>JAZKJV010002014.1:0-42372 GCA_037367405.1 Ottelia alismoides | reverse complement strand
TTGGAGTTGGCCGGTGCGGGAGCGCTCGCGATCCCCTACCAATCAGCGTTTCCATTTGGGCGGCAATACCAATAGTTCACAGGGCCATAGGTTCGACTTCGAGAGTGGACGATGGACGCGCCTCGGGAACCTGGATCCGGCTGCGGAGTCGAGTTGGGCATCGTGCGTTGACCCGGCTGGTAACGTCTATCGAGCTGACGCCCGGAGCTTATGGCGACTCGCAGCGGGCACCTCAACTTGGGAGGCACTTACAAGGAACGGATGGAGTAGCGTCGGTAAGCAAGGTCCTATTCTGTACGTTCCTGGCCATGACTTGATCGCAGCGTTTCGACTTGTGGCGGGCACTCTTGCTTTGTTTGTGACACCTGCGTCACCTCGAGCGGGTTCTGTCACGCAGCCTCCGATGCGGCTCCAGGGCTTTCCAGTGTCGGCTGAGCCGGATGGCAGCGGTGCACCTGACATTGGCATGACGTGGTGCAGCGATCTCGGGGCGATAGCGGTATTCAGAGAAGCATCTGGAGAGGCGTGGATACTGCAACCGCCGACGACATCACCTATGAGCGAATCCTGGACCTGGAGAAAGCTCGTCAATTCAAACTTTCCGAGTCTAGTCCGTTCACGAGTGCCCGCTCTACAATCGATTTCAGTTACGCGCCGTCCCTGAAATCTTTTTTGATCGCTCGAGACATCAGCGTATTCGACATGTGGTGCTTTAGGCCACAAGAGATCTAATGCGGTAGCAATGCAGCGTTCAGATTTTTGAGAGCTCCAAGGAACCTGCTCGCCGGCAGGCCGCTGTGTACTTGATTCTAGTATTTGCATCGACCCGTGTTCTCGGATCGATTAACGTTCTCCTTGGTCGACCGCCAGATCAATACTTGTCTCGCATTAGCGAGCAGAAGGCGATCGTTACAGTTATTTCAAGATTAGAGTCGGTCATCTTCGGTGCTAGGAGCGCGGAACTGCGAACAGTCGAATGCAGCGTCGTCGCGCGTGTTGGTCTCCTTGCCCTATCGCTGCACGGTTCTTAAGGCCGCCCGGCTCGCTGAAGTTGCCATCGACTTCAATAGCGCGCCAAGCAACCAATCCCTGGCAGTAGATCTTTGAAGGAAAAGACCGCGAACAGCTTTCTCTCGCGAAAGGCGGCTCGAAACCGAAATCGGATTGGCTCTCTGCGCAACTCACTGCCAATCCAAGCATGAACGAACCCGTCATCCGCAATCCAAGTTACGGGACCGCGTCCTTGGCGTACGTCCGCGAGAGGCAGGCCGTTTGCGGCATCCACTGCCAGACGTGAAAGGTTGACCCCTACCGCCGCTCCAAGGGCGTGCTGGTCCCAGTGTCGTGGATTTATCTCAATGAGGAATAGATCCTGTGTAGCGGGTCAATCTTGTACTCGATCTCGGACAGTCCAATGTAGTCGAGAGACTCCAACAAACGACGACTCAGGCAATCAACCTCCGGGAGCCATTCGGCGCGTACTGCGATGCCAGTGCCAGATCCGCTTGGTATTTGAATCAACTTTCTTCCGGTAAAGCCCCGTATCTCACCACGACCCGTCCTAATGGAACCGAACACAACCAACTGTTCATCCCCACCGGGAATAAACTCCTGCACCAGCACACGCGATCGATACTTCGCTAGCACGTGAAGTAGTTCGCCGAGGACGGCCTGACTTGCGCAGACAATAGCCTTTTCTTTACCTACGGCCTCCCAGATTCCCGGCTTACGCCAGTCGCTAGCGCGTACGGGCTTTACGATGACCGGAAAGCGCACGCGATCGAACTGTGAGAAGGCCTGCGCTCCACAATCTACCGTCATTGATTTTGGCACTTTCACACCGACTGCTTCGGCAGCCTGCGCGAGTAAGTCCTTCTCAAGAACCCTATTGAGCACGTCTGGTGCCGGAATAAGGACAGAAAAGGCAGACTCAAGCTCCGCTCGGAACTGCTGGATCATGGCGACATCGTGGTCGCGGGTGGGAAACAAAAGAGGCCGAACCCCTAGCTTCTGTGCAAGGGTCAAAAGAGCGTCAACACATCCGCGCGGATCCGCTGCGAGTCCGGCGCTAAGTGGTATTCGCACGCGTTTGTGAGCGTACAGAAACTGCTTCGTGCACTACCTACTCCGATGACAGAATACCCTGCATCGCTCAGGTCCCTCGCGATGCCGAGACCCGAGTAGTGAATATTGAGACTATGACCACCTGCTTGATGTTCGCAACGGTGCTAGTCATCAGCATGACTCTTCGCCACTTCAAAACCTGCTGGAACCGCGTCTCAGAGCTTTCTTGGCAAGTTAGCCAGCGATCACCCGGCTACATGCCGTGCCGCCGGGACAGATTTGGGACTCGCAACTAGCTAAATGGCAGAAGCAACTCATGCGAACTCGTGTTCCCATGCCGACGCCTGCTTGCCCCAAGTGCTATTTCGACGACTATGCGTGAGGTATCCGAGTTTAGTCAATTTGTGACTTTTAAAGCTTGCGGTCGCTGTGCACGGCCGCAGGCTTAGTGTCCATTGTCGCAATACTTTGCTCGAGGGCTTGCTGTCCGCTGCTACCTTCCGCGTTTCATGCTGGTCGGCAGCTCTAAGCCGCTCACGACATCACGAGCGTAACTCGCAACTCTCATCTCGCCTTTCACCACTGGATTTCGGGCTATTGAGGGCGGACGCGCTCGTCGGGCCTCCGCGACGCATGACGCGTTTGGAGAGGGCAGTATCGCCATCCGACGCGGCGGCTAGAGACGAGTCCCCTACGGTCACCGACCGTGTCGGGCCCCGTGCTGTCCAATGCATTCACATACGCGGCGTCGCGCAACCAACAATCGTTATCTTGGCCTGCCCGATGCCGTCGGATCAGTTGATGCTGCCGGTATTCTCGAACTTAGCAAAGCAGAGGCTCTGGTTGCTCCCGAACCGCTCTTCCCCGAGCGCTTTAGATGACAGCGGTCCTCAGACAGAACTGCAATCGCGCGGCGGGCGAACCGTTGATGCATATCACTCGCAGACGTCCATGGATGACTCGCACCATAGAAGTAATACAAAGATACGCGCGCATGCGCATCGCCAGGTTTCTCGCCTAGCTCGCGCGCGTTCGGGGCCAGTGACATCGCACGCCGCTCAGTTCCGCTGCGACAAAGGGAACTGAGTTAGCGAGAGCGCACTCTCCGCGTGATAGCCTGCGCCCGCCATTTTGCCGTGCGAGATCGCATATTTGGTAAGCGCCATAAATCATACTTAGAACGCAAGGGATCCGCACCAACGGGAGCAATACGCCTTCGCGCCAACCGGCACGCCTTCCGCCGCGGTTAGCTCGCTAGTCCGTGCCCTTACGATCCACTACGGGTATCGCTATCCTCAGCCCAAGACGCACGACTCGTCCATTTACCGCACGGGCCGCGACCGGACGACATGGTCGCGGTCGGCGCTGGGACGTCGGCGCGCTACGGAGCCTCATACCGACGCCAAATACTTCCGTCGAAACTCGAACTCGGTAAGGAGCAGATTCCGATAGATCCCACGAAGTCTTCGATTACCCACATAGCCAGATGGAAACAGGCTGACGAGGAAGGGGTTGACTTCGCAGTCCAAAACGAGATGGATGCGATTTACCGAGCTGTCATTCCGGAGATAGTGTGGAAACGAGAAATCTCCGTACCAAAGCTCTCCCTCCCTCCACCGCTGTCTTTGCCTTCCCAACACGAACAGCACATCGGGGTGCGTGACGATGGGGACATGCAATCGAGCGACTCCGGCATCAACACTCTCTTCTCTATCGTAGTGTTCGAAGATACGGGACCCTGGCGCTAGCGCCATTAGCCGTACCCGCTGTTTACTACATGCCAAAGAATCAATTACAGACTCAAGGTAAGGCGCGTGCTGAAGAATTGGCGTCTTCTTGTATTCGCCTTTACCTAGCCTAAGGTTCTCCGGATCGCCGTCTTGACTAATAAGCCCGATGGCTGACCATCCTCCGTCATGATACTCGCCGTAGTGAGGAAGTAGGCTGCTGCGATGATCGAGTATTGACAGAACATCGTCCCTGAGGCGACTCGCGCTGAAGCTAAGCGGTAACCGAATTGACACTTCCAAGCCAAACATTCTGCACCCTAGGTCTTCGGCGGAGCCGGCATTCCGAGACTAGCGACGCGGCCGGAGTCAATCAAACGGAATCTTTTCCTTCTGCGTTTGCGCCGAATCCGTAGTAAGGATTCAGCAGATCTATTCTTGCCCAAGTAGCCAACTTCGTGGCCGCACTCTCTCGCGGCAGTCAGGTAACTGCCTTGCCTTCCAAATCACGAGTACGGCCGCGTGCTGGCCCTTGCCAGCATGCTCTCGGAAGCACGCGGACACTCTTAACGCATTGAGGCTCCTCTCTCGAGCGGCACATGCCTGTTCTGTTGCGTCAGTCTCCTAGCTGCCGATAGCCGTCGGTCGCGGACGCCGCTATCTGAAGGCCAGCGAAGCAGCTGCCTCAAGGCGACAACTAACAGCAATGGTGCCCATTCGCGCGCATCTAGCTTGTCCGCAAAGGGCCGCCGCGGCGCGGCGCCCCCACCCAGCTAGCACTACGGACGGAGCTGTTACCCGCGCAGGCCATCGCGCTTGATGGCGTGTCATCGATCCTATCTTGCCGGTATGCTGGGCTATCCAATCTAGGTAGGGTTGTTTCGAGGCAGGCCGGGATACACGAGTCAGCCTCTCCGAAAGCGCGTTGCCCCAATGGTAGACGAGGTCCCCCTAATTTAGCGCTGTAGAAACTCTGCGCCTGAACCGCGCGATTCTCGCAACTCCATCGTACTGTCGCTTGAACTTATTTCGCCAATATGCAATTGGAGAGCACCTTGATGCGTGTCGGAGTTATCGGACCTCGAACCCGGATACCGGCAAACTAGAGTTTGACTCGCGACTTAGGCATAGCAGGACGTTGCTTCGGGCCACTCTTGGGGCCTTAGTTGAGGGGACCCTCGTCTGCTAGAGTCTGGCCTTTTGGCAGGCGCGCAGCAAAAGCCGAGTAGCAGATGCTTCACTCAGCTTGGACTATAGCCGCAGTGCTGCGACTTGAATCCTTTCAGCTGGCGCGGAATGAGCTTAGTCGATACAAGGGTTGATAGGGCCGTCTACCGTGTACGCCGATGTTGCTTCTGCGCAGAGTCACTTGAGCTTTAGATGATGTGCACGCTAGATAGGGCTTCTGGGCGTGTGAGTCGTCTGCAGCTGCGGCCGCCGATTCTCGCATTTTGTCCAAAACGACGGTCCTTCCTACGAGTTGAGAGAACGCGTCATTTTCTGAGCAGCTATTCAGGAGCCTCCCTTGGGCACAGAGTTTAGTGATCGCCAGCAGAGGGAGTTGGATTACCACAGGGAGCACGCGCGCCTTCACCAGGCGGTACTCGATAAGCCATTTTCTTGGGACGTTCTGGATCGCCCCGGACGTCGATGGTGGAACGCATACTGGGCAATGTACGAGTACTTATTGTCCTGCAACCTTGATCGAAAATGTGCACTTGTTGTCGGCTGTGGATTCGGCGATGACGCCTTACGCCTTGCGAAGCTTGGAGCAACAGTCTCGGCGTTTGATTTGAGCCCTCACTCGCTTGAGATCGCTAGAGGGCTTGCCGTTCGAGAGGGGCTCGCCGTCGACTTCAAGGAAATGCCTGCCGAGGCGATGCGCTACGAGGACAATTCGTTCGACATCGTCGTTGTAAGAGATATTCTGCATCATGTAGAGATCGGGAAGACGATGAACGAAATCGTCCGGGTTGCTAGGCCACACGCACTACTCGTTCTGAACGAGATTTACTCGCATTCGATCACCGAAAAGATCCGACGCTCCAGGTTCGTTGAGCGTCATATCTACCCGCGCATGCAGAAGCTGATCTACGGGCCTGGTAAACCGTACATCACCGAGGACGAAAGAAAGCTAAACGAGGCCGACTTGGGCACAAATTTTGGCGCCGCTCGAGAAGCCTCACCACGTTAAGCACTTCAACTTTCTGGTGACTCGGCTGTTCCCGGATCACTTTCACGGCTTGGCGCGCGCAGATCGCTTGATCCTGCGGATGCTTCGCCCCATTGGAGGTATCTTGGCTGGGCGAGTGCTACTTTGTGCACGCGTCAGGAAGAGCTAGGATTTTTCGCAGCCCTTCTTGGGCGAACGTCGAACGCGTTGCACGGCCGCTCTTGAGAGCGCAATGAGGCTGAGCGAGCATTGTCCGCTAAGTCTTGTTGAGTTTGAACACGCGCCATCGCAGGTACGGAGACGAAGGGTCCCTGCCGCCACGCATAGCCTTTCCGTCGCCGACGGTGTTTATGGCCGCAGAATTGGCAATGAGCGACGAGGGAGCTCAGCGCAGAGGCAGCACTGCCCCAATTCTTCTTCCTCATTAGCGGAGGGACCTGATGTCGTCATTGCGCCTTAGCGTCACTTCCAGACAGACTGTTCGACGTTGTTGTGGAGTTCAACTCTAGATTTTATGGAAGAGACTTGGCAGGCGCGCCGGTACGCGGCAACTGCGCGAGGACCGTTGTCCTCAAGACACCCAATGCTTCCATTTCTTCACACTTGTACGCGCCCCTTTGCCTTCTCTTTCTTGGTTTTCCGCATGATACGTCCGAATAAGCAGGTTAGTTTGGGGGCCAGCCTTTGAAGCGGAATGTTTGGAGACGCGCTCATGCGTGATTCTTGCTTGTTCTGCCATTTGCAGTATTGCTGCCCCTAACGTTGTGGCGCCCCTGGATTGGTGTCGCGCTTTGGGCTGCCGTAAGCTATTTCAATCCGCAGACCTTGGCTTGGGATTTGCTGCTAGTCTGCCCTTTGCGCAGATTGTTGCGATTTTCACCGCTGTCGGAATGCTGCTTCACGTTGGGCAGGTTCACCTGCGATGGTCGCGCGAGGTCGTCTTATTGATTTTCTTTTTTTTGTGGCTTGTACTTACGACTCTACTTTCAGTGCGGCCTGACCTTGCGTTTCCGTATCTTGAGCGGGTTGCAAAAATTTTTGTGATGACTTGGGCGACGATTATGGTGGTGAATGACCGCCGCTCTCTCAATGCCCTCATTTGGACGATTGCCGTTTGCGTCGGCTTCTACGGTGTCAAGGGTGGCCTCTTCACTATTGCAACGGGTGGAAGCTATCGCGTTTGGGGTCCGGACGGAACGATGATTGGCGGGAACAATGAGATCGCCCTTGCCTTAATCTTAGTTGTTCCGCTCTGGATCTACTTGCGCACCACGTTAACTAGCTCTTTAGGCCGGAACCTCACTCTAGCCGCGGCGTTGCTTTGCTGCGCAGCAATTGTTGGGAGCCAGTCTAGAGGTGCGTTACTCGGCATTGCTGCCATGGGCTTCGTGTACTGGACACGTAGCAGCCACAAGGTTGCTAGTGGTCTTGGTGTCGTCGCAGTTGCCGTGGCCCTCCTTCTGTTCATGCCGCAAAAGTGGTTCGATCGGATGGGAACCATCGGTACGTATCAAGCCGATACATCCGCCATGATGCGGATAAACTCCTGGCAGTTCGCGCTGAATCTAACGGCCGACCGTCCCATTGTCGGCGGCGGCTTCAAGGTGTTCTCTGATCCCGAAATGTATAAGCGATACGCGCCGAATCCTGAGTGGGTGCTCGACGCGCACAGTATTTGGTTCCAGGTTCTCGGCGAGCAAGGCTGGGTGGGCTTGCTGCTCTTCGTATCACTTGGGTTGTCGACGATACTTACGGCGGGAAAGCTACGCAGTTGCTCGCTTTCGGATCCGAATCGAAAGTGGGTGGCTGAGTTAGCGTCGATGTTGCAAGTCGCCGTCGTAGGCTATTTTGTCGCGGGGTCTTTCCTAAGCCTAGCGTATCTCGATCTTTATTATCACCTCGTAGCACTTGTCGTGCTTGCGGGAGCTCTAGCTAGCACGCAGGTAGTTGCGACACCGCCTCCGCCCAACGTCGCTTCGAAGGCCTTGCTAATGAGGCCGTCTCAGTGACGGAGTAACATTCGAGAGCGATTGCCCTAAGCGCCAAACGGATGTAATGGTGCATCGCAACTTGATCGGCCGCCGTGTCCTTTGCGCGGAGATCTTAGCGAGGCAAACTGCGGCGCCGCCATGAATGCGCTTGAGTTCGCCGCCTCACCGCGAGGGTCGTGGCCGCTGATACTGGATCAATCAGCGTATTGCTGGGGTACTGGCGGCCGGCCACGCCACTCTGACACTATCTCTCATCTATCGGCCTCTGCTCCCTACGGCGGATCTGGATTGCCTCTCGGGATCAGACAAGGCTGTCAGACCCAGTGTTCCCTTTCAGTCGCTTGCAGCAGGTCGCGCCACAAAGATTGACCTGCGGATTCTCTGAGGGAGCTCGTTTCTAGGTCACTGGCAGTGCGACAGAGTAAAGCTTGCCAAGCTATAGCATCGAGTGCTTGCGAGTCTGCACCTGTGACTTCACTACGACTTAGTGACACCGAGCCGCTGCATACTGGCGCTGAACATTAGGAGCGCCCACAGCGCCGAACTGTGATCTCGACGTCCGCCTTGGTGCTGATCTACAAGTCGCTCCAGTGCTTTGGTCGAAAAACAACCCCGTTTCGGAAAGTCCGCGGCCCAATACTTGCCGTCGTAGCAGCTCGCGCAGCGGACCGCGAAACCATTGCGATATTGGTACTGCAAACCCCATTTTAGGACGATACAGCACGTCGTGCGGGAGCAGCCCCTCCATACTCTTCTTGAGTACGAATTTGCCCTCTGAGCCTCGCATGAGCAAGTTCGATGGTAAACCTGAGGCCCACTCAACCAGCGTAAAGTCAAGGAACGGGCATCGCACCTCCAGAGAGTGTGCCATCGACGCGCGGTCTACCTTGACGAGGATGTCACCCGGAAGGTACGTCTTGAGGTCGATGTATTGGACCAACGCCAACGGATCATTTGTCGGCGCCCGCTTCGCATGGTCATAGAACCTCTCGACGGCTCTGTACTGGCCGAGAAGGCGATGCATCTCGCCTGAATACATCGGGAGCCGCTCGCGCTCGGGGACGACAGACACGCAGTGGAAGTACCCCGCAATCGTATCGCGCGCGAGCGATTCGAATGTGGACTTTTCCGCGGAAAACCCTCGGCGCCCAATCCAGCTTCGGGTAGTAGCGTCCCAGTGGGCCGAAGAGCGCTCGACGCAGTCCGCTGGGAATCCTCCCGCGCATCTTTTCTTCCAGGAGGTGCCATCGATACCGGCGATACCCACCGAATACCTCGTCGCCACCGTCGCCAGACAAAGCCACTGTGACGTGTTCCCTCGCCAATTGACAGACTCGATACGTCGGAAGCGCCGAACTGTCTGCGAAAGGCTCGTCATAGATGTGGGCAAGGGACCCAAGAAGTTCTACGTCGTCAGCATCTACCTGTCGGCTCCGGTGGTCGGTTCCGAACTTCTCAGCAATCTGTGTGGCATAGGCCGATTCGTCGTACTCGGCAGCTTTGAACGATATGCTGCAAGTCTTGACCGGCCCCCGCTGCAGGTCGGCCATCTGGGCAACGACGGCGCTCGAGTCTACGCCCCCGGACAGGAACGCCCCAAGCGGCACTTCAGACACGAGCCGGGCGCGGGTCGCCTCGCGCAAGCGCGCACGCAACTCGTCGGCGGCCGTCGCGAGAGTGTGGGACGCCCCGCTCCGTCACGTCCAGGCAAGTTCCAGTACTCAGCGACCTGAAGGCGCTCCCCACGCCGTGCCAACAGGTAATGACCCGGCAGTAGTTTCTGCACGCTCGAGAAAATCGACTTTGGCTCCGGGATGTAGCCCAGCGCGAAGTACTCCTCGACGGCTTGGTGGTCTAGCGCTCTGGACAGCGAGGGCACCTCGAGCAGAGACTTCAGCTCAGATGCGAACGCGAGAACACCATCGCGCAGGAGCGAATAGTAAAGTGGCTTTTTCCCGAATCGGTCTCGGGCGATAAACAGCGCTTTTTGCTGACGGTCAAAGATCGCAAACGCAAACATGCCATTCAGTCGCTTCAAGCAGTCCGCGCCCCACTGCTCCCAAGCGTGCACGATCACTTCAGTGTCCGAGCTTGTTCGGAAGACGTGGCCCTCACTTTTCAGCTGGAGGCAACTTCCGCGTAGTTATAGATTTCCCCGTTGAAGACGATCCAGACTGACGCATCTTCGTTGCAAAGCGGCTGCTGCCCTGCGGCTATGTCGATTATGGCGAGTCGCCGATGCCCAAGTGCGACGCCCGGTTCGAAGTGCTCACCGTCGCCATCGGGGCCGCGATGAAATTGCGCCACATTCATGGCGTGCAGCACATTGCGGTCCATGCTTCGCGCCGCCGCCGTGTCGAAGAGTCCGACGATTCCACACATACTACAGTTACTCTACTCCCAACCAACTGCGCGGTACGTCGCGCCATAGCTCGCGATCATCTTCGCGAGACTAAAGTTCTCTTCCACCCGCCGGCGTGCTGCCGAGCCATGAGATCTACCGCGATCGGGCTCTTCGACGTAGCCAGCAATCGCCATGGCGAGTTGCTCGGCGTCCCGTGGAATGAACAATGCTCCCGTCTTGCCAGGGACTACCATCTCGGGATTGCCACCCACCCTCGTCGCAATCACCGGGAGTCCGGTCGCCATTGCCTCCAGAATGGTGTTCGACATACCCTCATTCAATGATGGCAGAATGAAGAGGTCCACACTGCGCAGCAGTTCTGGAATGTCGCTGCGCTGGCCCGGCAGCCAAACGAAGGATTCAAGACCCAATTCGCGGGTTCGTTGTCTCAAAGCCGGCAGGCTTGGCCCGTCCCCGACCATGACCAGTCGAAGCTTCTGGCGGCACGCTGGGCTCGTCGAGATCAGCCTCGCCAGGGCCTCCAATAGAATTCCCTGATCCTTCGTGGGCTCGCATCGCCCAACCGTCGCGGCGACGATCAGGTCGTTGCCAGCCCATGGCAAATCCGGGACCCCTACTCCATCGGGCGAAAAGCGCGCTGTATCAACACCATTTGGAATACAGGTCACGCGCTCGGGGGTACGCAGAATGCGCCGCACATCCAGCTAGCGATATCTTGGGATACGGCGAGCAAGCGATGAATCACGGGCTTGCATGCACGCCTTAGCCATAGCCGCTTTGCGCTGGTGCCGACCAGGTCGCCCATATCCCACCCGTGTTCACTGTGGATACGCCGGGGAACGCTGGCCATTGCGGCAACCCACTGCATATCGATCGTCCCCCAGTTTCGCGTATGGACGACGTCGGGGCGAAGTTCTTTCAGCAGACGATGCATCCGGAAGTACACATCGAGATCCTTTCCCGGACGTTTGTTGACTGTCTCTACGCGCACCCCCTCATGCACGATTCGCCCGCGAAAGTCACTCCATCCCGCGAGCGTGACGATGACGTGCTCGAATTCATCCGCCGGAAGGTTATTGACCAGGTTGACCAACGCGTTCTCCATGCCCCCGACGTCCAGCCGGTGCAGGATGTGCGCAACGCGCAGCCTACGGGATGGGGGGCGCGTGTCGTTCAATGCATGGCCGGCCGATTTGCGGCCGGTTGGGCTAGGAGTTGTTGATGGTTCTGTCGAACGAAATCGGCGAGCAGGCTTCGTTCCATCGCTAGATCTGACTCGCGCACCGGTGTGTAGATGACCACTACTCGCTGCACCGCCGGCTTCGAACGCACGAGCGCAGCAACGGTACGAAGCTTCAGTTCGACTTTAGAGATGGTCACCACGCCGTCAACGCCATACCACATCCAAGTGAGATAGGAACGGCTACCGCTCAGCTTATCCGTAATCACCGTCTCGGATACTTTGAGACGGGTACCATCGAAAATTTCCAAGGACCGCTCTGTCGCCGGACTTGCCGTGTCTAGATCCGGATCCGTTAGACGGTTCTCTGAATTGACCAGTTCTCGGCCAGAAGCCGCTGAGCCAGGATAGTGCGCGACGAAGAGCGCAACAGGTGAGGATGCACCCTGCCTATAGATCTGGTAGGCGCTACTGGAATAGCTCGCGAATCTCGGAAGCCAGCTAATGCCTCGCTCCGCTGCGGCGGTCCACGGAGCAGTGGCACCAGGAGCCGTCGCCGGCCGGGCGAGCGCAGATTTCACACTGATGTTTGCTATTGAGTTCGACACCCACACCGAGGCGAACACGAGGAAGAGGATCGTCGCTGCTGCCACGATAGCGTGGCTTCCACTGGCGATCACGCCACTAGGGTTATTGAACTGATGCTCGCCTTGTGCCCGTGCAGTAGGTGGACTTCCGAGCCGCAGCGCCGCGTAGATCATCGCAAGCAGGACCAGGCCGAAGGATGCCTGCCCGATCAACTCGTGGCCCGGTCCGTCGACCCAGCGCATGTCGGATATCTGCCCCGCGACTATCAGAATGAAGACCCGCATGCTATTTGCCACTACTGCCGCGAACGCGCACGCAGTAACAAAAGCCACTCGCTGAAGGATCGACCGAAACTGCAGGTATGCGAGCGGCATCATTAACGTGAGCGTCATGAGCAGGAATCGGATTCCACTGCATGCCTTGACAACTTCAAAGTTCCCTGCTGGCACGGATATGAAGTAGGAATCCCTATAGACTGGGATGCCCGTGGCTCGCACGGTGAAGACCGCTGCTGTAGCAGTTAGATCCATGAGGCGTGGGACTAGGATTTCGCCAAACGGTACTGACAGCAGCAGGTACATGCACGGGAACGCGAGGACATTCATGGCGGGGCGCCCTAGTAGCGCCAGCGTAACGGCGATCAGGGTTCCCACCGCTGAAGCCTCCACCGCAACCGAAGCGCCCGCGCTCCTGCGGCAAACCACGCGATGGCAAGTGTTGCAACTGCGGCCACGCCGATCCAACTCGTCTGGAGTCTCACCTGTGACAGCTCGGAACGCCTGACCCAAATGAGGTAGGCGCTGATGAACGGCACCGTAGCGCAGTAAACGTAGGTTGAGTCGCCCCACTTCGCTGTCAGCATCGCGAAGGTGTCGAAGTAAAGGACTACAACCCCAACGAGGCAGGCGATGAAAGTTGTTAGCCGGACTGCTTCCTTCTCCCGCATCTCAGTCCGGGGATCGGCGCGATGAATTCACTCTAAGTCCCCGCAGCGACTGTCGTGCCGCTTACTTCCGCGAGATCAAGGAGATCGAGTAACGCGTGTATCTTGTCTTCCCAAGCGAAATGTCGCTGCACGAAGTCCCTGCCGGCTCGGTTCTGCTCGCGCGCGCGAAGATCGAGCGTTGAGGCGAGTTCGGCTGCGAAGGAGTCCGCGTCGTTTGCAACGCGAAGCCCTGGCACAGGGAGATAGTCGGAGAGTCCGACGAGCGCCTGCGGTGTAGTTACTATCTGTGTGGCCATTGCAAGCGCTTCAAGAATCTTGTTTTGTATCCCTCTCGCAACACGAAGCGGCGCAGCAACAGCGTGCGCGTGGCGGAGGTACGGCCTGACATCTGGAACGGTTCCGGTAACTCGGACTCCGTCGAGGCGGGCCAACGCACGCACGGCCGGGATCGGGTTGGATCCTACTATGTAGAATGTCGCGCTCGAATGGCGCTTGCGTAGTCTTGGCAGAACTTCACTCGCGAACCAAATTACCGCCTCGGCGTTTGCCCAGTAATCCATGGCCCCGGTGAAGACGATCGGAGAGCCGTCGGTTGCGAATGGAGTCGGCAAATCCAGGCTCGGATCAAAGTATGCAAGGTCGACACCATTTCCGATCACCCTTAGTTGCGAAGTTTCAGCCCCCGAGGACGTGAGTAGAGACCGTTCGGTGGCCGAGCTTAGAACGACGGCATCGAATTCCGCGCAGCATCGAGCTTCCACTTCCGCCAGCCGCCTTCGCTCGTACGAGTAGACCCACGACATTGGTGGCCTCGATGTCTCGGCAAACTGGCGCCACTTGTCCGAGTCGACGTCGCACATATCGAGGATTCGGAGCGAAACGTCGCGCTCCGACTTCGGCACGTATTGCGCCATAGTGGACGAGAAGACAAAGACACGGGAGATCGGGCGACTTAGGAGCGTGTCACGTACCCATCGTGCTAGTCGTGGACTCCAGAACGCTGCTTCAGATATTGAGTTTCCCGACGCGATCCCGCGCGCTGACCACAAGCGACTGCGCCAGAACGGCAGCGGCTCACATTTCATCGAGGAGACCATCTTGGCCAGCACGGGCAGATACCGAAGATCCGCCGGATCATCGGCAAAAGTCCCGAGATGGACCGAATGCCGGGAAGCAAGCCCCTGAAGCCAATGCCAGGAGCGGATCTTGTCCCCCTTGTTGGGCGGGTACGGAATCCGATGACAGAGGAACAGTACGTCGCTCACCCGAGATGCCTAGCGACGGGTGGCCCGATCCTCTGGCTGATCCACAGAGGCATCCGCTTCCACGCCTCAATCATTAGCCGGTACTTCGGATTCTTTGGGCTCAGATCGGGCATTTCTCGCGCGCGAACCAAGTAGTATTCGTAGTGAAGTGGGGTCTCCTCAAAACCCCAGTGCCGCTTGAAGTCATAGGAGCCCGTGCCGCGCTTGCTTCGACCAAAGTCGAACAACGTGCACCCTCGAGAGGCGGCGCGCTGCATCACATCCCAGTACATGAAGTCGTTCGCACTGAGACCGCGGGCACTTCGCAGTCCGCCCCCATAATACGGGAGCACCTGCCCCTTGAAGTAGAAGCTGAGCACACCTGCCACGACTCGGCCCTCGTGGGAGAATCCCGGTCACCTCGCAGTCCCTTCCGAAAGTGGCCATCAGCAAATCGAGGTACCTGCGGGCGAAGACCGGCGTACCGAGGTTCCGCAAGCTCTCGGAGTAGATGCGATACAGGTGCTCGGAACTGGTCTCCACGCGTGATGTCAAGCCGAGCTTGATGCCGCGTCGCACTTCTGCGCGTTGCTTTCGAGGGATCGCCTTCAGGTTGGCTTCATGATCGGCAGATATCGCGCGCCGGAAAGTCACATAAAGGTCTTTTTCAATCCATCCCCGCGGCGACGGGTGCGCGCTGCGAAACTCCAGATGTGACACCGCGAGCGTCTCCGCCAACTGAACCGCGGCATCGCCTAGCGCCCGTTCGACCCCGTCGTCCGACGCCAGCACCCCCCCGTAGACACAGAAGGGGTTCGATACAAGTGCATGGCCAAACAACAGGCTCTTCACTTCCGCCAGCGGAAGCACTCCAACCACCTCACTACCGCGCAGCGCAACCAGGCTCCGAACACGGTGGCCGAAGGCCTCGCGCACGACGCGAGCCCACTCGAATCGGTGAAAGAAGGTTGAGTTCGGATGCGCGAATACGTAGTTGTTCCAAGCTTCAGCATCAAGCGCTTCGGCCGGTCGCACGATCAACGGCGCCGCGACTGTCGAATATCGGTCGTTGGTCATGGTTTGAAACACGCGCAGCAGGCGAAAGCACAGAGTGCGCCGCACGTTTAACGGAGACTGGTGGCGTCACTTCGAGCAGTATCGAACTCATACGTCAGACGCATAAATCCGTACCACGATTCAAGGGTTATGTCCGGAACCAGTTTGCCCTGATAGCGCCCAGTTCGAGCGCACCTGTGACGGATCTGGAGAGCCGTCGTGTGACGACGGCGTTGAGGCGTGTGTCGCGTCGGCTGCCGCCGCCGACGAAATTTGACGTGGCCCACGCGGCGGTGAGCTGGAATGTGGAATCGGGTGATAGCCGGCGCATCACACTGACATCGGCACCGTAGTACTCTTCTCGCGCATCCCTCCCGAAGTAGTCGCGGGTATCGAGAAGCCACGTACCTTGATGTTTGTTCGCCGACCGTCAAGGGAGTAGCCTGAACTTCGCCACTCTTGAGCAGGAACGCGCTGGAACCTAGGCGCTGCTGATCCTGGCGGGGCTGGCCCGGAGCGATGGAGTCCGGTCCGATCGGTGAGAATCGCTGGGCTTGCTCACCCACTGTTGTAGGTTCTTCCGCGTATGAGACGTCCAGCCTGAGTTGCCGCGCGTGACGGGACAGGCGAAGACCATATGTGGTTCCGAAGAAGCGACTGCCAGCCCAGATCTCTGCTTGCGTGCGCGAGCCGGGGTGCCACTTGGCGCGGACCAAAGCGACATCGGAGTTCAACCCGCCAACCGTAGAGTCGGTCGTCAAATCGGACTCGCGACCGATTTCCAGGGAAAGCATCAACGTAGAAGACAATTCGTAGCCTGCGCCCACGCGCACGGCTTCATAGCTATAGGGCGGAGCAACATCGTACTCGGCGCGATCGGAGTTGTACCGCACGAACCACGGGAGGCGAGAATCCTCTTCCCGAGTGCCCCATTCCGCACTGAACTGCCGAAGGTCCGTATCCTCGGGACGATCCAGGACCGGGGACAGTGGCCCCACCAGCGCGGGAAGATCGTACTGCACGCCAGTCACTTCATAGCGCGCCTGGACAGTAGTAGACCCAACTCGTCGCGCCAGCACCGGCGCAATCGTCCAGGAGACCGTGTCGGCAGCGTTCCCTGAAGTAAAGAAGTTCTCGATGTTTACTGGGCGTTCAGGCTGGAGAAGCTGCTGGTATCGATTGGCGTTTACTTCAAGGTTCAAGAACTCAGGGGCCACGATGAAAGTCGCATTGGCGGCGCCGAGTTGAATCGTCGAACTCAACTCGGACGCATCCAGGATCTCGTAGTGCTCAAGTCGATAGATGACACTACCTCTGACTCTTTGTTCATCAACTGAGAGCGACAGCTCCGGCATCAAGGTGGCGGCGAAGCTCGAGACATCTGGTACCGTCGTTGCTACAAGCTCGATATTGTCGACATAGCCTCCGCCAACCGAGAGTGAGGCGCCCAGTCGACATCAGCACGTCCGACCGCGCTACCGAGCCCAAGACATACCATTGCCGGCCAGCTCAATCTGACGCACAGCGAACTAGGCTTCGCGGCCACGCGCATACTCCTGGTACTTTCCATAGTAATCGTTGGCGCCGAACTGCGAAGCCTGGTTGAGAATGCACGCCACGCTACTCGCCTCGGTCAACAGGCTCAACGCCTCAGCCACTACCGGGCGCGGCGTCGAGTCGGCACGCACTACGAGCAGAACTTGACCGACCGTTCTCGAGAGCACCTGCGCATCAGTGGTCGCGAGCAAGGGTGGAGAATCGAACAGCACGATGCATCCGGGGATGTGGCTTCTCACCCATGCGACGATCTCGGTGAGCCGCTGGCCTCCGAGCAGATCCGCGGCCGCGTCTCCCATGGCCTTGCCGACCGGCAAGACCAGCAGCCCAGGTCGGTCCGTGCCCAGGATCAGCGAGCCCGGATCGATGGACTTGTCGCAGAGCAGGTCGGTGAGGCCTGGCTGGTCGAGCAATCCAAGCACCTTGCTTAGTTGCGGACGGGCTAGGTCTGCGTCGACCAGCAACACCCGCGTACCAGGATTTCGGGCGAGGCTCAAAGCCAGGTTGGTCGATATGAAGGTCTTGCCTTCGGCCGGTACCGAGCTTGTGATCTGAATGAGGTCTGCATTCAGGATCGGCGGATCGTGCCGCCCGGCGGCGGCCTCGATCAGGGGCAGGCGCATCCTGCGAAACTCCTGCGCCATGCGATCACGGACATACGCATCGCTCGGGAAATATCCCAAATCGGTCATGCGAGCCATGTCAAGCGTGAGAGTCGACCGGGGAACGAACTCAGCCACGCTCTTCTGCTCAGCGGAGGAGTCCACGGCTGCAAGCGTGGCACCTGCAGAGCCACCGACCCGGACCGGAGCTGACTGGCGCTGGGCCTTGCCCAGAGCCGTTTCGATGATACTCATAGTGTTCTCACGCCGTGCCTCTTTACGCCGTGGCAACGACGGCCACGACATAGGTCACGAACAACAGACCCACCGCGCCAGCGGCCCGAGCCGCGTCAGATTGATACCAAGCGTGCCCTTGAACGGTGCTGAGGATGGAAACGGTCCCGAGCACGCGGAGGCGAGTCGCTTCCTTGAGCATGTTCTTGGTGGAGAACACCGGGGCCATGATGCTACGGGCGAGCGCGAGGCCTGCACCGGCACAGAGGGCAAGAAAAGTGGCCAGCGTCAACAAGAGCGGGCGATTTGGGCCCGCGGGCAGCACGGGCAGGACTGGCGGCTCGATGATGCGGAACTTGACGGGGTCCGTAGTCTGTTCAGCCTGCTGGGAAATGCGGGCCGACTCTAGACGTTGCACTAGCGCCGTGTACTGAGTGCGATTGACTTCGTAATCGCGATTGAGTTGGGCGAGCTTCGCCTCGACCTCGGGAATTGTGTTCACGAGCCCGCGCAGCCCGCCGATCTGGCGCTCCTGTTCGCCAATCTGACCGCGCAACTCGGCGAGTTCCGCGTCGGTCTGGCTGAGCGCAATCTTCACGTTCTGGTAGACCGGGTTGATGTCCAGCGCACGTAGTGCCAGTTGGCTCGCATTGACTTGCCCGGGTGTTGCCTTCGCCGTACCGGCTTTATTCTCCTGTTCGAGCCTCGCTATGTTCTCGCGTATCGAGATCACCTCGGGATGCTTGTCGGTGAACTGCACGAGCAACTGGTCGAGGCGAGTGCGGAGTTCGGCGATCTTGGCGTCGTTCGGGCCCGAAGCCGCCGACGGCGCAATGATGCCAAAGGTCGGCTCCTCGCCATCGAGCTGGCGTGCGAGCTCGACCCGGCGTTCAGCAAGCTGCCGGTACTTCGCTCTGAGCGCATCGACCGAGGTCATCGCGGCCTGCAAGCGCGTGTAATAGTCGCCTGTCTCGCCCGGCATCACACCGACATTCTGCTTCTTGAAGTCCGCGAGCCGTGCTTCAGCTTCACGTAGCCGCTGTTCATAGTCGCGAATCTGGTCCGTCAGAAAGCGCTGGGCACCCGTCGTGTCGGCTTTCTTGAGGCCCAGAGTGTCTTCGACGAATGTGTTGAGCAGCGCCTGGACGACCTTCTGTGCCATCACCTTGTCGCGGTCGGCATAGGCGATCGTGTAGGTTCGATCGCCGTTCGCTCCTGGCCTAAGGGAGATCCTGCGGCTCAGGCTCGTGATCAGCTTGTCGAAGTCCTCTGGGGACTCCGCTCGCAGGTATAGATCGGTGCTGCGGGCAACCTTCTCCAGATTGGGACGACTGAGCAGCACTGTCGACATCATCATCACGTCGTTGGAAAACTCGGAACCCACCGCGAGGCCGGCGAGCAGTGGCTTGAGCACGGAATCTGCATCGACGAACACCCGGGCCTTGACTTCATACGAATTGGGCCAAAGAACGGCGCCGGCGAACCCGATCCCGGCCACGACCCAAGCGGCAATGACGGCCGACCACCGGTACCGCCAAGCACCGCGCACGGTCGCCAATCCCATTTCCAGCATCTCTTGCATCGGAGGTTCCTGGCCAGTCCTAGAATCGGCTTTCCGGAATCATCAGTACGTCACCCGGCAGCACAGGTATGTTTGCCTTGATGTCACCTCGATTGAGCAGATCATTGAGCCGCACTGGGATCTCGATGACCTTTCCGTCGACCTTGCGAATCACTCGCGCGCGATTGCCAGCTGCATACTCGGCAAGTCCCGCCGACCTGGATCATGACGTCCAGCACCGTTAGGTTGGCACGGTAGGGTAGCGACTGCGGCTTGGTCGCCTGCCCAACGACTCTGATCTGGTCCGCCAAGGCTCCGACAAAGGTGGTGACGATGACGTTGACCTTGGGGGCTGCGAACGTACTCCGAGAGCCGAGTTTCGATTTCTCGAGACAGTTCACTGGGGGTCTTGCCGGAGGCGGGGATGTTCTCGACCAGCGGCGTCGAAATCAGGCCATCCGGCGAACGGGGACATTGCCGCTCAGCTCTGGGTGGTTCCAGACGAAAATGTTCAGCGCATCTCCCGGGCCGATTCGATACTCGACCTGTGCGGCTTCGCTGGCCAGTGGCGCCGAACGGGTTCCGCCGGTGGAGCTACATCCACAGACCAGTAAGGCAAGCGCTAAAGATGCCATTCGGCCGAAGCGCGTCTGTGCTGGTGTCCGCATTCTCGTTTCTCACCCCTTTATTCTTTGATTCGTCCTTGCTTCCGAATCGCAGCTCGTTTTGGACGGCCACTCGTGCCGTTAGACTAGTGCTTTGACGGAGTCCGCACTCGGACCTAAGTCGCGACTAGCCGGGAACCGAACGCGGTAGCGCTCATCTGCGGTAGTGCGTCACGCTCGCTGGTCGCCTTCAACAAAGCACTGCTTGACTTAACGCAACGGAATCCGGAATGCGCCTCAATTCGGGTCATCGGAAAGCTCTGCCAACAGTGACTCTGCTTCGCTCCGCGTACCAAACGCCGCCGGTGTTCGAAGAAGTTCCTTGAGAACCTTTCGCGCCTCGATAGGCCGCCCGAGTGCCAGCAACGCCTGAGCATAGTGGAAATCGAGGTCCGCGACGGCGCCAGGCTTGCCGCGGGCATCCCCCAACACCTGCGCAGCCTTAGCGCTTTGCCCATCCAGCAGCAGGATCCAGCCGTAGGTATCGATGATCGAGGACGACGTCGGCTCTAGGGCGACTGCGCGTTCAGCGAGCTGCAGCGCACGCTTGACGTTCTTTCGCGACCCTTCGATCCAGGCGAGGTTGTTCAACGCGATGGAATTGCGCGGCTCCCTGGCAAGCACACGTTCATAGAGTTCGAGCGCGGACTGAGAGTCGCCGGATCCCAGTTTATAGTCGGCGAGGACAAGCGAAACCTGGAGGTCATTCGGCGCACGTTCGAGCCACGCAACTAGGGGTCGATCAGGGGCTGGCAGCCTACCTTGACGGCGAACGGCGAACTCACGAATTGCCAGTTCCGGACGCTGCGCGCGCAGGTTGGCCGCAGCGATGGCGTCAGCGGCGGGACCGAAGCGTTTGTCCCTGAGCGCGATCTCGTAATCAACGAGTTGTGCCGCTACGCTCTTCGAGTCGATCTTGCTCAACTTGCGGGCAGTTTCACGAGCGGCAGGAAGATCTCCCTTGCGCAGCTGTAGGTCGGCCAACGTGGACAGCGCCTCGATCGATCTGGGAGTCCGATTGAGTTGGGCCCGTAATGTGGCGATTCCCTCATCCAGCTTGCCAGCCGTCGCCTGCGTCACAGCGAGGAGCAACGCGCTGTCCACGCTGCCGGGCTGAGCGGCGGCTGCATCGGCGGCCGACCTTGACCGCATCGGCGCTGCGGTTCGCCCGCGAGCAAGGTAGCGACGCGAGCGCGCACAGCTTGCTTGTCGGATGGGTCCCGGGATGCGACATCCTCCGTTAGCTTGAGCGCACCGGGCCGTGTCGCCGGTGGAAAGGCGAACGCGTGCTTCGCGAAGCAAAAAACTCGTGGACGCGGGAGCTAGCTCCTGAGCCTTGTGGAGCGCCGCAATTGCGGACGCGGAGTCGCCTCTAGACGCGCGCAGTTCCGCGAGCGCGGACTGTAACTCCGCTGAAGTTGGCATCGCCTTGGCGGCCGACTCGATGCGCTTCTCGGCGTCGCTGATGCTGCCCTTCAGGGCGTCCAACCGCGCCATACGCAGCACCAGCGACGTGTCCATCCCAGGGGCAAGTTCGGCCGCGCGGCGGTACGCCGCGTCAGCGGCGGCGAAGTCGCCCGCGCTGGCGAAGAAGTCCCCAACCAACGCCTGCACCGCACCATCCGACGCCTTACTTGCCGCCAGCTCCTTGGCCAGAACGTTGGCTGCCTTCGAGTCGCCGTGTGCCATCATGGCGGTCAACTTCAGACCCTCGAGCTCGGCATTACTGGGGGCTCCCGCAGCCACGGAAGCTTGCAGCACCTCCAGGGCGCGCCCCGGCTCATTCGCCAGCAGGAATCCACGCGCGACGTCAACGGCGGATGCCCCGGATTCAGCGCCGCGTTGCAGAACCGCCAATGCCTCGGCGCGATTGCCCAATGATAGGTGTGCCTTTGCCGCCACCATCATTGCTCCGGAGGACATTGCTTCGGCATTTTTGCCCAACACCTCTAGAGCCTCGGCCGGTTTGCCTTGGCGCATTCGTAGTTCGGCCACGGCGAGGCGGGCGGCCGAATTCTGCGGCTGGGCCGCCAAAGCTGAAGCCAGGTACATCTCCGCCTGTGCAGCATTGCCCTGCGACAGGGTCACGATACCCAGCAACAGCGCCGCCTCCACGTCCGCGGCCCCGTTGGCGACGAGGGGCTCCAGCAAGCCTCGAGCGGCTGCGAGGTCGCCACGAAGTACGTTCAGCCGGGCTTTCAGCAGAATGCCTGCTCGGCTGGTTCCGAGCGCTTCCAGTTCCTTCAGGGTTGCATCGACCTCGGCATAGCGACTTCGCGTGAGTTGCACGTCCGCCAAAGTTGCGAGGGCAGCACGCTGAATATTCCGGTCGCGAGGCGGCGATATCGCCAACTCAGCAGCCTTCCGGAGGTACTGCGTGGCTTCGTCAGCTTGTCCGGAGGCTCGGTGATAGGCGCCGAGAGCAAGATTGAGTGGCGCGCTCTTGGGATCGGAACTGAGCGCTGCGGTCATCAATGCAGCCGCCTCGGCGAGCCGACCCTGACTGACGAGGAGGTTGCCCATCGCTGCCGCCGGCTCGCCGGAAGCGGGAGCCAGCTTGAGCGCCGCGATCCAGCGCATTCACCGCCTGTTCCACGTCCCCTTGTGCCAGCAGCGCGGCTGCGCGAGAAGTCAGCACGCTGGCCTGCGCGACAGGAGCCTTCGCGCCTTCAAGCGCCTGATCCTTGCTTAGCTCGACGAACTTTCCCTGATACAACATCGAGCGCCGCTAGCATCGGGAGGGCCTGGTCGGAGTCGTATCCAAGACCCAAAGCTCGACGAAACTCGTTCTCCGCCCCCGCGTAGTCGCCTTGGTCGTTCAACGCCCGCCCTAGGAGGAAGCGGGCGTTTGCCCGCTCCGGCTCGCGTTGAAGCAAGTCCTTCAGCTTGATCATTGCGGCGCGAGATTCGTTCACCGCGAGATTGGCTGTGGCACTCGCCTCGATGTCCTCAGGTGACTTGGCGCACGCGGCAAGGACAACCAGCGAGAGGGCGGCCATCGCCGACGCACGGAACGGGGCGGCCGAAAATCTACTTTGCATCGGTTCGCATCCCCGCTCTGTCCATCAAATCGTAGAGAGTGGGCCGCGCGACACCCAGCAGTTCCGCAGCCTTGGTGACATTGCCTTCGGCTACCGCAAGTGCCCGCATGAGCGCCTGTGTTTCGGCGCGCTGCCGCACTTCCCTGAGGTTCAGGAAGGCATTTGCTTCGGCCTCCCCGTCTCCGGCGACCAAGAAGTCAAGACCGAGGTCTGTGGCGTTGGGGCTTCGACCTTCGGCCATGATGGCGGCTCGATTCACGCGGTTCTCGAGTTCTCGAACATTTCCCGGCCAGTGATACCTGGCTATGGCCTGCACCGCGTCTTGACTGAACCTCAGCGCACCACGATCGTGCCGCTTGGCTGCAGCACTCAGCAACGTCTGGGCGATGAGGACGCTGTCTTGCTGCCGATCTCGGAGCGGAGGTATCTGGATCGCGATCTCCGCAATACGGTAATAGAGGTCTTCGCGGAAGGTGCCGCTACCCACCGCGGTTGCAAGATCTTTGTTGGTAGCGGCGACGATCCGCACGTCGACTGGGATCGACTCACGACCCCCCAAACGCTCAATGACTCGCTCCTGAAGGAAGCGCAACATCTTGGCCTGAAGCGACAGGGGCATGTCGCCGATCTCATCGAGGAACAGCGTGCCTCCGTTCGCCCTCTCGATGCGTCCTGGCGTTTGCTTGACCGCGCCGGTGAACGCGCCGCGCTCATAGCCGAAAAGCTCGCTTTCGAGGAGGTTCTCCGGAATGGCGGCGCAATTGATCGCTACAAAGCCCTTTTTCGCGCGCGGGCTCAGTTGATGCAGCGCATTTGCCAGACGCTCCTTACCGGTGCCGCTTTCGCCAAGCAAGAGCACCGTAGCCGACGTTGGCGCCAACTTCTCCACCATCCGGCAGACTTTCAGCATCGAATCGCTGGCGGCAATAACACCTGGGAGGCCCGGCGAAGGCCGGGGCGCCGCGCAGACTGGCATTCTCGCTCTCGAGGGCGTGGATCCGAACGGCGCGATCGACAATGACTCGAAGCATGTCCTTGTCTACGGGCTTCTGGCAAAAGTCGAAGGCGCCCGCACTGAGGGCCCGAAGCGCATGTTCGCGGCCATCGCGCCCGGTCACAACAATAATCTTCGCTCGAGGGTTCAACTCGCTGACAGTGCTGATGGTAGCGAAGCCTTCTTCGACTCCATCGGCGTCGGGAGGGAGACCGAGGTCCTGAAGAATCACCTGCGGTTCAAAGCGGCGGAGCGCGGCAATCGCTTCGGATCGGTCCGAGGCCAGATGAACGTCATAGTCGTCGAAAGCCCACTTGAGCTGGCGTTGCAACCCGGGGTCGTCTTCCACGATGAGCAACGTCTGGCGTGGCGCTGTCATGACATTGGCCGAATCAAGCGGGAAGCGCGGGGGCGCCGGGAATCTCGACGAGGAAGCGACTGCCTGCGTTGACGCGGCTCTCCACAGATAGAGAACCACCGAGCTTTCGCACGATCTCGCGCGCCTCGTACGCTCCGAGCCCCATCCCCTGTTGCCCCTTCGTTGTGTCGAACGGCTTGAATAGGCGGGTACGGATGAACTCCGCATCCATCCCCGCGCCAGTATCTGCGATCTCGATGATTGCGCTGTGTGAGCCGCGTCTGACTCTCAGGGTGACCCTGCCGTCAGGCGGCGTGGCCTCCTGAGCGTTGCGCACAAGGTGTTCCAAAGCCTGCATCAGTCGCTCCCTGTTTGCCATAACCTCCGGGACTTGCGGCTCCGCGACAAACTCGATTGCCGGAACGCGGTGCCGGCATCTTTGAAGTACTTCGCGCGCGACATCGGCAAGATCGAGCCTTCTTTCTGGCTCTTTCTCGATGCCCGTGCGCAGCACTTCCATCAGCGCAGTCATGCGGTTCACGGAACTCTCGATCGTCAGGATCGCATCATCGATGAATTCTGGATTGTTGCGGTGTCGCGACGCGTTGTCGACGACGAGCGCCAGTTGCGCAACCAGATGACGCAAGTCGTGCATTACGAAACCCGAAAGGCGGTTCAGGGCGGCGAACTGGTGCATCTCCGCAAGTCGGGTCGCGGCCTGTTCGAAGGCGAGATAGCTGGCAATTTGGCGGCTGGCGGCGCGAAGGATGTCGAGCTGCTCCCAGCCCAGCCGAATCGGCGTCAGCGGTCGGCCTATGACCGCGAATCCCGCCATCTGGTCATTGCAGACCAGCGGGACCAACAACCAGGCACGCGCGACACCGAGCAGCCATTCTGGCGCAGGCGGTAAGTCACGGTCGCCCTCCGATACTGCAAGCGCCTGCGCGCGGGGATCGTCGAGATCATAGATCCATTCGCGGGCGCGCAAGTTTTCCATGAAGGCGTCATGGGGGATGGACCGCTGACCGGGTAGCTCGAGATCGCCGCCAGCGCGCTGATAAGCCCCATCTTGGTCGACGACCCAAATGCACCCGGAACCACTGTAGACGAGGGAAGCCATCTCTCGCGAGACCCGATCGTGCAGCGGCACGTCGCTTGTTTCGGCGAGTGCGCGTGTCAGCCTTAGCCAGACGTCTCTGTAGTCGTAGCGGTAAGGCAGCAGGCGCTTCGCGAGAGTAACTCGCATCCAGGCGCGAAACTGATCCGAGAACAACGCTACGGCGAGCAGCACTACGGCGGCTCCCAGGAAGACCGCCTGCACGATCGGTTGCGATCCTGGCCAGGAACTCTTCATCAAATAGCTGGCGATGGCCATTAGAAGCACGTAGACACCAGCCGTCACGAGGGTCGTGTTGAAAAACAACGCGCCGCGGGTCTTGAAGAGCCGTTCGTTCCAGCCCGTGATTCGGCGAAGCGCAACGAAAATGAGTGCGGCGACGAGTAGGTTCGCAACGGCGCGAGCCGACCAGAGCTCAAGATCGACCAGATCGCCCAGGAGCTCGAGAGACCAGACGCTCAAGTCGATGGCAAACATCAAGCCAATGCCAATCCAGACGTACTTAAGGCTCCAGCGCGTGTCTTCGCGCGCATTGCGTGCAAACTGTTCTACAAGTACCAACCCGGAGATCGAGATCAGCAACCCGCTCCAGCGTTGCGCAGCGGCCAGGACATGCGCCACGGAGTCTGGCGGGATCACGGCAGGGGCAACGAGAATCAATACCACCGCCAGGCAACCTGTCACTCCTGCAACAACCGGGAGCTGGCGTGGGAATACGCCGGGAATCGCCGGCGCGAGAGCACTCAGTAGCACGCCCTGCCAAGCCATACCGCGGGACACTTCTGCCGCGAACGCCCACGATTGGCCAAGCCCGCCGAACGCTGCGTCGACAGCGAACGTCATGGCCCACACGGCCTGAACTAGGAATGCGCCGATGAGATACGAGCCTCGGACGCGCTCGTGCCATCGAGCCACGGACACGCTCGCCAGCCCTAGAAAGGCGAGCGCGCAGGAAGCGTAGATCAAGGCAGTGAACTGCAAGCTGGCGCCCTACTTCCCGATGTAATGCGCGGCTCAGTAGGCCGGAAATTGCCCTGACGCTAGCGCTACCTTGCCCCCCGGCCCCACAAAATGACCTCGGCAGTCTCTAGCAGTATGAATAGATCGAACATCAGATTGCGATGTTTGACGTAGTACAAGTCGTACTGGAGCTTCTCTTTGGCGTCTCGCTCCGAGGATCCGTAGGGATAGCAGAGCTGCGCCCAGCCGGTGATACCGGGCTTGACCCAGTGGCGCTCTCGGTAGTACGGGATGCGCTCGCAGAACTGGTGCACGAACTGCGGCCGCTCGGGGCGTGGACCGACGAAACACATGTCGCCGGCGAGCACGTTGAGCAGCTGCGGCAGTTCGTCGATGCGCGTCTTGCGAATGAAGCGGCCTACGCGGGTGACACGCGGGTCGTTCTCGCTCGCCCAAGCGGGCTTGCCGGCCTGCTCGGCGTCGATGCGCATGCTGCGGAACTTCTTGAGCGTGAATATCTGGCCTTCGAGGCCAACACGTTCCTGGGTGTAGAGAGTCGGCGCGCCCCAGCCGTCCTCGAGCTTGATCGCAATCCAGGTCAGTATGGCAATCGGCCAGGTTAGTGCCAGCAGAAGAATTGATACAAAGATGTCGAACACGCGCTCGGCACCTTCACGCAGTGGATCGCGCCTAAAGCCGCCGGAGAAGATGATCCAACTGGGGCTCAGCATGTCGATCCGCACCTTGCCGGTCTCGCGCTCCAGGAAGGAGACGATATCGATGACGTTGATTCCGCGCAGGCGGCAATTGAGAAGATCGTCGACGGGGAACTGCTTGCGCCGGTCGTCGACTGCGACGACAACTTCGGTGACCCCGAGCTCGCGCACTATATCGAAGAGGTTGCGCTGACCCACCTCCACTATCTGTTTCGCCGGAATGAGGACCTGGTCCTCTCCCGCGCTGACGAACCCGGCTACTACGAAACCGCGCCGATCTGTACGACGACGCAATTGCATGAAGGCATCGGCGCGCTGGCCTGCACCATAGACGAGCACGCGGCGCTTCAACGCGTCTTCGCTGATCGTATGCATGAACAGCATCCGGAGCAGAAAGCATCCAGCGAGCGCGATCAATATGGTCCAGCCGAGAACGCCGCGGCCGAAGGACACATCCGGAAACAGATACACGACTACTGCGAGCACGAGGAACGCGACGATCGAAGCGCCGACGAGACGCAGTGCCGTACCGCCTGTGCGCGCGCGCTGCTGGGCAGAATAGAGGCCCATTGCCGTCATGCTAGTGAGCATGGAGAGCGAGAAGACGAACGCGCCCCAGTAGAAGTTCCCGATGGTATCGGCGTCCACTTCACCGAGGAAACGCAGCTGCACTGCCAAGAATGGCGCGCCAAAACAAATGACGGCCTCGGCTACCGCGAGACCGAGGATCGACAGATGCACGTGTTGTCCGAAAAGCTGTACTCGCACGTGACCTGCCCGGCGTTCTGGCTCTTCATCAGGTTAGACGGTGTCAACCCTTGGACGCCGCGAAACCGGACACAATCCAACTAGGACGCACCCTGATCGGCAGCCGGTAGATTCTACCCGGTCGTGCCCGTCGTCGCGACTCGGAGACGGGATTCAAGTCAAAGGAAACAATCGCTTAACATAGTTACCTGAAGCGGGCGGGAATTCTCGTAAGCGCCTTAGTGCATTGCACCGGCGGACCGCACGCTTCGGACTCGGCTTGAACTAACGTTTCGGAGACTGAGGCACTCTCTCGAGCTTTCCGACGTCGTAGCCATACTCCTTCACCTTCGCGACCAGTGCCGCATAGCTCGCGTCGGAGATCGTCGGCGTCCGCGCCATCACCCAAACGTAATCGCGCGAGCTGCGCGCGATTATCGTCTCGGTATACCCGGCATCGACGTGCGAGATCACGTACTCGGCCTTGATTGGCCAGATGAAGCGCATCCCCCAGATCGCGTTGTTCGTGTTCGGCACCACGAATCCCCGGGGTTCATAGCGCTTTTGCGGCCCATCGAAGGCGCCCTTGTTAAACGTGAACGTGGTTTTGATCGTGCCGTCGGTGTCGAGCTCGTAGCTCTCGATGGCGTTGTGGGCGCCCTTCTCAATTGCGGTCGGAATGTTGGCAATCACATACCAGGGGCCCATGAACCTCTGCAGGTCGACCTTGCGGGCAACGGGGACTGTGACGCTCTTGGGGTTCACGGCGCAGCCTCCTAGCGCGAGCAGGACGAGGGTCACGGCGGCGAGAGCCGCGGCGAGGCGGTGGGGAGCGGTGGCGCAGGCGGCGCCAGCGTCGGCGGGAACGACTGGCTTAGTCGTCGAGGACATGCGGACTCCCTGCGTAAGGTGACGGGCCCGTCCTAGGCTGCCCTGTTCTAAGCGGTACTGCGGCCGGGCGCAAGCGAGGGTAGGCTCGGCGTTATGGAAACTCTATCGCTGTCGGTACCGATGGACCGTCCTGTGGCGGGTGCAGGGCGGTGGCGGAGCCTAGGAGGTGCCCGGGGCGCGTTGGCGCTCGGCGCCGTGCTCGCGACGGCTGGGCTCGGGGGGCTGGCGGCGGCCGCGAACCTCGAGGCGGCGCTCGCGGCGATCTCGAACCAGGACAAGACCACTGCCCTGCGCACGGCGCTGACGCAGGGGGCGCAGGCGGCGGTCGGGAAGCTGGGGGTGGTGGACGGCTTCCTCGGCAACCCGGAAGTGAAGATCCCGCTGCCGGGCAAGCTCGCCAAGGGCGAGAAGATGCTGCGCACGCTCGGGCTCGGGAAGCAGGCGGACGAGCTGGTGACGGCGATGAACCGGGCGGCGGAGGCGGCGGTGCCGGAGGCGAAGACGCTGCTGTTCGACTCGGTGAAGCAGATGTCGGTGCAGGATGCGACCTCGATCCTGACGGGGCCGGAGGACGCGGCGACTCAATACTTCCGGCGTACGACCTCGGAGAAGCTCGCGGCCCGGTTCCTGCCGATCGTGCAGAAGGCGACGGCGAAGGTCGGCGTGGCGAAGGAATACAACGACGTCGCGGGCAAGGCGGCGCAGTACGGGCTGCTCGACGCGAAGGACGCGAACATCGAGAGCTACGTGACGCAGAAGACGCTCGATGGGCTCTTCGTGATGATGGCCAAGGAGGAGAAGGCGATCCGCGACGATCCGCTCGGGCAGTCGAGCAAGATCCTGAAGCGGGTGTTCGGCGCGGTCGGCGGAGGCTGACTATGGTTTGGCGGGCGGCACCGGGGAGGACTGCTCGACCACGACTTTGCGGCCTTCCGTGCTCCAGGCCTGGTAGTCACCCTGCAGGTGGCCGACGCGACTGAAGCCGGCGCGCTTCAGGGTGTCGATCGCGAGCGCGGCGCGGCGGCCGCTGCGGCAATACACGACGACTTCCTGGTCCTTCGACGCGGCCAGCTCGGCGAGGCGCTGGGGTAGCTGGTCGTGGGGTAGGAGGCGTGCGCCGGGCAGGTGGCCGGCGGCGTATTCCTCGGGCGTGCGGACGTCGAGCACGACGGGGGCGTCCGGGGTGGCGAGGCGCGGCTCGAGGGCGGCGGCGCTGATCGCAGGGACGGCGGCGAGGATTTCGGCCTGGGTGGACGCGACGGTCGCTGGCGCTGGTGCTGGCGCTGGCGCGGCGGACGGCGCGGCGGACGGCGCGGTCGTGCTTCGAGGGGGCGTGGTGTCGCAGGCCGTGACTAGCGCGACGAGAGCCAGCGCGAGGGCGGCGGACAGGGGCGCGAGGCTTATACGGGGCATTGGGCAAACCTCGGGGCTGGTAGAGGGCGTCGTTGTCTGCAGGCCGTTGCTCGGCAGTCTAGCGTCGGCTGGCGTGTCGGAGCGCTTTCCCGCGCTTCGCTCGCGCCTGGCGCGAGTGCGGAATCGTCGGAGTTCTTGACGGCGGTTATGGCGAATCCCATGCGTGCGTCGTGACGCTGTTCGCAGCCGTCGTGCCGCCGTGTGCTCGCGTCCCGCAGGAGGTGTGCGCTGCGTATCGCTTTCCTCCGTGATCGTGCGCATTCGCCAGCCTGAGTGTCGAAAGGCCTGACACTTCGCGTACCTCATCTACCACGGCGCCGACAGCTTATGCCCCGATCGGCCGCAACTCGTTGATCGCCCGACCGGCGAGCCATGCTGGCACGCGTCGTGCTTTGTCCCCGGTGTCGCATCAAGTGCTCGCCGTGGAGTCGCACATGTCACATCGCTCGATCTCGCGCCTGTCGCTGGGTTCTTCCTTGTTCGGCATCGCGCTGCTCGCACTCGGTGCGGGTGCGCAGCCTGCCTCAGCGGTGCCGCTGACGGTGGGCACGCAGGTGGAAGTGGGCGATGCGGCGGGCAATGTGTTCACGCCGAGCCCCTCGATGGGCGATTGGAACGGGCTCTACTCGAACGTGTCGTTCCTGCTCGACAACACGCGCAGCGTGAACGCGTCGGCGGGTGTGTTCGTGCTGAACTACCGGCAGGGCGCGTCGGCCTGGGAGCAGTTCCTGAGTTTCTGTCTCGAGCCGGACGTCTACCTGACGCCGTTCTCGAACCCCTACACGGTGAATACGCTCGCGAGCGCGGGCTACCCGGTCGCGCCGAACAACTACATCGGCGAGCTCTGGGGTCGCTATCGCGGCAATGTCGTCGACGACACGACGGCGGCCGCGTTCCAGGTGGCGCTGTGGGAGCTGGCGTACGGCAATACGGACCGCAATCTCGGCGCGCCGGGCGCGTTCCGGCTGACGAGCGGTGGCTCGGTCTATTCGACGGCGCAGACTTGGCTCACGAGCCTTAACGGCACGGGTCCGCAGGCGTCGGGGCTCGTGGTGCTGGTGAACAACCAGCAGCTTGCCGACCGGCAGGACCTGCTGACGCAGACGCACTCGGTGCCGGAGCCGGGCACGCTCGCGCTGCTGGCGCTCGGGCTCGGCGGCCTGGCGTTGGCGCGGCGGCGCAAGCCGGTGGCGATCGGGCGCGGCTGAAGTCACGCCGCTGCTTGGCGCGCGCCGCGCCCTGCGCCGCGCGCACGATCTCGGGGAAGGAAGTCACGCCGGCGGGCAAAGCGGACGCAAGATCCGCGCGCCCGTCGGCGGCTTCGCTTCAGGGCGCTCGCGGGCCTGGATGCGTGCGCATCACGCGGCGAGGTCGCGGTAGTAGTAGGTCGTAGCGACGTACCCGCCGCGCGGCCAGAGCGCGTAGCGCGGAATCTCTCCCACGCGCGTCCAGCCGAGCCGCTCGTAGAGTCGTGCGGCGTCGCTGCCCGTGACGGTGTCGAGCACCAGCAGGTCGCGGCCCCGTGCGCGCGCGGCGGCTTCGGCGGCCCGCATCAGCGTGGCACCCACGCCCTGGCGCCGCGCGCGGCGGTGCACCAGCATCTTGGCGAGATCGGCGCGGTGCGGCTGGTTGTCGGGCTGGTCGAGGATCAGCTGCACGGTGCCGCAGATACCGTGCGCGTCGCGGGCCGCGAGCAGCACTCGCCGGCCGGCGGCGGCCTCGTGAGCGACCTTGCGCCAGAAAGCGAGCGCATGCTCGCGCTCGAGGGGCAGCATGAAGCTCACCGAGGCACCACCTTCCACGCAGTCGATGAGCACGTCGGTGAGCTGCGCGAGCGCGATCTCGTCGGCATGGCCGAGTTCATCGACTGCGATCGCTGGCGTGACCGCGGTGTCGGGCGTGGTCTCGGGCGTAGGCGTGGGCGTGGTCTCGGGCGTAGGCGTGGGCGTGGTCTCGAGCGTAGACGTGGGCGTGGCTTCGAGCGTAGGCGTGAGCGCGGGCGCGGGTGCAGGCGCGGGCGCGGGCGCGGGCGCGGGCGCAGTCACTGGTTGCTCCGGGTGATGGCCACGAGGTAGCGCGCGTCCTTCGTGCCGGGGTTGTGGAAGCGGATCGGCGCCTCGAGGGTCATCGACATGCAGTCGCCGCTGCGCAGATGCGCGAGCTGCTCGCCGAGGTGGATGTCCACCTGGCCCTCGAGCATCCAGATCTGCTGGTGCACTTTCGCTTCGCCGAAGGCGTTCTCGAAGGTGACGCGGGCGCCGGCGGGGAAATGGATCTCCGACAGCTGCAGGGGCGTGTCGGCGGTTGCGGGAGTGAGCGTGCGGCGCTGGTAGCCGCTGTCGGGGTCCTGCCAGATGGTCTGCGCCTTGCGGGCGACCACCGGATGTCGAAGGTTCAGTCGCGGCTCCTTGTAGTCGCCGCCGCCGATCAACGTAGGCAGCAACACACCGAGGCCGATGGACAGCTTGTTCAGCACGACGGCCGTTGGGCTCGCCTTGCCGGATTCGATGCGATAGATCATGGCGCGGCTCACGCCGCTGCGATCCGCCAGCGCTTCGACGGAGAGGCCGCGCTCGTCGCGCAGCTGGCTGAGCCTGCGGGCGATCCGTTCGGTGATGTCCATGGGCTTACGGTGCGGTGCGAGGTGCAAAGTGCGAGGCGCGAGGCGCAAGGCGCAAGGCGCAAGGCGCAAGGCGCGAGGCGCGAGGCGCGAGGCGCGAGGCGAGCGACGGTCCTGTTCGGATAGGTTCCATCGCACGCTTTCTACTATCGTAGACTTTCAATCTACGAAAGTACACTAGTGCGCCGACGCACATGCGACGCTCCGCCGTCGCCGGCAGCGGCACTTCGCGGCGGTAGCCCGGGGCGGCGGCAGCCCGGCGCGGCGGCCTGGATCCCCGGGGTCCGACCTCGGGGTCCGACCTTGGGGTCCGACTTCGGGGCCAGCATCGGTCGCAGTGGCTCGCGGGTCTCATGGAGCCCGCCCGGGGCGGGGTGCGCCGCTGGCCGGAGCCGTCGGCCCCGGCGCGCGCGGGTGGGTCGCTAGGCGTTCGCGACCTTGCGGGAGGCTTGCTCCGCTCGCTCGAGCGCGTACAGGTTCAGGTACTTCTGCCGCACGTAGCCGGCCTCGATCGCGTGGAACACGAAGCCGCGCCAGCCGTCCAGGAAGCCGCGGCGCAGCACGTAGCCGCGCAGGAAGCGCCACAGCGGGTTGATGAGCACCTTGGCGAGGCTGCTGCGCCTGCCGGCGGCGTGGGCCTGCTCGGCCCATAACTGGGCGTACTTCTGCATGCGCTGCTGGTGCTCGGCGAGCGAGCGGTACGAGCGGTGCTCGATCTCGCCTTCGAGGCGGCCGATGGGGCCGGCAACCTCGAGGCGTTCGTGGACTTCGTAGCCGGCGTACCTCGCATGGCGGCGGTCGAAGAAGCGTACGGCGCGGTCGGGATAGGTGTTGCCGTGGCGCAGGAAGCGGCCGAGATACTCGAGGGCGCGCGGATACTCGAAGCCGGTGTAGCGGCTGAAGCCGCGCACGCGCAGGCGCAGGATCTCGCGATAGAGCGCGGGACTCACGACCTCGTCGGCGTCGATCGAGAGGATCCAGTCGTGGCTCGCCTGGGCGATCGCGAACTCGCGCTGCGAGCGATAGCCGGGCCAGGGACGCTCGATCACGCGGGCACCGAGATTGCGCGCGAGCGCGGCGGTGCCGTCGGTCGACAGGGAGTCGATCACCAGGATCTCGTCGCAGAACGACACGGAGCGGATGCAGGCCTCGATGCGGTCGGCTTCGTTGCGGGCGAGGATCACGGCGCTGATGCGCGACGCCGGGTCGGACACGCCGCGCAGGGTGAGGCGGCTCGGTGTACGGGTGGCCGGTGTGCGGGTCGCAGGCGGCACGGATGGTGGACCGTCGGGCGCAGTACGCCGAGGTGCGAGTCCGTTCACGGCAACGCGCGGCACTTCCTGGCGGCTCGCGGGTCCTACTGCGGGATTGGAATGCTGCGTGGAATGAGGCATGGTGTGCGCGTCGTGAATCGGGGCTGTCAGTTTCTTTGGGGTCGCCAGGGCATTCATCACGACGGGCGACACACTCGTTACAAGATGTTTCAGCGTGGGGTGCGACCGTGAGTGCCTCGCTGACGGCCCATCCGCGCCGCGTGCTGCTGGTCGACGACGACGTCGAACTGCAGAAGCTTCTGCAGGGCTATCTCGCGCAGCACCAGTTCGAGATGTTCGGCACCACCGACACTTCGGACGTGGAGCGGCTGATCCAGCGACAGCGGCCCGACGTGCTGGTACTCGACGTGATGCTGCCGGGCGAGGACGGGCTGTCGCTGTGCCGGCGCCTGCGCGCGGCCGGCGCGCAACTGCCGATCGTGATGCTGACGGCGCGCGACGAGCCTTCGGATCGCATCGTCGGACTCGAGCTCGGCGCGGACGACTATCTCGGCAAGCCGTTCGAACCTCGTGAACTCGTGGCGCGGCTCGATGCGGTGCTGCGGCGCTTCCGGGTGCCGGTGGCGGCGCCGGATCCGGCGGCGGAGTCGATCGCTATCGGTCTCTGGAAGTTCGATCTTGCGGCGCGCAACGTCGCGCGCGACGGCGAGGTGGTGGCACTGACGAGTGGCGAGTTCGCGTTGCTGCGCGCGCTCGCGCTGCATCCGTTCCAGCCGCTGCGGCGCGAGCAGCTGCTCGCGCTCGGGCGCGGCGCGGACCACGAGCTCAACGACCGCGCGATCGACGTGCAGGTGTCGCGGCTGCGCAAGCTCCTCGAGCCGGATCCGCGGACGCCGCGCTACATCCAGACGGTCTGGGGCGTCGGCTATGTGTTCGTGCCGGACCGGGGGCGCGAGGCGTGAGCGCGACGCCGCTGGCGGGCCTGGCAGCGGAGCGCGCGGCGGTCGTGCAGGCGGGTGTTGGCGCGGCCGCGGGCACGGGCGCGAACGCTGAGTCTGGTACGCGCGACGATGCGGTCCCGGACCGCGACGCCCACTCGCCAATCATGGACGGCCTGCGCACGCTTGGCCTCACGCAGCGCACCGTGCTGCTGCTGCTCGCGGTGGTGTTCGCGAGTCTCGCGATCGTGGCGGCGGGCTTCGAGCTGCAGCGGCGCGCGGACGAGGCGGACTTCGTCGATGCGCGGGCGCGCGGCGTCGCGGCGCTGGTGCACACGGCGCGCACGATGCTGCTGTCGGTGCCGGCCGAGGAGCGCGAGCGGCTGTCGTCGGGATTGATGTGGAGCGGCACGCTGCAGGTGTTCCCGCGCGCGGCGGTGCCGCAGCCGCCGTCGGATGCGGTGAACGCGGCTGCGGGCCGCGGCGACGGTGCGAGCGCGGGGTCGGATCGTGGAGGCACGCTCGCGGCCTGGAAGGCGCGGCTCGCGGGGCGCAGCAGCGAAGACCGCGGGCGGCTCGGACAAGCGCTGCGCCGCTATGCGGCGCAGCCGGTCGAGGTGGTGTATCGCGCCGCGCCGAGTCCGCGCTACTGGGTCAGCCAGGACGTCGACGGCGAGGCCTGGTGGATCGTGGTGCTGGTCGGCGATCCGCCGCCGGCGCCGGGTGGCGTGCCGTGGTCGGCGCTGACGGGCGTGCTGTTGCTGCTGCTGGTGGCGGCGGTGATGTACGCGGCGACGATCGCGCGGCCGGTGCTCGAGCTCGCGCAGGCGACGCGGCGGGTCGGCGCGAGCTGGCCGGAGCCGGTGCCGCTGCGCGGCCCGCGCGAACTGCGCGAGCTCGCGGCGAGCTTCAACGGCATGCTGGAGCGTTTGCGGCAGGTCGAGGACGAACGACTGGTGCTGCTCGGCGGCCTGCCGCACGACCTGCGCGCGCCGCTCGCGCGGCTGCGCTTGCGGCTCGCGATGCTGCCGGCGGGCGCGGACGTCGAGGGGCTCGGCGGCGACCTCGGCTCGATCGAGCGCATCGTGCGGCAGTTCAACGATTTCCTGCAGGGCAGCGCGGGGCCGGAAGCGGCGCGGGTCTCGATCGGCGAGCTGATCGAGCAGTCGATCGCGCCGCATCGCTCGCTCGGGCGCGACGTCGAGGCGAGCGTGCCGGCTGACGGCGGGCCGCGGGTGCCGCCGCTCGCGATGCGGCGCGTGCTCGACAACCTGGTCGACAACGCGTTCCGGCACGGACGCGCGCCGGTGCGGGTGATCGCGACCGAGATCGACGATGCACTGGTGCTCGACGTGACGGACGCGGGGCCGGGAATTCCGCGCGCGGCGGGCTCCACGGCGCTCGCGCCGTTCACCAAGCTCGATCCCTCGCGCGGGCGTGGCGGCTGCGGGCTCGGGCTCGCGATCGTGCGGCAGATCGTCGCGGGGCTCGGCGGCGAAGTGGAGCTCGGCGGCGCGTCCGGGGAATTCACGGTGCGCGTGCGGTTGCCGGCGCTGGACGAGTAGAGTGCAGCCATGACATCGGGACGCCGTTGCAGGACTTGTGAGGCGCGAATGCGCGGGCGGACGGTGACGCCGGTGCTCGCCGCGTTGTCGCTGCTGCTCGCGCTGCCGGTCTCGATGCCGGCTGCGGCCAACGGCGGTGGTGGTGGTGGCGGTCACGGCCCTTCGGGCGGCGGCGGTGGTGGTGGTGGCGGCGGTGGCGGTGGACCGGGCGGCGGCATGATGGGCCGGCCCATGGGCGGCCCGGGTGCGATGGATCGCGGGTCCATGCGCGGGCCTGGTGCCATGGGTGGCGCGGGATCGGTGGGCGCCCCAGGCTCGATGGAGCGTGACAAGCCGTCTGGCATTCCGGGCGCGGGCGGTGGCATCTCGGGGCCGCTGGGCGCGCCGCGCGGATCGGATGGCTCGCGGCCGTTTCCGGGCGGTGATCGCGGCGAGCGTGGCTCGGGCTTCGGCACCGGCGGCTCGCTGTTCCGCGGGCCGGAGGCGCGCGATCCGCCGCTGCAGCCGATGGGCACGGGGCCGGCGCTGCCGCCGGATGCGACGGTGCATCGCTTCCGCGGCCAGCAGTATTTCCAGGCGCAGGGCGGCTGGTTCGTGACGCGCGCGGGGCAGCTGGTGTCGGTGCCGGCGCCCGTGGGGCTCGTGGTCGATTCGCTGCCGCCGGGGCACGAGACGCGCTGGATCGACGGCGTGCCCTACTTCGTGGCGGGCGACGCGTTCTACGTGTGGCGCGAGCGCGAGCGCAAGTACGAGATCGTCGAGCCGCCCGCGGGCGAGCGCGCCGAAGCTGCGGCGCGCGACGGCAGCGCTTCGGCTCCCTGAAACTCGCCGCAGCCGAGTCTCACGCTGGGCGCATCGGCTCGTTCACGGACTCGCGGCGTGGCGCCCGGAGCTGCTCAGCGTCACACGCGGGCGCGCACCCGGTTGTTCCTGGGCCCGTGTTCGAGTTCCACCAGGCCGAGCAGCTCGAGCACCGGCGGGACGTAGTTGGCGAAGCGCCCTCGATAGCCCTTGCGCAGGCCGTAGTAGCCCGCGACCGGGTTGTCGGGGGAACGCGCCCAGGCTTCGACGCTGCCGGCCGAGACCGGCTTGCCTTCGTCGGCGTTGCCGAGCGCGACCCAATCGCCATGCTGCTGCAGCATGTGGTGCAGGTCTTCGATCGCGCGCAGCTGGTAGGACAGCCGCGTCGCTCCGACCTGGATCACGAGGGCCGGCGGGTTGGCGGTCGGATCGCGCCAGGCCTGGTACTCGCTGCTCAGCGACGGTGTCTTGAGGATCCACGGATCGTCCCGTTCGCCGGAGCCGTGGGTGACGACGCCGCTCATCGGCGTTCCCCGTCACGCTCGGCCAGCGTCGCGAGGCCGCGTGCGAACTTGCCGAAGGACGGCGTGAGGTCGGGGATCGAACCGCCGATCAGGCCGAGCAGAAGTCCGCTGTAGTCCTCGCGCATCCGGAAATCCACGCCCTCCGGATTGGCCTCGAGCAGGAACTGGCGCACGCCGCGGAACAGGCCGAGCGGCATGCCGCCCTCCCAGACCATGCGTCGCTCAGGCTCGAACTCGGTGACGCGCAACCGGAACGCGCGGCCGGGCGAGGCTTCGGACCACAGCGCGAGTCGCTCACCCGGGGCGATCCGCCCGTCGAGGCGTGTGATGCCGAGGTCGGCGGCGACCAGGCGTGGCGCATCGGTGAGCGCCGCCCAGACCGTGGCGGGCGTGGCGCGAATCTGCTGGCGGACCTCGAAGTGCATGTCGTTGGGTCTCCTGGGGGGCCCGGGGAAACGGGCGTCGGATGACGCTCCGTGACCCCGCCGTGCACGAAGCTTGTATGCCGCCTAACATGACATCTTTTGTCGTGTTTGGTGGGCCAGCCATGCGTGCATCGCGATTGCTGCGGATCCTGCTGCTGCTGCAGAACCGCGGACGGATGACGAGCGTGCAGCTCGCGGCGGAACTGGAGGTCACCGCGCGCACGATCCTGCGCGACCTCGACGCCCTGACGGAGGCGGGCCTGCCGGTGGTCGTGCACCGCGGCGCGCAGGGTGGCATCGAACTCGGCTTCAACTACCGCACGCGGCTCACCGGGCTGGCGGCGGACGAAGCGGAGGCGCTCGCGGTGTTGCTGGCGCGGCCCGAGCCCGCGCTGCGCGATCTCGGCCTCGCCGATGCGGCGCGGCGCGCACGCGAGAAGCTGCTGGAATCCTTGCCGGATGCGGTCCGCGTCAAGGTGAACGAGGCGCGCCGCCGGTTCCGGTTCGCAGCGGGCGACGGCCGTCAGGGTCCGGGCGAAACGCGCGATGCGCGGGTCGAGGCCCTGGCCGCCGCGATCCGCAAGGCCAACGTCGTGCGGATCCGCGCGCATTCACCAGCCGCGCGCGTGATCCACCCGGTGGCGCTGCGCTGGGCCGATGGCGACTGGTGGGTCGTCGATCGGCTGTGTGCAGGCGAGGAGATCGCGCTCGCCGACTGCGGCGACATCAACATCTCCGCCCGGCGCTTCGCCGCGGAGTGAGCGCGGGACCGAGGACCGCGCCGGCTCACTCCGCGATGTACCAGCGCCCTTCCACCTTCTCGAGCACGTAGCGATCGAACGCCAGGCCCTGGCCCGAGACGTCGTAGGTCGCGCGGGTGTTGTCGTACTCGAACTGCGGCGGCAGCCGGCGCACGATGCGCAGCGCGGCGATCAGCACCTCGCGCTGCGCGATGCCGTTGCGGCAGCCGGAGATCAGGCTGCCGAGCATCTTGCTCGACAGGGTCTTGAGGAAGTTCGGGCTGAGGTGCCGCTTGTAGTAGTCGTCGCAGCGGCCGTCGATCAGGGCCTTCTCGGCCTCGCTGAGCATCGCCAGGATCTCGGGTGGGTTGCGCGCGGCGGTGGTGCCGCCGGATCCGCCGCCGGCCATGCCGCCTGCGCCCGCGCCGGCGCCCGCCGCCGCGCCCGCACCGGCGCCACCGGCTGCGCCGGCGACGTTCGCGCCGCCACCGCCGGCCCCTGCCCCGCCGCCTGCTGCGGCACCGGCCGCCGGGCCGCGGCCGGCCATCAGGTCCTCGATCTGCGCCTCGATGTCGCTCGGGATCGCGGCCTTCCAGTCCTTGCCGTAGGGCAGCAGGGAGACGAGCTCGACCACCGGGGTCTGGCCGCGATCCTTCGGCTGGATGCCCTTCACGACCACGTGCACGAGCTCCTTGCCGTCGCGCACGGCGGTCAGGCCCTCGAGCTTCTCGTAGGCGCGGCTGCGGGCCTGCAGGCCGCGCCGGGCGATGGCCTGGAAGAAGTTCATGCTGGTCATGCGCTCGACGTCCTGCAGGCTCGCGAGCTGGCCGAACAGGCGGGCACGAACGGTGTTGTCGCCGGCGGAGTTCTCCTGGCGCAGGCGCGCGAGGATGCCGTTGCGCAGGCGATCGAGTTCGTTCGGGTGGATCGCATAGGCCATGGCCTGGGCGCTGCCGCTGGCGACGGCGTCGAGGTATTCGGCGGCGGCACGACGCTGGGCGGTGCTGACCTCGTCGGCCTGGGCGGGCAGCGGCAGGCCCAGCGCGGCGACGGCGAGCAGCAGGACGGCGAGTAGGGTCGACGGACGCGCGATGGGCGCGGCAGGGGCTTTTTGTTTCATAAGCGGATCATTCACCCTCTAATCCTTGGGATTAGTACGTCAACGATGATGGGCATGTGATCGGAGCCGTTCGGCGGCCCGCGATGGAAGGCCTGGACCTCGACCTCGGGTGAGACCAGCGCATGGTCGATCTGGATCCCGAGCGGCAGGAACATCGCCGGCCACGTGGGCTGCCAGCCCTGCCCGGCCGCGGCGCTGCGCAGCCCGCCGGTGCGCAGCGTCGCCTGGAAGTGGGGCGAGAACGGGCTGATGTTGAAGTCGCCGATGCCGACGAACGGCAGCGGGCCGCGGCGGCTGGCCTCGGTGGCGAGCGCGGCGAGGTCGCGCTGGCGCTGGCGCGCGATCGCGGGATGCATCGGCCAGGTGGCGTGCATCGCGGCGAGCCGCAGGCGTGCGCCGTCCTTGGTCAGGGTGGAGAACACGACCGGGCGCATCCGGCGCTCGGTGGCCGGCCGGGTGACGATCTCGGTCAGCGGCCAGTGCGACAACAGCAGCAGGCCATGGTGGCTGCGGTCGGTGACGTACTGGACGTAGGGGAACTCGGCCTCGAGCGACGCGAGGCCGCTGCGCCAGGCAGTGGTCGCCTCGAGGAACAGCAGCACGTCGGGCCGGGTACGGCGCGCCCAGGCGGTGACGGCGGCGTAGTCGGAGTTGAGGAACAGCACGTTCGCCGAGGCGATGCGCAGCGGCACGCGCGTCGTCGGCGGCGGCGGCGCGGTCGAGGCGAGCGGCGGCGCCGGTGGCGGCGCCACGGCGGGCTGGAAGTACTGGTAGACGGGCCCGGCGTTCAGCACCAGTGTCGCGAGCGTCGCCGCGGCGAGCGGCAGGCTGCGGCGCCACAGCAGCACGGGCACGGAGAGCAGTGCGATCGCGAGGTACTGCAGGCGGAAGTTGACGGCGAGGTCGGCGAGCCAGGCGTCCTCGGCCCAGATCGCGAGCAGGCTGGCGGCGCAGGCCGCGATGACGGCTGCCGCGAACAGCAGCCAGGGAAGGCGTCTAAGCATCGGCGGGATGAGTGCGGAGCGGGACGAGCCTAGGCGCGGGACGCGCGCGGGCTTAAGTTGCGGGACATCGAGTGAGACCTCGTTCTCGTTTTTGCACCTTACTCGATCCGGGCCGCGGTGGGCGCGCGCACCGGAACCGCGTCACAGAACCCATGTCGCCAAGCGGGTACAAGGCCTAGACTAAGCCGTCTCGCGGCAACCGCTTGCCTGCCGCCGGATCGAGCTGGAGCCCAGCCTTGGAGAAGCGCGTCCTGACTGTCTCCTCCGACGACGTATCGGCCGCCACGAGCATGCCCGGCGCTGGGGTCGGCGCCGGCATCGGCCTCGCCGTGCTGTCGCAGGACGACTCGCTGCTCGACACGCTCGAGGAGGTGGTCACTTCCGACCACGCGATCACGATCTGCACGGGCGAGTCCGAGCTCGCCGAGGCGGTGGTCTCGGGCAAGTGCGGCGTCGCGCTGATCGATGCGGCCACGGTTCCGGTTCCGTCGCGGAATTGACCGTGCGGTTGCGCCAGCAGTTCCCGGACCTCGTGCTGGTGGTCGCCGGCGGCGCGGAACACCAGGGCCAGCTCGCGGCGCAGATCACGCGCGGCGACGTCTATCGTTTCCTGCACAAGCCGGTGTCGGCGCAGCGCGTGCGCCTGTTCGTCGAGGCGGCGCTGCGGCGTCACGACGAGGAACACGCGACGGTGCGCGGCGCGGGCGCGGCCACGGCCGGCGCGGGCGGCGGGGTCGCGGCGCCGCGGGCGCCGACGAATTTCGAGCCGCCGCGGGCGCCGGGCGGCGGCAAGCCGCCGGTGCCGGTGGCCTTGCTGGCGGCGCTCGGGCTGATCGTGGTCGCGGGTGGCGCGTGGTATGCGCTCAGCGGCAAGTCTTCGGCGCCGGCGACGCCGGCGGCGGGCGCCGCGACCTCCGGCGGCAACGGGGCGACGGCGCCGGGCGCCGGCCAGGGCGCGGCCGCGACGGCGGCGCTCGATGCGCCGACGCGCACGCTGCTCGAGCAGGCGGAGAAGGCCTATGCGCGCGGCGAGCTGGTGCTGCCGCAGGGGCGCAGCGCGGCGGACCTCTACAAGCAGGTGCTCGCCAAGGTGCCGGGGCAGCCGCAGGCCACGGCCGGCATGGACAAGGTGGTGAACGCCGCTCGCGGGGCCTCGCCGAGAAGGCGATCA
>JAZKJV010002013.1:0-273479 GCA_037367405.1 Ottelia alismoides | reverse complement strand
TTCCAAGTGGACTGCCCCGATTGATGGAAAATTAGGACACTATAAGGCAGACAAGATGATGAAAATCATTAAAAAGATCATCATGAAGGGTTTTAAAGTGTATAAAAACATGCACGGCAGCAATAGGAATTAGGGAAAAGGGTTGTACCTTTCTTTTGATCTCAAGATTGGAGAAGAGCAGTGGCTTCCAGGAGGTTCCCAACTACTGGAAAATGGTTGGAACTTTAAGGAGAGGGAGCAAAGGTCTCGGCTGGAAATTTGGGAGAAATTGGTGGCTTTTGGTTGATATTTATAAGGGGAATGGGGGCTTGGTGTGAAGCCAAATGGAAAAAATAGAAGTCAGAGTAGAAAGGAAGGAAAGCCAAATGGCTATTCAGAAAAGCAGCCAGCAGTCTGCTCTGCTACTACTATACAAAAATAAAATAAATTTTATTTATTTATTTTTATTCATTTATTTGAGATGTTTAAAAATATCCGTATGCGCACATCGAGGTTCCGATTTTACGCGCAATATCTTGATTTGATCGTCTCTGAACGACGATCAAAATGAGTATAATATTGATATACTTTTGATCGGATTTGGATGTCTGAAATTTTCGAGATACGATTTCGTTTTGGGGATAAATTTTGCGAATTAAAAATATCAAACGATATCCGATTGACGAACAGCCGATTCCGTTGGTCTTGTTTCGTCGAATCGGATTTAATGACAATCTCGGTTTGTTTCGCGATTTCCGAATTTGTGTCGCGGCTTTTTTGGGCACGCATTACGATGCGGCTGATTTTTTATCGATTTAACATGAATGACTTTTAATTCATGATCAATTGATCAATTTGAGTCAATCTAATGCCAGCCGACAACTTTATTGGCATAAACAGACCCTAATCGTGTCGGGTTCGATTTTGTGCGGATCCCAGGTGTTACAAATATAAAAACCTCAAAGGGAGTCTCATCCTCGAGACTCGAGTCAAGGTGATTAGGTGTCTTGTCTAGATTTATTATAGTTATAAAAAACTAAAAGGGTTTTAAACTCATAAAACCTTAAAGAGAAAACAAGCCATATATTTTTACATGTATCTAATTACAATGCTTGTTTTGATGATTATCTTAGAAAAGCTGCGGGTATCGTGCCTGCATATGGGCTTCGGTCTCCCACGTCGCCTCCTCGACGTCGTGTCGGTGCCACAACACCTTGATCAATGGAATTTCTTTGCTGCGAAGCTTTTTCACGGTGCTGTCGAGTATCTGTACCAGCCTCTCCTTGTATTGTCAAATCAGGCTCCACGTCTAGATTCTCGTAACTGATGACTTGTCGAGGGTCGTGCACATACTTTCTCAAGTTGGATACATAGAAGACGTCATGAATAACAGAAAGATGTGGAGGAAGGGCTACTCGGTAGTCCACCTTCCTCACTCTAGCAAGAATCTGGAACGGACCCACATATTGCGGTGCCAGCTTGCCACGAACGCCAAATCTCAGTATTCCCTTCATGGGAGATACTCGTAAAAATACCCAATGTCTAACCTATAATTTATAGGAATGTTATTAGTATGAGATTAAGTTAAATTTGTAATAAAAGTAAGAGAAGAAGATTGGATACCTGAAACTCTAAATCTCTTCTCCGACGGCCCGCATAGCTTTTCTGGCGGCTCTGTGCCGTCTGAAAGCCTCCGTCTCACAAGATCAACAGCTCTCGCAGTCTCCTCCAAGAGATCTGCAGAATATAAAGCATGATCACCTACCTCACACAACTGAGAGTGTGAGGCATCTCCGCCCGTATAGGACTTCGAATGGTGCCATACCGATACTGGAATGATAACTGTTTGTTGTATGTGAATTCAACCACGCTTTCCACTCCAAAGTGCAAGCACGAAGCAAATCCTCTAGTGTCTGAATGGTGCGCTCACTCTGACCGTCGGTCTGTAGATGATATGCAGAACTCATCCTCAGTTCTGTCTGTAGTGCTGACAGAACTGATGCCAATAATGCGAAGTAAATCTCGAATCTCTGTCAGACACCACCTCTCGTGGTATACCATGTAGTCTGATGCTGTTATGCACATACAGCTTGGCCAATCTGGATGGAGTGTAGTCGTGTTGACATGTATGAATGGGCTGACTTAATCAACCTATCAACAACGACCCAAGTGGAATCATGGCAACTCGGTGTCTTCGGCAAGTCTGTGACAAAATCCATAGAAATGCTCTCCCATTTCCACTCGGGAATGGGGAGAGACTGCAGTAATCCTGGTGGTCTCCTGTGCTCGGCCTTGACCATCTGACAGATCATGCATTTGCTAACATGTAGCGCTACATCGCGCTTCATTCCAACTCACCAGAAATGTCGACGCAGATCACGATACATCTTGGTGCTACCTGGATGAATAGATAATCGTGAACTGTGTGCTTCATCAAGAATATCTCTGCGCAACTGCTCATCATTGGGAACAACGACCCATCCTGCCTTCCATAAAAATAGACTCCATCACAATAAAGTCATCATTTCATCCTTGACGGTGCGCATGTATCTATCTCGGATCCAAGATCTGTCTTTTGGCCTTTGACGATACGATCCCACAAACTGTTGAATCGTGGAGGTACAGATGTGGATGTGGATTACACTCTCCTGAGGAAGTCAATAAGTCAAAGATGCGAGCATATCCCACTTGTATAGCCAGTTCGCCGTACCATCTGCATGTGCTCTCCTGCTAAGTGCATCAGCCACCACGTTTCCCTTACCGGGATGGTAAAAGATCCGTGCAATCATAATCCTTCAGTAACTCGAGCCATCTGCGCTGCTTCATGTTCAGCTCCTTCTGATCAAAGATGTACTTCAAGCTCTTGTGGTCTGTGAAAATCTCAAAATTCACCCATATAAATAGTGACACCAGATCTTCAAGGCGAAGGCAACTGCCGCCAACTCCAAGTCGTGTGTGGGGTAAGTTCCGCTCATGCGGCCTCAACTGTCGTGATGCATAAGCAATCACCTGTCCTCTCTGCATCAACACTACTCCTAGACCTTCTGCAGATGCATCTGTGTATACCGAGTCTGTTTCAGATGCAATTCTAGATGACTTAGATGTAGATGTGGATGATTTAGATGTAGAAACGCCAAGTCTGTTGGCGAAAGAAAAACTGAAGCGGTGAGGTAGCCTACAAATAGATCTTCTGTCTCGCCCTCTAATTGGAAGTGCGGTCCAATAAAGGGATAGGTCTACTCCAAAACTACGCCACTGAGACAGGTGAGAGAGACTCTCCGGAAAAGTCACTCTAGAAAAACAGCCCGACCGGTAACGGGCAAATGAGCTCATTCGAAAACTGAAAACCGAGGATCCCTTGCCTATGTGTCCTAAAAGAGAGGGTCAACGGAACTGGTCCAAAGTCGGGATTCCAACAAGGCGTAAAAACACTGCGAGCTTGCGTAAAAACCGTGTAAAGACTGGGATCCTAGACCTGCGCCACTTGGCGTCCGCTGCCCTAACTGGGTTCCTTTCTCCCGCCCAGTTGAGTCACCGTGCTCTCACACAGTCAGGTGTAAGGGTCACCATGACTGGTACTTATTGATTGTTATTACTGATTCACAACCGCATGATCATCATAATGAGATAAAATAAGCAATATCACAACTGCTGTTGAAAATCAGGGTACATCAAATACACAAGGAAAGTAATATGGGGCAAGATTTGTTATTCCTTGGTCTAAGCCGATTATTATCATCCATTTTCATATTCTTTATTCCATATATTGATCTAACTGTAGATTATTTTATAAGAGTTTTCATATATAATATATATGCCTAGGTATGCAGAAGATTATAATAATTTAGATTCATATTATTTAATTGTGTCAATGATCTATGATATACCTTTGGACATAAAGGAAACCCTTTCTTTATCCTTCTCAAGACATTTTAAAAACAACGGCTAAAGACACTCTAATAGATTTAGGAACATCCCAACTGTATAATAAACCTGATTCACAATCTAGTACCATCACAATATTTGGATAAATCCTAGAAAGCAATTAATGGTATCAGCCACAAGATAATTGAACTGAGTTGAGTGGTCGTATATTGGATGAGTTCCAACTTCATATATTTCTTGTCATTAATTATTCTTGTTATTTGTCTTAAACCCGGAAAATAGCAACCAAAATAGCTAGATTCTAATCCGATCGACATCTCCAACTGTAACAGTAGAGTCAAAATGCATGCATGCATATATGCTAATTATATGAAAGGGAGGAATATGCAAATTGTTCCTTTATTTTCCACTAACCCCCATTCTGCATCTGTTTGATCTAAATAAACATTCACCACTTTGAAGGCAGGATCCAACAGATTATTAATTTGCAGTACGTGTTGGACACGGATAATTGTTTTTGCAACTTGATGATTTATGGGATGCCACTCCTTGAATCCTTAAATGAAACACAACTATTGAGTAAACACCGATACGGTTTTACGCCATACACTACTATTAGGGAGATAACTCTAAATACTTCTACATATACAGGATTGTTGAACATTAAACATATGTTGATTGACTTTGTAACTAACAAGATGTTTATCGGTAAAATCAAGGTTCGAGACTTTATTGTGATCATGGGTGGATAATACAATAAAATTTTTTAAAAAGGCAGGGAGCACCATTACATTACAGAAGTGAAATCCCTTAAGCTTCTATTGGCTAACAGTTCAACTAAATTCTTGCTTGTCCTGTGTATATTATTTCATTATGCATGGTAGCATTGTACCTGGATGTGACCTTGTGAAATTTCTCTAAGTTGCCACCAATACACAACTATTCTTCTACACAAAATTTATGTCACGGAAATCTCCAAGGGATGCAATAAGAAACACTCAACTTAATTAACACAATTTCACTTCCAAGTGACTGCCCGATTGATGGAAAATTAGGGCACTATAAGGTAGACAAGATGATGAAAATCATCAAAAAGATCATCGTGATGGGGTTTTAAAGTGTATAAAAACATGCATTGCATCAATAGGAATTAGGGAAAAGGGTTGTACCTTTCTTTTGATCTTAAGATTGGAGAAGAGCAGTGGCTTCCAGGAGGTTCCCAGCTGCTGGAAATGGTTGGGAACTTCAAGGGAGAGGGAGCAAAGGTCTTGGCTGGAAATTTGGTTGAAATTGGAGGCTTTTGGTTGATATTTATAAGGGAATGGGGGCTTGGGGTGAAGCCAAATTGAAAAAAATAGAAGTCCAAGTGGAAAGGAAGGAAAGCCAAATGGCTATTCCAGAAAAGCAGCCAACAGTCTGCTCTGATGCTATTGTACAAAAATAAAATAAATTTTATTTATTTATTTTTATTCATTTATTTGAGATGTTTAAAAATATCCGTATGCGCACATCGAGGTTGCGATTTTGACGTGGAATATCTCGATTTGATCGTCTCTGAACGACGATCAAAATGTGTATAATATTGATATACTTTTGATCGGGTTTGGATGCCCGAAATTTTCGAGATACGGTTTCGGTTTGGGGTTAAGTTTTGCGAATTAAAAATATCAAACGATATCCGATTGACGAACGGTCGATTCCGTTGGTCTTGTTTCGTCGAATCGGATTTAATGCAGTCTCGGTTTGTTCGCGGTTTCTGAATTTGCGTCACGGCTTTTTCGGACACGCATTACGATGCGTCTGATTTTGATCGATTCACCCGAATGACTTTTAATCATGATCAATTGATCAATTTGAGTCATCTAATGCCGACCGACAACTTTATTACGTTAAACGGACCCTAATCGGGTCAGGTTTGGTTTTGTGCGGATCCCGGGTGTTACAATACTGGATTTAAATATTGGCTACATTATGAAGGTTCATTATTACTTCAACTAATAATAATTTAAAAATGTTGTACTAGTTCCAGATTCATCTTTATTTGACGATGTCTGTGCAGTTATACGTGCTATTATTGTTGTAATATCCTTTCTACACTGTATTGTTGTAGTTGTTAATCGACTTGATGGCATTTCGAGAACAAGCATTGCGGCTTATTTTAGATCTGAGCAGCACAGTGATCACGTTGTTGGTAAGATATTGTCAAAAAATCCACATGTAAATTGTTTGTACATACATTAGGCCATTACCATGAACTGAATGTGCCTCTGATGGTGTCCACAGCCACATCAAAATTCATTGATCCTACACGCGTTTATGGATCTGTTTTGTTCCTTCGTTCGTGTGAATCTTTTCTCGAGTAAGGTACAACTTTTACAATTTTCTTCTTTGCGAATTCAACCTGTCAGTCAAATTATTTTTTTAGTTATTTTACCGTGCTTATATTTTTAGAAAGTTACAACTTCAATGGCAATGGTATTTGGTATTTATGGGAAAAGCTTGTGGTGTTGAATTTCTTACAGATACCAAGGAAAATGCTAGTACAAGTATATAATCTCCTCCACTCTATGCTTCGAAGTGGTCGCGATTTTGATATTTATAATCGGTAAGAGGCATCGTTCTATTGTCACGACTTATTAACACCAGTACTCTTGCAAATTGTTTGTTCTCTACAAGTATGTTAGGATCTATTCGAATCTGTTCCTAGATTCCTCGGCATGGATGGTAAAAAATTTAACGTTTCCATATTACTTAATCCTGTTGGTCACTTCGAGTATTATATTTTTTAAAAGTTTCAAGTTAAGTTTCTTTTTGGGTTGATTAGGAATTGTCATCCCTTTTGTCTGATGACATTATCCGGTGAAGACGAGAGGACAAACAAAATTGACTCATTCGATGAGTGCAGAGTTGTTTTTTTTCCGATGTGAACCACTTGCCAACCAACATGGATGCACGTAAACATGCACATGTGTGTGCACACACATGCACATGCCCACATGCATGCACACACAAACACATGCATACATACATTGGAACACGCACACGCATGTGCGCAAGCATGCAAACATATGGTAATGGAGGAAGAGTTTACCCGATGATGGATTTAATTGGTTTTCTTTTGCTTTACTCTATTTTCTTTGAGCACTCTATTTTATGATAGATTGCTGGGCATCCCAAGTGATGCTTGATGCTGCTAATATTAGGACACCTTATACTTGAGAAACATATCCACCACCCACCGGAAATTCCCTTTGCCCCTTACCACACTCCAACAGGGTAGTTTCCACTTCATATTGGCGGAGCCCACTGCCACTACGTAGATGTTTGATTTTCCACTCAAAATGCAATTAATAAGTTATATTGGTAAAGTAGCCAAACCGTATTTTCTCTCTTGACAAATTATGTTTAACGTGAAAATCCATTATGGATCTCTGTTAAAAATGCGCTAGGTGCAGGTCCCCAGACATCAACATGAATCTGCTCTAGAACATGACTTTCTCTCACTCATAATTAAGGGTATGCACGTGTTTGGAATGCTTTCCGTATATATCTCACTGGAAACTGCTATTCTGCTAGGTGTTTGATCAATTCCCGGCCCAGTTACTTCTTACTCACATCATGATCATGTTCAAACTAATACTAACCTTGGTCTGCATTATTTACTTGGCCATGTAGTTGACTGATTTTTACATTAACCATCTTCATCGATGTTCACTGTCATCCTTTTAGGATACAGCCATTGTTTATTGTTATATCCCATCAACTTCAGCTGATAAGTTATCTTGAACTATGCTCTATGTTTGGAGAAATTTGTGATGAGGAAATTTCCTACATGATATTGCAAATAAAATATATTCCATGATTATTGTTAGAATATGCGTCATTATCATGTAAGATGGGTAAGATCCATTTACCCCATCCATTGTTTAGTCCCACATCTACCAGTGGTGGGACTTGGATGGTCTGTGGAGGCTATATAAGAAGCCCCAGACCTCCTGTATCCAGTGGGAAAGTTAAATGAACAACCAACCCTTTGAGGCGTTCTCCCGTGGTTTCATCCCGCTCCTTAGGGAGTAGGGTTCCACGTTAAAATCCTGCGTTCTTCATTTCTTTATTTTTTATTTCTCTGATATGCTTCCGCATTATATTTTTTAACATGGTATCAGAGCTGGTTCGATTCTCGAGGATATAATTTTTTTATGTTCGAGATTTATTCTTGAAGTTCTCTCTCTCTCTCTCGAGGTTCGATTATCAGATTGGGTTCTCTTCTTAGTTGTTCGAGATTATCTGCTCATATTGTTCAAGTTCAAGAAGATTCTAGGGTTTCTTATGAAACCCTGATTTCTGCACATCTTGCGGTTCTCCTCCACCACAAGCTGTTTCTTACGACAATCTGTATCTTCAGCTGCAACAGAATGGAGACGCCGCTCCTCCTTCTCGCACATGTGACATATCAGGTATCGTGCTCGAGGCAACCCTCCTTGGCAGCAATCCATCAAGTAGCCCTAGTCTCCAAGCGGCTCCCCTCCGCGCATCTCGAGTCCAGGGAGCTCGAGGCTCCCATCACGCATGCTCCGACCTGGCGGAGCTGCATCTCAGGCAGCATCGTGCAGCCCTACTCGCACCTTCCATCTCGAAGTAACGCACATGCCATGCATCCCGATCTCTCGAAGGTGGAGCTCCCACACATCGGCGTACCTCCTCGCGCCCTCCCTTCCAGGCAGTGCTCGATCCTCACGCAATCCAGGCAGTAGCACGCGACTCCATCTCCAACCTTACGACGAGTACTCCTCCAGGAGACGACCCTCCTGGTCTCGCATTGGCGACACGTCTACCAGGCGGTGCCTCTCTCCTTCTCTCTAGGCAGCGATGTCGCTCCAGGCCATGAAGCGGCGGCGGCTATCTGCAACACAACTCCATCGGGGGCGGCAGTCTTACGATAGAAGGGTTCCCAGGGGAACCCTAAATAGCAGGGGGGGCTGTTCACGTGGTTTAAAAAAGAGCAAGCTGCATTTCAGGCTAAAGTGGGCCGTGGGTTAAAAAAATTGGGACGAAGGGGTCCGGTTGCATATGTTTGAGCCTAAGTGTATGGGCCGAGAGTAAAATAAAGGGGGTTTGAGAAGCTCCAGTTTGTTTTTAGGCGTGAGTTTTCAAAAAAAATATTGAAATGACATTTTTTTAGAAAAAGAGAGAGGTGACGACTAAAAAAATGAAACACCCGAGAAAAAAATTTTGCAAAAAAGAAAAGCCATAAAAAAGATGAACGGCTTATGCGATATTTCATGTTTTCCCCATTTCTCTTGTCTTCTCCCAACTTTGTCGATGCCATTGTTTTCCGACAAGTAGTGGAAAAAGGGGGAGTATTATGTAGAGTTACAAGCCAGATTGTTAGATTCCGGTTCATATTCTCCAGTCAAAGACAAGCCACCAGATTTTTCCAGACTCTACATATATGTTCAGGTTTCAGACTTGACGATCTGATGTTTTCCGAGTCTGCAGTTCGATATGCACATGCGTGCCATCATTTGTGTGGTCCCATCTTTTCTGCTCGGCTCAGAGTTTTCATGTGTTCCATATGGACTCCAGAGTAGAGATCCCATTCTCTGAGCCAGTATGGGAGAGGCCTAGTTCTCCGATAAGGAGACTTTTTCATACTCCATTCTCTAGCGACCGTGGACTCCGACGAGGATGTCTCCACGGCTTTTTTAGTTCGGCCCTTTTAGAGATGGAGCAGTTGTCCACATGTTGTGGAGGGTCAGAGTTTTCTAGGTGGAGACTCTTTTTCAGTTGGAGGCTTTGTGGAGGCTATGTAAGAAACCCCAGATCTCCTTTATCAGATGAGAAAGTGCAATGTATACATCAACCCTTTGAAGCGTTCTCCCGTGGTTTCATCCCGCTCCTTAGGGAGTAGGGTTCCACGTTAAAATCCCGAGTTCTTTCCTTTCTTTATTATTGATCTCTGATACGCTTCCGCATTATATTTTCTAACATGGTATCATAACGGGTTCGATTCTCGAGTTGAGGATTTAATGTTCTTTTGTTCTTGTTGATATTCGATTATCAGATTCAGTTTTCGATTATTCGATTATTGATGGAAGATTATTATTCTGAGTCATTAAGTTCCAGATCTCCATTTATGGTGATATGAGTTCTTCTTGAACCCTACATGAAAACGAGAAGCAGCGGCAACGACGCTCCTCTAGCCCTAACACCTAGTCCAGGCGACCCAACATTCAACTTGGGTTCCACTGATGCATATTCTTCCAGGTCTTTTGCGAGTCCAAGCAGCTCCTCCAAGCGGAGGTTCCCTTTTAGGCGCCAAGGCGGCACCTCCTTCTCGTCCAAGATCTCCTCTTTGGCGACATCGAACATCTTCAGGCAGGGGCACGAGAGCAGCTCCAGCCGCATATGGCGTCGTCGCAACCTCCTTCTTGGCTGAGCCCTCGCTCAGGCAGCGACATCACGTGCTCTGCTTACAACAAAAACCCTCTACACGCCACAACTCCCCCTCGCACATACTCTAGGTTACCAAGTGCCTCCACCGAGCGCCTTTTCGCGCGATCCCCAGGCGCCCCTGGTCCGATCGCTCTGGCGACACATCAAGATTCTGATGCTCCTGCCCAGGCCACGATGCTCCTCCCTCATGCGATGTTGTCGCCTTCTCTTCAGATCGCGTAGGCGGAGGCGGCAACCTAGTCACCCTCTTATCCAGGCACCGTGTCCCCAGGCGGTGCTCCAGGCGATGGCAAGCTCCTCCATTAGATCCTCTCGAGCGCCAATCAACATGACCCGCATTGGGGGCAGCTGCTTTGAGGAAAGAGAAAGGGTTCCGGGGAACCCTAAATAAAGAGTCCAAGTATGCTATTGTCGTTTAAAAAAGCATTTTTTCTCTCTACTGCTGTAAGGGCACAAGTGGGCCAAAAGAAAATTAGAAAAAAGAGAAGAGAGAGTTCTGCCCCATTGGGCCATGAGGATCCAAAAAAAAGGAAAAGAAAAAAAGAAGACGACTAAAAAAAGAAGGGAAATAACTGTTAAAAAAGGAGGATCGTACAAAAAATCTGTACGAAAAAGTCCGAAAAGAAATTTCGAGATCGGCTAAGTGAATCATTTTTCTCTCTCTCCCCATTCTCTTGTCTTCTCCCAACTTTATCAATGCAATTGATTTTCGACAAGAATGGGAGAAAGGGGGAGTATTGGGTAGAGTTACATGCCACATTTTCAGATTCTCCAGATTCCAGGCCATCCAGAGTTTTCAGACTCTACAGTTCAGTTTCAGACTCTACGGATTGGTTCAGAGTCCTGAGGCACTCCATATTTGAGTGACTTGATTTCTTCGAGTTCTCCAGAGAGAGACTCCTTTTCAGACACGGACATGTATGCGATCTTCAGTTTGATATGCACATGTTTGCCATCACTTTTTCAGTGGTTTCCTTTTTTTATTTTTTGGTTAGAGTTTTCATGTGTTCCATAGGGACTCCAGAGTAGAGATCTCATTCCCTATGCCATGTGGGGTATGGTTTTCATGTGGTTTCATAGGGACTCCGTAGTAGAGATTCCATTGTCTGAGCCAGTATGTGAGAGACCCAGTTCTCCGACGAGGAGACTTCTTTAGACTCCATTCTCCAGCGATCGTGGACTCCGACGGGAAAGTCTCCGCGTTTTTTTCAGTTTGGCTCTTTCAGAGATTGAGCAGTTGTCCACATGTTGTGGCGGGCCATAGTTCTCCAGGTGGAGACCCATTTTTAGTTTCAGTGGCTCTGACAGGCGCAGTAAAGAGTACACTCAGTTTGACTCACACTCCAGCTCGTTTGGTCCTCCTCGCCTGCACGACGTGAGAAGCAACGTCCTCGACAACAACCAACAATTGTGCACGTTGAGTTGATATTGTCTGCAATGTCTTGTATTGTGAGTTGAGATTTCTTTCTGTTTGTCTAAATTGAGCATTGCATGCTCCAGCTTGAGGGGGAGTGTTAAAGTATGCGTCATTATCATGTAACCCCATCCAGTGTTTAGTCCCACATCTACCAGTGGTCGGTCTTGGAGGGTCTGTGGAGGCTCTATAAGAAGCCCCAGACCCCCTGTATTCAGTGAGAAAGTTAAATGAACAATCAACCCTTTGAGGCATTCCCCCGTGGTTTCATCCCGCTTCTTAAGGAGTAGGGTTCCTTGTTAAAATCCCGCGTTCTTCATTTCTTTATTCTTTATTTCTTTGATACGCTTCCGCATTATATTTTCTAACAATTATGTTAATAGAAATTTAGTTATATAATTAACCGAGTATTATCATATCTAGGAAATTCGTGTTGCATTTTGTGTTAGCCAAAATATGACAACAATAGTGCACACTTTTAAGGTGATAAGCCTTAAGTAGTACATTCCTTAGATGCAACATCAAAAGTGTACAATGTGCACTTTTGACGATAGATTTTGTAAAAGGATTTTTGACACTTGTGCCCCTATGAATTTTTGCAAATACACTTTTGTCTTTTTTGCAATAACACTTGTGTCCTTGTGTTCTTCATCTGTCAATAGCTGCTCCCCTCTGTAATTTTGACCGTCTATTCCATAAACTGGACCATGATTTTTTAAAGAAACGATGTACCATGGTTATTCAAACTAATGTTTAGTATAGGTGATTCTATTACACTTATGTTCTCCCTACCTCTCCTCCTCCAAGAGCCCTTTCTTCTTCTCTAGGAATGTATGATGTCTTTGAGAATGGTTGGTATCAGAGACGGTAGGGCGACGGTGGTGATTGCTCCATTGCGGGAGCGACAATTGATCTTGTTGTGGAGTGCGGTCTCGACCATGGTGAAGCGGCTGCATTAGGGGAAGTCGAGTATTGTGTCGACGTACTTTGCCACGGATTTGCATGAGGGAAAATTGAGAGCTTTCTTTGGCTTTAGCATTCCATTCCTTGATGAGGAGGGAAAGGAATCAACATCTCATCTCATATCAAATCATATCATATGGTGTTAGAAGCTTGGGTGATTCATCGAGCAAGCAACCACTCGAGCTCATGACCTCAATCTTGCCTTTACTTATTGCAGGCTTTCACTTTTACCTGAGCAGTATATGGAGAGGGGGTTTGAGTTGGTGGAGCGAAAAAAGTAGAGGTCGAGGGCAAGAAAGATTTCGTTTAGGTGATATCAGTCGGAGTTGCTGAGGGAGTTGAGCTCGTAGTTGAGATTGGTGCAACTGCAGAGCCCATTGAAGTCCTCAGTGATGACTCTGCGACTGATGTGATCGTACCATCCTTTATGGAGGTCCTTTCAAAGGGAGCCACGACTCGTCACGGTTGGAGTTAGGCTACCGGGATTTGTGCTTTAGGACAAAATTGGGCGGCAATGTGGCCATCGTCGCCATTGAGAGAGGTCAGAGATGCGAATGGACCATGGAGGTGGTGTGGGAGGATGAGTGCGGAGGAGGGGAAAGGCGATAGGGAGGGGGGAGGAAGGTATGAAGGAAGAAGAAGAATATACAGTAAGGGTGGATAGGAGGAAGAGGCTACTGGTTCTCCTAAAAATACACATGTACTCCTTTTTCTTCTTTCTATTTATGATTATGCCCATGAGGTAATGTTTGTGTTGGAGTATTTGTTATGTGTGCCTATTGTGTTGTAGGAGGGTAAATGGATCCCTCCTGGATCCATTTACCCCACCACTGAGTTTAGTCCCACATCTACCAGTGGTGGGACTTGGAGGCTCTGTGGAGGTTATATAAGGAGCCCCATACCTCCTGTATCCATTGAGAGGAAAAGCAATGAAGCATATGCCTCTTTGAGGGCTTCTCCCGTGGTTTCATCCCGCTCCTCACGGAGTAGGGTTCCACGTAAAATCATGGTGTTCCATGTTTATTCTTTCTAGTCTTTATGCTCTGTCTATCATTTCCGCTTCCGCTTCCTACTTTCTAACATGGTATCAGAGCGGGTCGATTCTCGGAGATTTTCATTATGTTTTGTATTTTATCCGAGATTTCGATTTACTGTAATTTGTTTGAGATTCTTCGAGAGTTCTTAAATTTCTATCGGTGGAATCAGTTATAGGGTTCCTATTGGAACCCTAATTTTCAAGCCGAAGCCCATGCAGTACAGGATGCGCGAGGAGTTTTGTGGTCCCCTCAAGCGCCGCCCAGATCCTGCCGCATCTCCTCTCCAAGCAAGCAGCACCATCGGTCCAGGCCGTGGTCCCACAGGGAACAAAGGATATTCAAGATCGAATCTCCTCTCCAGTTCGAAGGAGATCTGCAGTTTGACAAGAAGGGTCCTTCTCGGTGCTCGATCATCTTTGGCGGCACGAGAAGCTTCCTCCCGTTCGATGATGTTCCTTCTCCACGCGGCTACCCAGGCGACGCCGCCTATCTTGATAGCCATCAGCCTCCTATAGACTTCTGCGCGCCTTCGGCGACGCTCTCCCGACCAGCCGTGCTTTCTGTCCTCCAGGCGCCGCCCCAACTCCAGGAACCCGCTCCAAGCTTCAGCGATCGACCTCCAGAACTCGCGCACGTATGCGACAAGCACGTGATCTCTCTCCGTCCTCCAGATCGCCGCCAGGGCGAGCCTCGTGCGCCTACTGCGGGCGGTGGTCTCTTCGGCTAAATGGGTTCCCGCAAGAGGGGAACTCTAAGGGTGGCGCACCTTTTATTAAAGGGGGGTCCGAGCGGGCCCGATGGCATTTATTAAAAAAAATTCTGTAAAAACCCAGAAGTGCTTTGGCCAAAAAAAATTTGAGAATTTGGGTGCCGGAGGGGGGCGGTCAGAGAGTTTTGGGCCGAGTTATTTTGTATTAAAAACAAGAGAAAGAGAGAAAGGCCATTAAAAAAAGATGGCATTAAAAAAAAGGCGTGTACACAATAAAAAGCCGTACGCAAATTGCAAAAAAAAGAGGAAGGGAGGGGGGAATGAAAGTCGTATAAAAAAATGAAACGACTTTAAAAAAATTGTTTCAAAAAACCAAGGTGATTGATGGTTTGAGAAGTCGAAAAAAATTTGTGAAACGGCTTATAAAAAAACTGGTTGGACGGCTTAAATAAATAAATTGAAGAAAAAGCCGTATGAAATTCTTGTGAATGTTTCATGTTATTCTCCTCATTTTACTGTCTTCTCCCAGCTTGGTCGATGATTGTCATTCCGACCAGTATGGAAGAAACGGGGAGTATATGTAGAGTCACATGTCCTCTCCAGATTTCAGATTCAGATGTCAGATCCAGACCGATCAGATTTCCAAACTCTACAATTCGGTTATTCGGACTCGACATCAGATTCCGAGTCTCCAGTTTCAGACACACACATGGATGCGGTCTTTTCAGATGAGCACATGTATGCCATCGTTTGTCGTGGTCCCCATCATTCTTGTTTTGTCGGCCAGAGTTTTCATGTGAGCCATAGGGACTCCAGAGTAGAGGACCATTCCCTATGCCATGTTGGCAAGGGTTTTCATGTGGTATCATAGGTACTCCAAAGCATTGTACCATTCTCTGAGCAAGATGGGAGAGATCCAGTTCTCCGACGAGGAGACTCCAGGCGCAGTTTCAGATTTGATGGTGAGATTCCGAGTCTTTAGTTGACTCACACTCCAGCCCGTTCGTCCTCCTCACCTGCACGGCATGAGAAGCAACGTCCTCGACAGCAGCAGTTGTGCGCGTTGGGTTGATATTGTCCGTAGTGTCCTGTAGTGTTGAGTTGAGTCTCTTTCTGTTTGTCCAAGCTGAGCATTGCATGCTCCAGCTTGAGGGGGAGTGTTGGAGTATTTGTTATGTGCGCCTATTGTGTTGTAGGAGGGTAAACCCACCACTGAGTTTAGTCCCACATCTACCAGTGGTGGGACTTGGAGGCTCTGTGGAGGCTATATAAGGAGCCCCAGACCTCCTGTATCCATTGAGAGGAAAAGCAATGAAGCATATGCCCCTTTGAGGGCTTCTCCCGTGGCTTCATCCCGCTCCTCACGGAGTAAGGTTCCACGTAATATCATGGTGTTCTATGTTTATTCTTTCTGTTCTTTATGCTCTGTCTATCATTTCCGCTTCCGCTTCCTATTTTCTAACAGTTTGTTTGGGAGTGAAATGTATAATAATTTACCTGAGGGGCATAATTGTTAATGGTCCAAGAAGGTAGGGGTACATGTTTATTGCAAAAAAGGTAGGAGCATAAGTGTATTGCTAAATTCGAAGGGGTGCAAGTGTAAAATTCCCTTCTTAAATTCGATATAAACATGAATGGAGCTTATTGCCTATTGGTTGTTTATTTTCATATATCTGGTGTGTATTTATATTTAAGAATGTATTTCTAAAAATGTTTGCTATTGATGTTGACATGTTGTTAAGATATATATTTAATGTTAACTATTGATGTTGACATGTTGTTAAGATATATATTTATCTTTCTCTATTTTATGTAATTTTTTATTTCTTCTATTTCTAGTATTTAATTTGCGCTGTAGGGTTTCTGCTCGCTATATAAAAGAATCACAGGGCTTCATAAATAATCAAGTAACCATTTTCTTTCCACATGATATCTGGACGACAACAAAGCCCTATGCCTGAATCTCCCCCCACCCGTCAGCCACCTCTTCCAGTGCCTTCTTCGCTCGTGGGCACACACTATTGCCGTCTCTCGTAGCCTTGCACGCGCTCCACTATCTGCGGCCCCATGCGACTCTCTAGCATCGTCGTCTGCAGCACCGCCACCCCTAGCATGCCCGTACGACGGATCACAACCGCCATCAGCAGCTCCAGCCCGGCCCGACCTAAAACCCGACCCATGTAGCTCGGCCCGAACCCGAGCCCGCAAATAATTGGGCCCTTCTTTGGGCCTTAATTCTAGCCCAAATGTATATTCGGGCCAGGTTCGTGCTTGATACGACCCACACCCGAAAGCCCGACCCGTTGCTTGGCCAGTTTCAAGGGCCCAAACTGCCGGCCCATTAGCTCGCATATGAGTGATGATATGGATATTTAATTCAATTTAACCACCACCATTGTTATATATACCATCATGATAATAATTTTACCATGTTAACGGACATCTATTATAAACAATTATATTACACTGATAATATATCCATCATGTTTAGAGCATGTTGTTGTACACTGTAAATTCGTATCGTGAATATGATTCCTTAATATTATCAATGTGGTACAACATATTTGCATGTGTACAGAATACACATTTTTATTGGGGATGGGTGGTGTATTTGGAAGATAAAAACAAGCTCAATTTGTCCTGGAGTTTCAATTGGGTCGGCCCGATCCGAACCCAGCCCATAATGTTTGGGCCGGGCTTGGGCCTAGATTTTGAAAAATAAAACTGGCTTAGGCCCGACTCGTTAGCCCGTATTTAAATGGGTTTGGGCCGGGTGAAGCCGAACCCGACCCATACTCAACCTTACTCCACGGCCCCATCGATCTCGCCATTGTTGCATTGGGCCCCTTTGTTTGTCGTCAGGACCCCAACGGCTATCTCCATCTCACCTTGGGTTCCACAGACCACTTCCCTCATCCGCTCGATGCCTTTTCAGCATCCGGGGACTATTTACGATCTGATTTTGGTTGGAAGAGGGTGTTTTCAAACCAATAAATCACCCTATTAGCTTTAATGCGGAATTGGATTTAAGGGGAATGGTTGTGGTATAAGTCTGGACCCACAACCAATTCCCGTATGACGGGTTCTATCTCGACCTCTTTATCATCATGTCAGATATTAAGAGTAACTTCTTGTCTGGTGCCTTCAACCCAACACCCATCGTGAAGATGGATGTAACCAATTACGAGTTATGGTCCGTATGCAATAACAAGGAGCACATTCCGACGAAGTCGATCCAGCAGACAAGATTGTGATGAATGCTTCATGGAAGCAAGATGACATGTACATACATGTATGTCTCTCTAGGATACTTTTGACAGAGATAACCATTGATATTTTGCATCAGCCCACTGCCAAGGTGATGCGGTATATCCTTGCTACTTATGGTCATGCAAAGACTGAGATCAAGATTCTGCAGTTACAATATGGCATTTTCACCACCAGACAGAGTGTTTGTTCTCTGCATTCCTTCTACTTTTCGCTTTAGGGCATGTTCGAGAAGTTGCACAACTTCACGCCCGTGACCACATCTACGGAGAAGCAGATGACGTACATGAACGCCACGATTGTTGAATTTTTTTGGCAGCTCTTGACCCTGAGTATGATGTAACATGCACCTATCTCCTCACCGGTGCATCTATACCTCTGATGGAGGAGACTTACAACCGTCTCAACAAGATCACGGTCCCATCCATTACTGCCTCTCAGACCTCCTCAGCGATGGCCGCATCTTGCGGCAAAGGAGGTACCTCTCAATTTAGAAGGCGTAGTTCCCGTGGCAAAGGAGGTGGATGTTTTTTTTTGAATAAGAAAAAGGGGGAGCCCTCCCAAGGCGAAAGGAGGTGGATGTTAGCCTAGGCTATTTACTTACTATCATCGACTTGGTCATCCAGAGGAGGCATGCTACCTGAAGCATGGTTATCGCGTATCTACTTGTGTTGCCAAGCATGTTGAGCCTATTGCCACTTTTGTGCCTACTACAGATCAGAAGTTGGATGACATTGCCCCCCATTTGAGGGAGATCATGATTCCTATTACCGTTGCTACGACTGCTCCTACATGCCATTCTGATGTTGCCTCATCTATAGCCTCTTCTAACACCTCAGATATAGCCTATGGCCTTATCAGTTGTCACAGGGCATACATGACGGAGTAGATCATCAATTCTGGTGCATTCCATTATTTGTGTGATGACATAGCTCAGTTTGCATCGTACAGATTTGTACCTACCGACAGATCAGTTGTCTTTGCAGATGGAACTCATTCCCCTATTATAGAACATGAGGAAATCTGTTTGACGATGTCCAGTGTCTGCAGAATGTGCTTCATGCACCTAATTTTTTTAATAAATTTAGGGCTTAGTAGTATTTGACCCCTCGTCTTTTGTGATTCTGAGCATGCTCATAGGCAGAGTGATTGGATGTGTCTGTGAGCAATGGAGGCTCTGTGGAATTCCTTCATAATATGACTCCTGGTCATAAAAGCTCTCCCTTAGAGCTGTCAAGTATGTTTTTGTAGCATACTCCCGGACATAGAAAGGGTGCTGGTGCTTTGATCTTATCCAACGAAATACTATGTCAGTGCTGATGTCACTTTCTTTGAGTCGATCATGTATTATTCTCCTACATGTGATAGGTTGACTCCGTCTGACTTTGGAGGAGTGGTCTACGTGCCTCCTCCTATGCCACCACCACCTCTAGCTATGGTTCTGCCTACGCCACCACCACCATCTTCACCTCCTACTGTGGTTTCTCCTAAGCCCCCATCTCCTAGTACTTTGGTTCAGTTTTTCCCACACTTTTACATTCGTCGACCACCTTATGTATCCCCCTGCTCATGGACCTTTCCCATCATCCTAGACACCCTAATTATATTCTGAGCACTTTGTTTCTATTGATGTCATTGGTTATTTGTCTACACAGTAGGTTACTTTATAAGACGAGCAGATGCCTCATTAGGAGGTTATTTTACACACCCTATATGGTACACAACACCTTGATTTGCCCATTGCTCTCCAGAAGCGTAGGCGTACGTGTGCAATGTATCCTCTCGCTGTCCATGTTTCTTTGGGGCATCTTTCAGCAGATTTTAGGAAGATTCGTTGTGGGTCTTCAGCTGCAGAGATCCCACAGACATATCATGAGGATATACGAGACAGTCAGTGGCGTCATGCTATGGAGGAGGAGATGCCTGCCCTACAATCACGTTGCACATGGAGCTTGGTCACTACCCTTACACGTGCTTCTGTGGTTGGCTGCAAATTAGTGTTTACAATGAAGCACTATGCAGATGGCAACGATGATCAATACACGGCTAGGCTTGTGCCTCGTGGGTTCACCCTGACTTATGGGGCAGATTATCTGGATATGTACTCTGATGTCACACATCATTCTACCCTTCGGTTCCTTTTCTCTATTGTAGTAGTATAAGACCGGTCCCTATTCTAGCTATATGTGAAGAATGCATTCTATATGGTGATATGTAGGAGGAAGTCTACATGCGACAACTACCTAGGTTCACTGATGAGGAGGAGTGTCAGAAGGTTTGCAGACTTCCTAAGGCTATCTATGGCCTTAAGCAGAGTCTCAAAGCATAGTTCCAAAAGCTCTCGGACTTGATAGAGTAGCATCGCTTCATGAGATCGACTGCTGATCGTTCACTAGATGTTTAGAGAACTTAGAGAGTTATAGTTGTTATAATGTTCTATGTTGATGATATCATTGTTACATGAGATGATGCGCTTGTTATTAATGCAGCTAAGGAGTTCATTGGGCAGCTATTTGTCACCAAGGACCTTAGCGATTTGTGATATTTCCTAGAGCTTGAGTTTGCCAGGAACCATGGTCTTGTGATGACCCAGAGGAAGTATGTTACTGATCTCCTCTCAGAGATAGGCATGGTAGATTGCAGACGTGCCACTTCTCCCATGGATCCCATCATGAAGCTATATGATGATACATGGGAGATGGATAAGAGGAGATGCATGGAGCTCATTGGGAAGCTCCTCTATGTGACTATCACCAGTCCTCACAATGCTCATATCTCCCTTGCAGCAAGCAAAGTTAGCCAATTTATATTGCAGTCGAGACATGCACATGTGGATGCAGTTCGCATAATTATGGGGCATTTGAAGTCCTCTTCGGGTACTGGATTGTTCTTTAGCAGAGGGACACCCTTTGCCATTACGATATGTGCAGATACAAACTATGCAGGATGTCCCTAAGACAGGATATCTACCTCGAGCTTTGTAGTATTCATAGGAAGGTCCTTTGTGTCGTGGAAGAGCAAGAAACAGTCTATGGTTACTAGATCTAGTGTTGAGTCAGAGTGAAGAGCAATGACACATAGGATCACTGACATGATGTGGGTCAGATATGTTCTGGATGGCCTAGTTGTTGATGCGCCTCTTCCCATGCATTTATAATGCGACAACCGGACTGCTTTTGCATTGCCAACAACCATGCCTTCCTTTAGGGTGTACACCCATATTTCCTAAAAAAACCATGCCTTCCATGAGAAGACCAAGCACATTAAGGTAGATTGTCACTACACACTTGACATGATTCATGAGGGTTTTATTTCTACTTTCCACGTCAGCGTAGGGGAACATATAAGAGATGTTTTCGCCAATGCTTTAGCCAGAGGCCCATTATGAGATGTTCCAATCTGAACATGATTGGCATTTATGTTCCATCTCGAGGGGAAGTGTTGAGAGTTATATTTATCTTTCCTTGTTTTTATGTAATTTTCTATTTCTTCTGTCTCTAGTATGTAATTCTCCCATCACGGTTTCACCTTTCTATATAAGAGAGCCCTGATGCCTCATGAATACTCAAGTCATCACATATGTCACATTTTGTTTACACACTTACTATACTGTATTTTCTAAGTGCATTGGTACTCTTTTTGAATAAAATTTTATATGTCCATAATTGTGATATATGTTTTTTTTGCAGCATCACTTTGGAATTTTTCTTGTGTTATGATTGATTTTTGTGTCTTCTTCGCCAAAAAGATTTAGAAATATTTTTTCTTCAAAAGACAACATGGAAACAATGACTTCTGTAGTTTTTAATTAGAATGCAAAGTTTGATTTAGGGGATATATATAAATAGAACATGAAATTGCTAAGAAATTTGTATCTTCCAATTATCAGTGCGTGGTATGTTCCAGTGTTTTTTTTCTTCTGTGGGTTATGTTACAACACCAATTATGTATTATAAGTCTTATGGTGATTTGTTCTCATTCTTAGTTTTTATGAATTTATGTTTGAAATACAGATTTATTGTATCTGATATTAATCTTTGAAATGGGCACAGGTTGGTTCAATTTATAGATTCTTATGATCCACCTTTGAAAGGGTTGCAAGAAGATCTCAGTTTTGTCAGCCCTCGTATTGGAGAAGTAAGTTGCCTTTACCGATCTCTACACCGTGGCAAAATTAAACATGAATGTCTTGGTACACATCTAACTATATGCACAAATATTCAAATCATGAGGAACTGGCCATTATCCATATATGGCATGTCTTACTAATATCGCACATGACTTTTTTTGGGAAAGTTGTCAAGGTTATGAAGAGCTACTCCTGCAATTTGCAGCGGCTGCTCCAGGCGTCATACATTTGCTGACTGAGAAGGTGTTTTTGGTATTCAACCAGTGAGGTTATGGGGTATATGTAACATTGAATGGATATGCGGGCTAAATATTTTATTTAACTTCATGTTTCATGTTTTGTTAGAAAATATCAATTAGTATAATGATACAATGATTATGTAGGTGAAATCAAATGCACCATCTTTATAGGATGTTGTTGTGAGAAAGCAATGACTTGCTTATTCATGAGGCCCTAATGTTATCTTACACAGAGGAAAAACCTGTTGGGCAAATTGCATAAAGAGGGCAGAAAGAATAAAGAATACTAAAAGAATGAAAAGATAAATAATATCTCAACACTCCCCGTCAAGCTGGAGTTTAGATATCAATCATGCTTAGATTGGAACATCTATGGTGAGGCCCTCTGGCCAGTGCCTTGGTAAGTACATCTGCTGTCTCATCTCCTGAGCTATCATGAGTAGTGGAGATGAGGCCCTTCTATATCATGTCTCGAGTGTAGTGACAATCTACCTCGATATGCTTGATCCTTTAATGGAATGCTGGGTTATTGATGTTGAAGAGAACAACCTGATTGTCACATTAGAGGTGCATGGGAATAGGAACCTCACATGTTAGGTCAGTAAGAACAGATCTGCCCCACATCATCTTTGTATGAGCCTGTCCTATGATCCTGTATTCTGATTCTGCACTAGATCTGGCAACCACTGTCTTCTTCTTGCTCTTCCATGACACTAGGGAACTCTCTATGAACACTGCGAAGCTAGAGGTATACTCCCTGTCCGGACACTCCGCATAATCTGCATCTGCACAAGTTGTAACGACAATGGATGTACCTCTACTGAATAGAAGAACGGTGCTAGGTAAGGCCTTCAGATACCTCAGAATCATGTGGACTGCATCCATATTTGCTTGTTTAGGATGCTCCATGAACTGACTCATTTTGCTTACTGCAAAGGATATATCTGACCTTGTGATGGTCACATATATGAGCTTCCCAACGAGCTCCTTGTACCTCCTCTTGTCTACCTCCGCAGTGTCATCATCATACAACTTCATACTCCGTTCCATGGGAATAGTGGCATGCCTACAATCTGCCATGCAGTCTCAGAGAGAAGATCTATAATGTACTTCCTCTGGGTTATCACAAGACCTCACTGGCAAGGCCTTAAATGTCGGTTTCGGTTACCATTTCGGTATTGACCAAAACAGAATTTCGATGGAATTTCGGTGGAATTTCGACCGAAATTTCGGTCATTTCGGTCATTTTTTGTATTAGCACCCCCATATTTCGGTCATTTCGGTCATTTCGGTCGAATTTCGATTTCGACTGGATATCGATATTCGACAGAAATTCGACCGAATTTCGCTGAAATTTGAGGCCATGCTCACTGGTTCCTGGCAAACTTTAGTCCAAGGAAGTAGCGTAGATTGCCAAGGTTCTTGGTCACAAACTGCAGACCTAGGAAATCCTTAGCAGACTGGATGCCCTGTTCATCATCCCTGTAACAATGATATCATCAGCATAAACAAGTATGATAACTTGACCTCTCCGAGTCCTATGAACAAACAGTGAATGATCGGCAGTCGACCTCACGAACTCCTATTGTTCTATCAAGTCTGAGAGCTTCTGGAACCACGCTCTTGGGATTTGCTTAAGGCCATAAATCACCTTGTGAAACCTACAAACCTTTTGACACACTCCCTCAACAGTGAACCAGGGGGCTGCTGCATGTAGACCTCCTCCTGTAGGTCACCATAGAGAATGCATTCTTCACATCTAGCTGATATTGGAGCCAATCCCGTGTCACCACAATAGAAAGAAAAATACGTAGCGTAGAATTCCTAGCCACTGGAGAGAAGTTTTCCTGATAATCCACTCCATATGTCTGGGTGAACCTATGTGCCACAAGTCTCATCTTGTAGCAATCTACATTGCCATTTGCTTAGTGCTTCATCGTAAGCAATCGCATGCAACCGACAACAGATGCTCCTGTAGGAGCTGTAACAATGCTCCAGGTGCCACGCGACTGAAGGGTGACCATCTCCTCCTCCATGGCATGACATCACTGACTGTCTTGTATGGCCTCCTGATATGTCCGTGGTATCTCCACGACTGATAGTGCCATGACAAATCTCCTGAAGTCCTTTGAGTCTGCTCAAGGAGTCATGGGCTGTAAGAGGATATGTAGCACAAGTACGTCTCTTCTTTCGCAGCGCAATAAGCACATCTAGATCCTCATCCACCTCTTGAACATATAAAATACCCTCTTGAGTGGGCTCGTGCTCATCCTGTAAAGAATCTTGCTGCATATAGAACTCAATAGTACCATCAGTAGAAACAATGTGCTCATTACATACCTAGGGTGTGCTGGATGATGGGGAAGACCCATGAGCAGGGGGAACATTGTGAGACCTGCGAGTAAATACAAGTGGCAAAAACTTAGTCATGGTGCTAGATGGTGATCCCGGGGCTACCACATGAGTCGGTGTAGTTATTAGAAATGGCGGTGGTGAAGGTGGTGGAGGTAGAGTAGGTACTGAAGGTGGTACAACTACAACTGCGGAAGGAAGAGGTATGTATACCTTCTCACCAGAGTCAGATGGAGTCCAACCTGTCACATGTAAAAGAGAAAAACATAATAGACTCAAAGAAGGTGACATCGACACTGATAAAGTATTTCCGTCGAAGCGGGTCAAATCAACGGTACACCTTCCTGGAACGAGAGTAGCCAACAAAGGCACACTTGACAGCTCTAGGGGAGAGCTTGTCACGATCATGCATCATATTGTGAACAAAGGCCACACAACCCTTACTTAGGGTATAGGGGAGAACATGTCCTCGGGAAACACAGTCGAGAAAGTAACTTTTTCTCCTAAAACAAAAGATGGCATGCAGTTCACCAAGTAGCAAGCTGTGACGATCGCATCACCCAGTAAAAGAGAGGCACGACTCTGAATCAAAAGGTTTCGGGTCACACCAAGTAAATGACGGTGTTTGCATTTGGCAACGCCATTCTGCTGGGATGTGTATGCATACAAGGTCTGGTGTATGATGCCAAGAGACTTGAAGACCGTGAATAGATGTAAAGGGCATAACTCTAAGGCATTAAAAGATCACAAATGCTTGACAGTATCAGAGAAAATGTTCTTTATTTCAATAATAAAGGTTTTAATGACATACCTAGCTTCGGACTTATTTTTTAACGAAAAAGACCCAAGAGTCTAGAATAGTCATCTACAACAACAAGATAAAAACGGTGACTCTGGTGATCCGGAACACGATTGGGACCCCAGATATCTAAGTGAATAAGCTCAAATATCTGAGTACTGCACGACTATGATTACCAGGAAAAAAAGAGCAATGGTGCTTCCCAAGCTGACAAGCCTTGCATTGGATGGAATGTGGAAATCTGTGGGAGGACATGACACAACTTCTGTAGAGGAAGGTGACTAAAATGACGATGTAACATGTATGGTGAGACTAATCCAGTAGGAATAGTAGGGACACCAACATGAGGAGGTTGGACCAGTCTGTATAGCACCTGTTGCTCACTGTCAAATCCAATCACCAAGTCCGTGAGTATGCCTTGAAACACAAGAGAAGAGGGGTCAAAATGGCATGACAATGCATATCTTTCGTGATCTGATTAATACAAAGCAAGTTCAAACTGAAAATCAGAAGCATATAAAACATTCTACAATCGCATGGATGGCGTCAACTGCACCACCCCCATTCGCAATGACGACCCATCTACTAGGGGGTTTAGACTCGTAAGAACTGATCTGTGCTCTGTCTCCACATAGATGGTGGGAAGCACCAGAGTCCATGATCCACTCTATCATAACCAGAGTCTAATATCCACTCTATCATATCTGCCCTGCTACAACTGATTTAAGCATAGACCCAAGGAGCTCGAAGAGGCTTTAATAACAACTGCTATATCTGGGGAACTTGTAGTGGTGCCAGCAATAGGAGTCATTATCTCCCTCAGACATGAGACAATATCATCAAGACATGGATCTGCCTGAGGAGTCGAGTTGTTTGGAGGCTCAATCTGCTCAGCCACACGAGTAGATGAAGGGTATCTATGCTTCCGAGAGCATGTGTCCTCAGAGTAACCTGCATGACGACAATAGGTGCATGGGCCACACTGTCGTCCACCTCCCTTGCCACGGAGACCACACCCTCTGAACTGTGTAGAACCACTCCTGTCGCGAGATGCAGCCATTGCTGAGGTTGTCTATGTGGTGGCAACAAGTGGGATAAGAAGTCTGTTGAGGCGACTGTTGGCCTTCTCCATGATGGTCGTGCCTATAAAAAACTATGTGCGTGCCGCATCATATTCTGGATCTAGGGCTGTCAAGAAAACTCCGACCATCGTGGAGCTCCTATATGCCATCTGATGCTCCGTGAAAGTGGTAATAGGCATGAAGCTGTGAAGCTTCTCAAACATGCTTCTAAGCGAAGAATAGAAGGTACTGAGGACGACCATTCTTCTTGACTGTGTGTGTGTGTGTATATATATATCAAATTGTACCTGAAGAATCTTGACTTCGTTCTTCGCTTGGGTATACGTAGCTGCCAGAATATCCCACATCGCCTTATCGGTGGGTTAGTTCACAATGTTGTTAGCGATCTCTGTGGTGAGATTCCCAGAGAGCCAAACACACACATATTTGTCATCTTGCTTCCACGAAGCAGTGTCCCCAGTTTTTTCCGTTGGCTGAGGCTTTATCAGAATGTGCTCCTTATTATTACACTGCATAGTGCATGGATCATAACTCGTAGTTGGTCTCATTCATCTTCACGATGGGAGCTGGGCCCTTGAAGGCGCTAAACGAAAAGAAGACATCCTACTTATTCTCTGACATGATGAAAAAGGAGGCTGCAAACGGAACTCGACTGGGGAAGTAGACCGATTCAAGCGAGTCTACACGATTTTATGGATGATTGGTTGTATATGTAGACTCATACAACCATTCTCGCCACTCCTCGATCCGTATTAGGGTAGAAAAAGATGATTTACAATTCTCAGATCACCTTTTTTTGGTCAAAATCAGACTGTTTTAGACTGCAGTTTGGCGTTGGAAAGGAGAAGAATCAACCATGAGGGCCGTTTTGATGCAAGGAGGAGCCGCATAGGTGCACGAAGGCACATAGCAGCGCACAGGGCTGCGCGGGGACGCGCTGCGATGCGCAACAACAGGGACCTCGAGGGCACGTAGAGAGGCCTCTTATATGATGTAGCAATGGCATGTGGCATTGTGCGGGGGTGCTCGGGGGCCGTGGGGGTGTGGGGGCCCGAGGGCATGCGGAGACTGGCAAGCGGGGCTAGAGTACGAGTGGGGTATTCGAATTTCGGTGCCATTGCTCTGAAACCATGTTGGGAGAAAACAATGACTTGCTTATTCATGAGAACCTAGGGTTCTCTTATATACAAGAGAAACCTGCTGGGTAAATTACATATAGAGAACATAAAGAATAAAGAATACATAAAAAAAATAATTACATATAGAGGACATAAAGAATAAAGAACACATAAAAATAAAACGATAACTAATATCTCAACATATGTAATGTCAAATGTATTTCTAATTATTACATAAAAAAACGTCGATGCCAGAAGCCAGATAATTTAAAATATCACGGCCAGAAAGCAGTTCTAAGTCTAAAGCAAAGCAACATCAACACATCAACTAAGAACTAAATATTCATATCAAATAAATACCATTTTTCTTAGTCTGTATAAAGCAGAGGAATCCATTTTTTAAAATAGATGTAGTAGTTATTTCCACCTCTAATTAGATGGATAAAAAATATTGTGACATGGCTAGTTTCTTCCCCAATATTGGAAGCCCGAACCAATACTTTAAGTGATTAATGCCATGTTTATTCTAGTCCCTTTTTGTTTTGTCTGTCTTTTGTTTTACTGGTGATTTAAGTGATCAATTTGTGATATTTAATTATGGTAAATAAATAAGGGGACAATCAATTAGCTATCTGAATCTATTTATTAAGATTGTTTAGGATTTGATTGGTTATTTCTTTGTTGTAGTCTAATTCTCCATGTAAATAGGTACTGAATTTTGGTTAAGAATGGATTATGCAATAAAATGGATTTTGGCTCATTCATGCGTTTCCGTCCTTTTCTTGCTCCTCTTTGAGCATGTTCGTGGCTGCCTTTTGGGGCCATACAACATGCATGTTTTCCCCTAGCTTATCTAACCGTTTTCCTGATCCGGATGAATTGCTATAGAAACAAATTACAATGCCTTTCTCCCACTTTTAGCAGGGTCGGCTACATGGATTCATGCTCAAAATCGAATACATGAATTGCTATTGAAACGTGACCACTAATTTGTCCTTTGGATTTGTCAATATTGCAACGTGTTGAAGTTTTTTTGGAAAGTAAATTCGAATGATCATGCTAATTGGAGGGCCTTGCTATGTTCAAATCACCCAAAGATGAATACAAGGTACCCGTACAATTCTCTCGAGAATTGTCGTAGTGTATCTGAAAGGAGTTGTAAAATGCAGCTCCGTCCTTCGTCTTAAGCCATGGAATTCTAACATGCTCCCTAATATTTGTCGAATGGCTACAACTGAAGAAGAGATGGTCCAAATTCTTAATACAGCTGCTGCATATGGACCCATTAAGTCTTTGGTCCTACGAATCTCGTCTCTCCGTGCCTTCATAAGCAAATGCCCATGCCTCACTAGCTAAAGAAAGATGTTGATCCCTTGCGAGATCCTGCTCGTTTAGATCTTCTTGAATTCTTGCCGCAAGTTCTCTTGAATCATCTCACAAAAATGGAGAAAACCCGATATGCCTTAAATCTTGACATAAAAAGGGCCGTTTGCCCAGACCTGCATTTGGGCAATTGGACAATGAAGCGCCAACATAGACTCTTGAAATTCATTTTGCGACAACCTGAAGGGAGCAAGCATCGACTTCTTTATGTTCTTTCATAAACAAGAGATATTTCCAAAGATGACCATGATCCATGATGCTCCTAATGCTTGCTCCATCCCTTTCTCAACGAGTAATGTATATTATGCGTCATCTTACATCCACTGGTTTAGTTCCACATCTACTGTGAGTGAGACTCGGTCTTACTAGTGTGGATATAGAAGAAGCCCCACATCCATTGTAACAAATGAGAACGATAGCAATATAGAATACCCATCCCTTGAGAGGTCTTCTCCCGTGATTTTATCCTGCTTTATACGGAGTAAGGTTCCATGTAAAATCCTGGTGTTTTTTCACGTTCTATATTTCTTCATATCTGATACGCTTCTGCACTATCGTTTTCCACAAGTAGTATCGTGTCATAGTGGAGGATGGAAATAGAGATATTGTTGCTATAGACGCTAGGAGAGAAATCAATTTAGACGTTGAAATATGAAATGCGGAAGCGTAATCAAAGCAAAAATGAACATAAAAAAGACTTTGATTTTACGTGGAACCCTACTGCCTAAGGAGCGGGATGAAACCACGAGAGAACTGCCTCAAAGGGTTGATATTCTATTATGTTTGCTAATGAGTACAAAGTGTGTGAGGCTCCGTATATATCCTCACAGACAGATTGGAGTCCCACAGATAGTCGATGTTGGACTAAACATGAGTGGGTGGTAATTGGATTCCGGAGGAATCCAATTACCCTCAGTTATATACTCTGACACTCCCCCTCAAGTTGGAGTCGAGAAAATTGCAGCTTGCAACAAAAAGGAAAGTACGTAACTCATTTTCACTCGATACATCTGAGAAGAATATATGCCCGCTGCTGGTAGAAGACCTCATACGATAACGGGTCTGCGACGCTCAGGTCATTGGGACGTACATCTATCATGCATGTAGTAGTCTCTATAATCCAAGTCACCAGGACGTACCTCTGTCGTGCATGGAGAAGAGTCACAGTAGAAGAAGAAAGTCCAATGCGGAGTAATAGTCAGGGAAAGAGACACCCCGATAAAGCAACCGATGCTCAATGAAGACAACTGATAGCAGTATTAGTCTGGAGTGTCTGTCTGTTAGTTGGAGACATGCAATAGAAGTCCTGTAGTGCATTTCAAGAAGAAGAATATGCCCTCTCTCACTTCCCATTCTCCCATATTTGATAGAAGAATATGGATTGTCAAGTTGGGAGAAATAAACAACATGCATTTTTTATTTTTTGTTTCGTTTTTTTGCACATTTTTTGTAGCCGTCCCCTTTTTTCGGTTGTTCTTTTCTCTCTTTTTTTCTCACACGACTTCGTTTTGTACGATGCCTTTTTATTTTAAAAAAACTCCTTTTTTTAAGTTCTTTTTCCCCCCTTTCCTCCTTTTTTTTCGAACCATCCTCTTTTTTTACTTCCAACAATACATGAGTTGGCCCATTGGGCCCTTCTTTCTCTCTTTTCAAATAACTCACGACCCACTTTGGCTTTCCCAACTACAATGGGCCCCAACACCCTTTCTCTTTGGCGAATGAATACTAAGGTTTATAGGTGAGAAACCCAACATATGGGGATCCCGAACGTCAATGCCGTCACTTCAGCTGCAAACGTGGTTGCTGCGAACCATAAAGGGAGGGTGACGAGCTCCGCCTGCACGAGGCATGCAGAGGTGGTGGCGCGATAGGGTGTCGCTTGTGCGGGGAGGTGCGCGATGGTTGGAGGAGGTGCTCGGATCACTTGGAGCCATTTGGAGGAGGTGCGGCCCATGACACCTCCTAGAGCAGGGGCCGACGCCACCGCATGCTGGGGGGCGTGGGTGCATCGTAGCGGAGCTGGAGATCCTTGGTGGTGGAGACAAGGTTGCCTGGAGGAGGAAACATCCTATGGCTAGGGGATGTGAGGTCGTGGGGACTGCAGTCGTGTGAAGATTGCTGGGGATCCTCTTCCTTGTCATTCGGTCCAGATCGCTCGCACTTTTTTTTTCGATGATCGTGTGGAGGTGTTGCCTGCGAGGTCCGGATTTGGATACCCCTCGATGGAGAAGAATCCATCATGTTTGGGCCTAATATACAGAATTATGGTTTTATCTAAACCCTAGAACTCGAACGATTATACACTCTAACATGCGTCAATCTCATCATTGCCGCCAAAGCAATCTGCAACCATCATGAAAAGAAGAAGAGCCATTGGGCACCCTTGTTGTATCCTCTGCTGCAGCTGAAACCCCCCCCCCCCCCCCCCCCCCCCCCCGCCCATTTGGAGGAGGTGCGGCCCACGACACCTCCTAGAGCAGGGACCGGCGCCACCGCATGCTGGGGGCGTGGGTGCATCGTAGCGGAGCTGGAGATCCTCGGTGGCGGAGACAAGGTTGCTTGGAGGAGGAAACATCCTATGGCTAGGGGATGTGAGGTCGTGGGGACTGCAGTCGTGTGAAGATTGCTGGGGATCCTCTTTCTTGTCAATTGATCCAGATCGCTCGCCACTTTTTTTGTCAATGATCGTGTGGAGGTGTTGCCTGCGAGGTCCGGATTTGGATACCCCTCGATGGAGAAGAATCCATCATGTTTGGGCCTAATATGTAGAATTATGGTTTCATCTAAACCCTAGAACTCGAACTTGAACGATTATATACTCTAACATGCGTCAATCTCATCATTGCCGCCAAAGCAATCTGCAACCATCATGAAAAGAAGAAGAGCCATTGGGCACCCTTGTTGTATCCTGTGCTGCAGCTGATGCACACACCCCCCCCCCCCCCCAAACCCCAGGGTGCCTATTCACGTGCACTATGTATGAGACCATCGTGGTACAGCTCTTCATCCAAGCGATCAAGGTCTCTGTAAAACCTATTCGTTGCGTTGAGACCCAAATGAAGCACTAGTCCGTACAATCATATGCCTTTTAAAAATCAACGTTCCACACTGTGCCTCTCCTTTGACTTCACCTCTAATCCATAACCATCTCGGATGCTTGGACAAGCCCATCAACCATTAGCCTGCCTGGGACAAAAACTGTCTGCTAAGGATAGATAATTGTGCCCACAATACTACAAAGGTGAGTCACCAGAACCTTTTTAACAATAAAATAAGCCCATTGGCAAGTGCTAATGTTCTATAGTCAATCCACATCGTTATCTCTCACTTTGGCAGCAAGAAAAGGATAGCCTAGTTATGCCATTCAAAACCATAGTTAAAAGAACTGAACTCTTGAAGCACTGCTAGGAGGTCGTCCTTCACAACCTCCCAAAACTCCCTATAGAACATCACAAGAAATCCATCCAGACCAGGAACTCCATCTGCGTGAGGTTGAAAGACCACCTTCTTAAGCTCTTGCATCCCAAAACCTTCCACCAAGGTATCTGCCCGACTCCGTGATAATCACCCAACCCTTCTGTGTGCCAAACCCAGCCTCACGGGGAATTGTTTAACTCAGCGAACTGATTTGCGCCCTCAAGGCACCACCCAACTCTCTATCTCCTTGCACCTGCACCCTGTCAAGTATAAAAGAATGAATGGACTTTCTTCTACGCGTTCTATTGGTAATGGATTGGAAAACCGTATATTAGTGTCTCCCTCCTTGAGCCAACACTGCTGTGATCTTCACCTCCACTCTGCCTCTACCTTTAGTTCCTCTGAACGGATATCTCGAAGCTGGTTACTTCTTTCCTAAATCTCCTTTTCGATCAACTCATGATTTTCCTCGAGTTTGTCCAATTTGGTCACCTCCTTTTGTGCGTTGTTTCTTTCTGCTAAGACGTTGATCCTAGATAGGTTTGCTGTAATCCATTGAACACTTTCTGAATTCCCCTATTTTATAGCAGTGGCTAACCTGGCCAAATGCTGGTCCCTCCAGAATTCCTCCACCATTCCTCAAAATCCCTCTTCCAAAGGCCACGAGCATTCAAATCTGAAGAAGGACTGCGTTTTGGCATCTTCACCAGGATTGAAAAGCAATGGCGTATGATTTGAGCAAACATGGGGTCACCCCAACCATGGGAAACTATTGTATTGCCTCGACAAACAACAAGAAAAGATCAGTGCGGGATGTACCTGGAATTCCTCCACGTGTAGGGGCTGCTATTGAGCAGTGACATCAATGATCTCTAACTAAAGATCAGCAATGAGTAAAGACATTCCCTCTGTTCCAGCAACAAGGCCTCCCTCATACCCGGTCTGTTTTTCGTTTGAAAAGTCAAGTTAAAATCCCTGCCTATAATATAAGAATCTGATCAAAATATCTCCCAAATGAAACGAAGATCCTCAGGGAGCTCACAACTAGTCAATGCACTCATCGAACCTTACGTGTTGGTAAATAGAAGACATTTATCGTCCATAGTATGTCGCAATAGAATCGAAAATGAACGGCTTCCGCAGACTTCAGCCATCTTCGACTTATCGAATCTGCTCAAAAACAACCCTCTTGTAGCATCATCGGACTAAATTGTTATGAAAACCAAGAGACGCGTACCCCCAACCTCCTGTTACACCACATCCATCCCAAGGAATACTTTCGTTTCCTGAAGCATGGCAACATTAACCCTTGACTCCATCAAAAGATCCTGTACTGCCCTTCTCTTTTCCAGGTCTTCTCTTCTCCAGCTTCCCAGACCTCTCACATTCCTAGTGAAAATATTCATTTAGAACCAAACAAAAACACCCCTTGGTGGAATGACTCCCAAACATTCAACCAACTCCTTACAGTTGTGGTCCTCTAGTAGGACATTCTTATGCTGGTCCACTTTAACAACTTGACAACTTGGTTATTCTCAGGGGAAACCTTCACCCATTTAATGCCATCAAGTCAACGTTTCTCCCCAGGGTACTGGTATCAACTTACTGGACAAACCTTCGCATCGCGATAAACTAGCCTCTGACATAGAATCCCTGGTTGAGACAGTCTTGGCCTACTCCAAGTGTATCTTTTATAAGTCCTCCTCAACTTTTTTTGGGGGGGGGACCCCACAAATCCCATGGACCTGTTCAACCCCCAAAGCCCAACACCTAGGGGAGGTGATCTCAAGCATTCAGTTTTGAAGGGAGAAAAAATGGGGAGGCAGATGGAGAGGTCAATCACTAATATGGGCTCTCCAGCCACACACAACTTCTCTAGAGGCGTGGCTGCAAGAGGGCTAACACTAGCAAAGGAAAACAAGTGCTTCGAGTTCAGCGTGAGGTTCACCCAAAGCCTTCGAGTCAGAATCAGGTTTGAGGCTGATCCAATCAAGTCAATAAGGGGCTTCAACATCGACTTTGGAGCCTTCCTAACCTGGGATGAATTAGGTGTCCCAGACCCTTGTCCGGTTGTCCTTAAGATCCCGAGAATAGGGATCCGACATGCAAACCATCTCATCTCTAAAGGAAAGTGCTTAAGGATTTGAATTCTTTGGCTTTTGGAGTAGTAAGGAGGAGCGCTGCACGGTTCCAACTTCCAAGGAGGATATCTTTAGGGGTCATGAGGATCCCTCAGAACTTCTCGAATTTTCGGCACAAGGAGCCGCCATCACTTTAGCTTCGTTCTTCCTGGAACATTATGATCCGCTGACTTTCTTCTACACTGAAGTATTCTCGGTCTCTGATGAAGGTTTCTCCTTCATTGTCATCTCCGGTCGAAAAACCTTCGCATCGGGCTGCCGACCAGCATCGAGACATTGGGTCAGAGGTTCCAACCTCACATCGGGCATTTCCTGGCTTCGTTCCACAACCTCCAATCAGGAGGATGCACCATCCTAAGAAAAGACTCGCTCTGGGGAAAAGGGCCCTCAATGCCAAAAACAACCACCATGGCATCCGCCAACTGATAGCACGAGAGTCCATCGGCGGCAATAGACTAGACTGAACCAATATCTCGCATCACCTCTTTGTCTGCTTTTGGAGAACGACATAGATTGGGGACCTCCATCTCAAAGTCTCAGTCTTCGCCACTGAACCTTCCCCGTCGCATCATGATTGTAGGCTAAAAGCTTGTGCTGCTCCTCTTCAGAGAGTCACCTTGCACACACCAAAAGTTCCCCAACTTGGACGACGTCTCCCGTGAACATATTTCCAATGGCGTCCCCAATGTCGGACATAACATTGTACAGACACCAAAAGTTCCCTAAGTTGGATGATGACTAGGGCTGCTAATCGAATCGAACTGTAACGAACATACCTATGTTCGAGTTCGGTTCGATAAGGAAGTTCGAAAGTTCGAGTTCGAGTTCGGTTCGATAAATGTTCGATTAGGATATGTTCGAGTTCGAGTTCGTTTAGAAAACGAACGTTCGAGTTCGGTTCGATAACAGTTCATTAACAATTTAACTTAACTAAAACTTGTTTATGTGAACAAGTTTGAAATGAGAGTTCGATAACAAGGTTCGATAAGCAGTAAAAATAAGAAATTATTCAAATTAAAGTGATACAAAGTCCAATAAATACCACAATATCTTTAACCTCAAATTTTATTAAGTGTATAAATATTAAGTTACACATACAAATATACACACATATATACATATATCGAACTCGAACTTTTATCGAACGAACATATGTTGTGTTCATGTTCGGTTCGTTAAGCTATCGAACTAAAATTTGAAGTTCATGTTAAGTTCATTAAGAAACGAACGAACATTTTTCGAACTATTACCGAACGAACTCTAATCGAATACGAACATGTTCAGTTCGATTAGCAGCCCTAATGATGACCCCCTATGAACGCATTTCCAATGGTGCCCCCAATCAACGGTGAGAGAGAGCAGTAAACTCATTTAACTAGATTATTCTGTAACATTCAAATAACTCATTTAAATAATCATTCTTTATAGATTTCAATCATTTAGATAGATATATATATATATTCTGTAACAAACATTCAAATAAGTCATTTAAATAATCAGACATTCAACACTTAGTAAGCAGTAATAAAGCCATTTAAATCATTTAACTTTCATTTAACAGACATTTAACATTCATTTAACTGACATTTGCAACAATCTTTTAACAAACGGACATTTCGAACCTAAAGTCAATTTATTTAAATAAACCACTTACCATATAGTAAGCAGATCTCCTATTATGATTTACTCAATTATAGAGTTTTCAAATTCAAATGACCAAAGAAGATAGATAAGGTCTTATCTCTCTTGCTCTTGGCTTACATCAAGTACACACCTTTTCTACTTTATTGCTGTTTCAACCATCCAAGAAGCTGAAAGCCATTAATTTTTTTATGTTGGAAACTTACAATGGTCATCCATGCTACTGTCCATATTATAACTACAATGATTTTTTCACTTTTGCCCCTCTTAACTTCTGCAATATCAGTTATTCCCCTACTTTTTTTTGCATTATCAGTTGTACGGTTGTACCCCTACCTTCTTACACCGTTATCATTTATACCCATAGCCTCTAATTTCGACGAAATTCGACCGAATTTCGGTTTCGACATGTCACCGAAATTCGACCGAAATGGCTGAAATTTTAGCAATATGGGTGGCCTTAGTACAAATCCAAACCAAAATGACCGGAATATTTCGGTTGAATTTCGACCGAAACGACCAAAATTTTGCTTTGATTGGGCATTGAAATAGTGATCGAAATTGACATTTAGGGCCATGTTTATAGCCTTTCGTTAGTATAACCGTCAATTGGTAGAATCGAACCATGGCTTATTCAAACTAAGGTCTAGTTAATAGGCGCATAATTTTCAACCCCCCCTTCCTCCTCCCCTAGCTCCACGACCCTCGACCTCCTCCCCCCAATCCCTCCGCCCATGTCCTCCTCCTCACCTGCCCCAGTCTCCTCCATCCTCCGCCTCTCGTCCCGACCACAATGATTTCCGCCACCTCCGATGACCCATCCACTGATGGAGGGGGTGAAAAGAGGGAGTTGATGGAGGGGGTGAGGTTGGCGTTGGAGAGATGGGATGCAACGGAGTTGTAGGAGGCAATTGGGATGTTGACAGAGTGCCTCGAGGATTTGGTGGAGGCTGTGGAAGGGCTCTTCCGTGCGGTCATAACCACCATGGCCATCGAACACACCCAATCACAGGTGAATATCACTTTCCTCCTCCCCTTCTTACTTTGCTTCTCCTAATTCTCAGCGATAACATCTCCCACTTAATTTTTCTCTATTGAACAAAGACACATTCCGACCTCCACTAATCACTCCATTCTTTGCCTCAACATGAATTGCGATAGTTCGCTCATCCTGAAGCAGAACAAGTTCGACGGCAAGTCAAATAGCTCAGACATTTCGGTAGCGGCATAGTCCGACCTTAGCCTCCCCTGCTCATGTCCCCACAATCCCTTTTCTACCGATTGTGTCCCACACATAGGTCCTTCTCGAACATCTCTATGAACAAACCCTATGGCTCGCTGAAGCTCTCCTACGACATCCCTGTCAGCAAAACTATCTCTTTAAGTTGATCTACGCATATAATCAACGACATCGATCGTACAAATGAGATCTGGACTTGAGGAACATGGCGTTGTATTGCTCGTCATCTTCGCCATCTTGTTTAAGAAATCATCCATCTCATGCAGAGGCAAAAACAAGAAATTGTTACTTGTGTAAGCTTTCCGGATCTCCTGGAACTTCAACTTGGCTTCCTTTATGATGGACTTGCCAGAGATGTAGCACCAATTTGGGTGCCTCCTCTTCATATAAAACACAATAGATGTCAACTTTTAGAAACCACATAAAAGTTACATATGAGAAAGGCAGTTTTTGAGGTACCCAACAACCCAAAACCCATAAATGGGCGAGATTTTGATTGGAAGGACGACCCACCTGGCAAGTTTCTTCTAGGAGGATCTAAGCTTAGGATCTCCAGACAGGTTTCTGGTACACCACATTCCCCCAAGGGACAGATGGGGGCTTTGTGTGAATCCACTCCCATGAACTTCGTAGAGTAAGGAGACCCTCCTTGTCTAGTGCCCACACCCACTGATCTGGACGAGCCCCTTTGGTCAGGCTCGTTCCAAAGAGGATCCATATAGGGTCGGAGACATCTCCTTCCTGCCCACTATCGATCCTTCTTTCCTTGATCGAGACCTTTCTATCGATGCCCTGTCCTTACCTGACAAGTTGATCCCACTCTCTCTGCCTCGCTACTTTCGAGTCCCAGATCTGAGCTCCATTTCGCCACCTCCAGCAATGGCCTTGAACCTAAAGCATAATGCTGCGGACCCGCAGGTGGCCCTTATCTCCAGCTCGTGCTTCCATTATAAGAGGTCATTTGGGTCCACTGGCACATGGAGATCCTTTATCTCCGCAGGAGCTTCCACATCCGCTTCACAACTGCAAGAAGTTTGGGAGGAAGGAACACATGTGCCGGGGGAGGGGCTGGACGGAGATGGTTGTCGGTGGGAGCTGGGTAGGGGTAGGAAGTAAGAAGAAGAAGATCGAAGTTACCATTATGACATGTTTTCTTTTTAATCACTCTTTTGTCCAAAAGTTAACATCTGTTAGGGATGTGGATGGATGATAACTAACCCGAGGAGCATAAGTGATAAAGCCATAAGAAAGTAGGGGCATATTGATATCCGAAAAGGAGAGGGGCATAATTGTTATTACATAACTTAACAAGGGCACAAGTGATGAAAACCATAATATCAAAGCCTTTGTGATGTAGCAAGGTGTTATGCGACAACTGTTCTTGTCTACATGATGCAGCACAAGATGGTGCTGGTCGATTGGATAAAGTTGAAAACCTTACAAACCTTTCAGTCGAGTTGCTTGATGAATATCTAGGTTCCATAAGGTTGTCTAAGAGGACATGAAGAGGGTGGTATAGATGCATGCTAAAATGGGCCAAGGAAAGAGAGACAAATACTAGATTCTTCCATATGGTGGCTAGCGGTGGGCGACATCAGAAGCAGATCCATTCCATTATTGTGGATGAGGTGCATTTGGAGGGGAACCACGATGTGGGTCGAGCAGTTGCAATCTATTTTCGCAGAACCTTCAGGAGGATGACCACCAGAAGGTAGAGGGCTTCGATCATATATGAGAATCAGAGTATGCTTCTGACTCAGAACTTTGAGCAAGAGGAGGTTAGAGCTGCGTTGTGTGATTTAAATACAGATGATGCGTTTGGTCCAGATGGATTCCTGGTGTTCTTCTATCATGTATTTTGGGAGGTTGTAGGTGATGATCTGATGAATGTGATGAATGAATTTGCCTAGGAAAATGTTGGGTTTGATCGAATTAAAAAAGGCCTTTTGTTCCTGTTACCAAAGAAGGAGGTTTTAGAATGATTGGAGGATTTTTGTCCGCTCGCTCTCTCCAATGTCATTTACTTGTTGATTGCAATGGTCCTTGCAAACATAGTAATGGTCTTTTGGCAGTATCTCACAGGTTCAATAAACGTTTATCCTGAAACTTCTTGATATTGCTGGCACACGATGTCTCTGTCGGGAGCTCCCTTGGCGACCCTAGGGTTTCCTCATCTGGGAAGCTGCAATGGATCAGTCATAACGATAATATTTCACTTTTTTGTTTTATGCTTTTTAACAATAACTTCTTAAATGCCAAATAAGGTAATACATATTTTAATACGCCAATTCATGTCAAATAGCATGATGGTATTTTTTAATATTGAATTAGAGCAGCTTTGATGCATTTTTAAAAATATAAATAAGAGATATTGAGGAAGGGTTGAAGATAAAATAAAAAATAGTGATGTACTAGAGCTTGCCATTGTAACCTTATGTTTGATCTTGTGAATATATAGTTGTTTTTCGGGTGGGCTTCTAGTGATTGTCGTGCCTTTCTCCCTTTCAAAATAATGAAAATAGAAATAGTGAATGGCTGTGGCTAAGATCTTGTGACATTCAAGCACTTAATAGGGATAGATTGATCAGATGGAATAGAGTAAGCGAATGGTGGACCAGGAAATTCCGGGTCAGTCAGGTATAAAATTGTAATTAGCCTGTGCTCGACGGAGTATTTCGATGTGTGTATATCATTGCCTGCCTGATCTGCGGGACAGTGGGAGAGAGTCCAATCCCTTATACACTTCAGCTTTCAATTCGCCCATGGCCTCAAATTTCAGCGAAATTCGGTCGAATTTCTGTCGAATATCGATATCCAGTCGAAATCTAAATTCGATCGAAATGACCGAAATATGGGGGTCCTAGTACAAAAAAGACCGAAATGACCGAAATTTCGGTCGAAATTCCACCGAAATTCCATCGAAATTCTGTTTTGGTCGGTACCGAAATGGTGACCGAAACCGACATTTAAGGCCTTGAATTCGCCTCAGACACTCCAGCTTCTTGCCATGGCTTGCTTTTTCATTCCTGTCCTCTATCTTAATCTAATAGCTCGAATTCAGCAGATAAGTAGTCTTTCGAGTGCTTTTGAACTACATTAAAGCCATACTGGCCTACTTTTCTTACCCTTGTTGACGTCTCAGCCCTCATGCTCACCTTGTCTTAGGGGATTCCCCTGGTCAAGCCTACCTACTCCTGTCCTTATACAAAGACACCACACCGATATACACATAAATTTATACACACATGAACCACAAATTTATATAGTTGTATAGACACACACAAAACACATATTTATATATACATTACCTTTCTTCACTTGTATAATATGTCGGCTTCTCAGTTGTCGATTTTAAGATTTACCAGTGCAATCCATTTATATGTATATTCGCTTTGCTGCTATTCTCCTAAGAGAATGCCTTGCTTTATGTTTGAACATTCAACATGGAAAACAATCATATTCTTTCAATATCTAACCATAGAAGTTATTGCAAAATAGCAGCTTTTTGTGTCAAGCTGCACTTTGTTTTAAGTCAATTTCTTTTTTAGTTTTCGTTTGCTACCAAATCTGTCTCCATTTAACGTGGGGATTGACTTGGTTTTGGTTCGGTTCTGTTTGTGGCTTTACAAGTTTAAATATTCTTTGTAGGTACTGGAGGCTGTAGGTCCTATAATTTTTCTATCAATAGACACAAGAAAGCTTAGAAATGAGGGGTTTTTAAGCCCATTTCATCCTCGTTATCCTGACATACTCACAAATTCTGCTCACCCTTTGGTAAGTTTGTTGATTATTATAGTTTGTGACCTGTACATTCTATTCATACTCAATCCTCGTCCTAGACACCTAGTAATACATCTGTATGGTTAGTGTGCTTTCACTAGTCTAACTTTCATCTTTCCATGGACAATCTGACTGGATGTTTGATATTTTTTTGGCAGAGGGCCCAAGATTTGGCGAACGTTACTTCTTACCGAGAGTGGGTTTTGTTTGGCTATCTTGTCTGCCCAGAGGAGCTGCTTTGCGTTACAAGCATTGACATTTCAATGGTAATTTTATTTATATGCAAATTGAGTTTGAAGACCCTTCTAAGACCTGGCATGTGCTGTTGGTTGTTAAGGTTTCAAGAATGCTTCGAGAACAATCATCGAAGAACTAGCTGCTCAGCTCATCTAGAGTCTCCAAAGCCCAATATGGGAATAATTTTTTATGCTTGAGCTGGAATTTGGGTTTGATAAATCTATTAAGTTGAGCCCAACACTTGCTTACTAAACGATATATAAAGTAATGCCTGTATATGCATACAAATGAGGACACATGTTTGTCCATTGGTACTAATCTGATATATCATTTGTCTCAGTCAAAATATATTGATTATGAGTACAAATGATTTCATTCTCTAGGTCTCCAGCTTGTCATATGGGTCGAGAGTTGTTTTATACTTTATTATGGAGTTAAATTGTTTGTGGGGCTGGCACATAATAGAATCATGGTGGCTCATGAATTGGTTTTTGGGCAACTTAAAGTAAATGAGTCGCGTTCGAGCAGGTGTTCATGAATATCATGGATCTTGAGTTGAATCTTAGTCAGCTACACTGATTCCCAATTTGACGACCCTTGAGAGATATGCGCTACAAATCCTATATTGTAGTGGTCAAAATAATGAATGATATATGCTTAAGTTTTTCTCCATGCCACAGAAGTGGAGCTTATGAGGCATTTATAGACATTTTATGTGAGAAGAAAGAATAATGTTGAGCTTTTGGAGTTAGTTGTCTTGATGATTTTTGAAGAAGTCTTGCAGGAGGAATTCTATATAATGCCAACTAAACTAGAACTTGAAGCTCAATATTTTGCCCCTCAAGAGGGCAAAAGAGCCTCAAGCACAATTTATAAGGAAGATGGTGGCATTCAATATCTGAAGATTCTACACTCCTTGCAGAGAGCAACGGGCCAAATTGCCACTTCATCCTTCTCGATGAGCTCCATTCTTACTCTGCACCTTCCAAGGGCAGGGATTTATTTGTGTGCACCCATGGTGGTAATCATCTCTCTTTTAGAGATCGTAGGGGTTTGAAACCACACAGGAGTTGGCTCTGTGGAGTTACAAGTGTTGGGAATCCTAAAGGCTCCCCCCGGATTTACAGAGCATTGGAGACTAGAAGCTCACAACGTTATAATGGCATTAAAATGGATCTATGCTTAAATAAGGACTCTTTGGAAAAATTTGTTCGAAGACATTAGTGGTGTTTGTTACAACCAGAGACCATAAGACCATTGACATCTATAGATAAAATGCTACCTCTAATATGTGGGTGCATCTATTTTAAGGTTTACTTCAACACCTTATTCATATTGCAAATCGTCTCGATTGTTACTAATTGATTTGTTGGGTGATAGAAAGCCCAATAAAGTCTTTAAACGAAGTTGAGGAGAAAACTAGTCTTAATCAAAGAAGATGGGGCTGTCAGCGTCAGGAAAAGTTACAACGAGGATAGAGTAGTTTTTATCTTTCACTGATAGAAGGCATTCTGAATATCATGACAACACTATAGTAGAGTTTGTGCTGAAGAAGCGGCAAATTTCTAACTAGTGTTTTGGAAAAACATAAGTCCGCCAAGCCAAAATGGTCGGTAGTGATGCCACATGTTCAAAATGAGACATCTATAACGCATTTGGACCATGCGAAATCTTTAGTGTAAAAAATCTGGGACTTCAAGATAAAGGCAAAATGTGACATCACATGTTCCAAATGCATTATAGATGTCACATTTTGAACATGCGAATCACTAGATTATATACAGAATTAAATTGTTCCCGACCATATCGAACTTATGTTTATCCAGAACACTAGTTAGGTTGGGGATTTGCCTCCATAACATCCTTATAGCAAATATGGACAGCGAAAGGGTTGCTAGTTTGTGATTGCAAAATATTCAAGGTTGAAATAAAGAAACTTGTCAAATCAGGTCATCTAATTTATCGCGTTAAAGTATTTGAATAGTGATAGTAAAGACCCAATGAAAGACTTTAATAATCCTACTAGCATCCTCATGAAATAACATAGAATCAAACTTAATATATTTTAGGTCCTTTGTCCTTTGGATTTTCATCAGATTCACTAAACGCTTGGGTATGTGTAGTATGACCTCTTTGTGCATCTTTTCTTTCCTTTATCTAGATTCAACCTCATAAGTTTTTTTTCTAGCACTTCTTTATGCCTCGTCTTTTCAAGGTCAACCTCAAATATATGTATGTTCTTTTGTGTTATATTTTGAGAGCCTTTTCTTTTCACAAATCACTTCTCTCTTTTCAAGCCATGCTTTGGAGAATTGTGACGAAATGTAATACAATTGTATATGCCAATAAATTGATCAAGTATATAAGTAGGAGTTCAAAATGTTCAAAAACTCCTCGTAGTTGCAACATTAAGTTTGGAAATTCTTCCAAAAAAATCGAACTTGGAAATATAGATTTTAATACTACATATTCCTTTGATCCGATTTGTAGTTTTTCAGATTCTTCAAAATCCAGGATGGATGTTAACATAGTGTAAGACCTTGTCCCGCATAGGATGTGATGTGATATTTTGATCTTTTGTGTGTTCTATCCGCTTTAAGCTTTTAATATGTCAATTCCATCAATTCCTCCTAGGTGATAGTTGCCTCGGCCCTACACCACCCATATTGTTATTCGACGAGTCATCAATACTATCGCTCAAATGGAACATGCAATAAATCCAAGCCATGCATACCTAAAACTTGGGTCAACAATATCCTAGTAGGTACACATTCCTTTGTACAATCAATACAATATACATTGCAATGTTAAATTATATTCAAATCCTATTCTAAGAATGGTTGGATAAGGGATATATTTTGAGTTGGGTGGGAATGGAAGGGCGGCGGTGACACACGACGAAAATCACCGACAGGAAGAGGCAAGGATGGTGGTCTAGCCTTGCGTAGTCCATAGGAGTAGGTGTGAGGGTCGTCTTCTGATGAGGCTAAAGGTGCAGGCTGTGCGTGATATGTAAGAAACCTAGGTCGCACGCTATATGTAAGTGCTCCTTCGCCGATCTAGGGGAAAATGCAACCATCACTTATACAGAAAGTGTTGGAGTACTTGGTTGTATGCGTCACATGTATGGGCGATGGGTAAATGGATCTCTCCAGGATCCATTTACCCCATCCAAGAGTTTAGTCCCACATCTACTAGTGGTGGGACTTGGAGGTCTGTGGAGGCTATATAAGGAGCCCCAGACCTCCTGTATCCATGGAGAGAAAAAGCAATGCAAGATATGCCCCTTTGAGGGCTTCTCCCGTGGTTTCATCCCGCTCCTCACGGAGTAGGGTTCCACGTAAAAATCATGGTGCTCCTTGTTTATCTTTCTGTTCTTTTGCTCTGTTTATCATTCCGCTTCCGCTTCCTATTTTCTAACATGGTATAAGAGCGGGTCGATTCTCGAGGATTTTTTATATTCATTATTTTATTCGAGGTTCGATACTAAGTTCATGATCAGAGTAGTTCGATCTTGCGTTCTATTTCGAGGCTGTATTTTTATGATTATTGTTCATCATCATTCAAGATCTTCTATTAATGATTATTGTTGGTCAATACCAAGTTCTTGTTCTAGGGTTCTCTGGAACCCTATATTTATTCGTCAAAATCTAGCATTTCCAGGCCAAGGGCGTGACCCTTCTACTTCCATGAGATTGGCCTTTTCCTGGACAAGGGTTGGTGGCGCTCCAGACGCTCCAGGCAATGCCTCACGAAGCCTTCCCTCGCGCCGTACCTCCAGATTTGCCTCCAGGCAGAGCGCCTCCAGTCCACCATGGCGCGCCTTCCGTCACCTGCTCCATGGACTTGCTCCATGGCGCACCTTCCGAAACAAAATCATGCTGGTGGCGCCTCCCTCCCTCGCGCGGCCTCCAGCAATTGTGGCGAGCCCCGCAGTTCTCGCGTGCATCACTAAGCTGTCCTCCTCACGTGATGCTCCTGGTGGAACCTCCAGGTCGTGCGCACACCAGCTCTCCCCCAGACGGTGAAGAAAATCCCGGCGGCGCACGATGCCCCCCCTCCGATCTCCCATCTCCAAGAACTCCCGCGCGGCGCACCCCCGCGCTTCTTCCTCCAAGAACTCCAGTGCGCCGCCAAGGCAGCGGGTCTCCTCCCGCCGCAGCCCCCATGCGCGCCGTTCCTTCCCATAGCGCAGCGGTGCGACCTCCAGGCCCCTCTCGCGCATCTCTCCAGCAAAACACCCCTTGGCGGTGCTCAACGAGGATCCCCAATCGGGGAAGGCGTGTTCGTGAGGGAACCCTAAGGCCACTGTGTTTATTTTATATAAAAAATGTGCTTCTATTGTAAGGCCCATTTGGGCGTTAAAAAAAACGAGGGGGCAGGAGAGAAAAAGGCCAATGTAGGCCGATGTCAAAAAAGGGGGGGTGGAGAGGCATTTGTTTCGAAAAAAAGACGCGTTCAAAGAAAAAACCGTACACGAGTATCAAAAAAAAGAAAAGGGATTAGCCGAAAAAAAATTTAATGGCTTAAAAAAAGGAAAGAAAGAAAAATTTGCAAGAAAAGTCGAAAAAAATGACGGCTTATTTGATTTTGTTCCTCATTTTCTTTGTCTTCTCCCAACTTGATCGACGTCCATGTTTTTCGACAAGTATGGGAGAAAGGGGGAGTATTATGCAGAGTCGCAGGTCTGTTTCATGATCCAGATTTAGATGTTAGATTACAGGCCAACCAGATGTTCAGACTCTACAGTTTTCAGATAAAGATTTTCCGTGCGCAATTTCAGACTCGATGTTCAGATTCCGAGTCCACAGTATGATGCGCAGATTCAGACTCGACATTCATATTGGTCAGAGTCCAAGTTCGAGGCACTCCATGTTTGAGTGACCCATTTTCGAGTTCTCCAGAGAGACTCATTTTCATACATGTATATGTTTGCGGTCTTCTTTCAGATGCGCACATGTTTGCCATCATTTGTTCCTGGTCCCCATCATTATTCTTGTTTTGTCAGCCAGAGTTTTCATGTGAGCCATAGGGACTCCAGTGTAGAGGACCATTTTCTATGCCATGTTGGCAATGATTTTCATGTGGTATCATAGGTACTCCAGAGTAGTGTATCATTCTCTGTGCCAGATGGGAGAGACCCAGTTCTTCGACGAGGAGACTTTTCAGACTCCATTCTCCAGCGACCGTGGACTCCGACGAGGATTGTACTTCCACGATTTTTTCATTTAGGCCCTTTTCAGAGATGGGGCAACTGTCCACATGTTGTGGCGGGACAGAGTACTCCGACGAGGAGACTCATTTCCAGTTGCAGTGACTCTGACATGCGCAGTTCAGAGCACATGCTCTCCGACGAGGAGATTCAACAGACTCACACTCCAGCCCGTTCATCCTAGTCACATGCAGGAAATGAGAAGCAACGTCCTCGACAACAGCAGTTGTGCGCGTTGGGTTGATATTATCCATAGTGTCTTGTAGCGTGAGTTGAGTTTCTTTCTGTTTGTCCAAGCTGAGCATTGCATGCTCCAGCTTGAGGGGGAGTGTTGGAGTACTTGGTTGTATGCGCCACATGTATGGGAGATGGGTAAATGGATCTCTCCAGGATCCATTTACCCCATCCAAGAGTTTAGTCCCACATCTTCCAGTGGTAGGACTTGGAGGCTCTGTGGTGGCTATATAAGGAACCCCAGACCTCCTGTATCCGTAGAAAGAAAAAGCAATGCAAGATATGCCCCTTTGAGGGCTTCACCCGTGGTTTCATCCCGCTCTTCATGGAGTAGGGTTCCACATAAAAATCATGATGTTTCATGTTTATCTTTCTGTTCTTTTGCTATGTTTATCATTCCGCTTCCGCTTCCTATTTTCTAACAGAAAGCATTATGGATCTCTTACAAGAAATGTGATATAGAAGCTGCATACTATGCCTGCGACATAGGTACGTTGTTGACGTAAAAAATCTCAGAGTATACAATGAATTATGTTTATGAAGCACACTAGTAAGCAATTATTCTCCAATATATGCGACATAATGTGTATTGGTGTGCTAAATACACTATTCTTGCATACATGTGTATTTGTTTGTTATTTATTGTTTTAAGAAATTGGATGATCTTAATTTGTGAAAAATCATTTTTTGTCATTTCAGAGATTTCCACCGATATCATTGTCATACTTCCCGATATATCTCCGATATATCCCTTTTAGGGCTGAATGATACAATTTCGATATTTCAAACCTTGGTGGAGAGAATAATAGTGGCGCACAAAGGTCTAGCTATTCCCAACCTTGGGTGGACAACCTTTGGGTCTATTCTTCCTCACTTTATCTTGCGTATTTGCTTGAGGTTGTTTCTATGACTTGAATCCTCGATCTCTTTGCCACAAGAATGCGAACCTCTGATGTTGTCCCAAGATCTCTCTTTTGAAATGGATAAAGATGTGTTCTAGCAAAATGTTCTTACCTACATGGTTGAATACGAAGGAGACACACACACAAGACAAATAGATCAAGGGTGAAGTACGTTTACAAGCAAATTAGGGAATGCGGGAAGTTGTTAAATCAGAAGGAGCTGCTGACATCAATAGGGCTGTGTAGGTGACAGGCATGGTTTTCAAGGCACTAAAAAAGCAATAGTCCCCTGATTTTACAAGATGTGTTGAGATTATAAGATGCAAGATGAGAACCATCCTGGAGAGAAAATCAAAGAAAAGCTGGATCCTTCTCATGAAGTGCAACCAGGAGATATCATATTTTACAGGGGATGAAGGTGGTGAATAATTTAAAAAATCGCATGTACTACATATGCTGGGTAAATCTGGCTAGCATGTGCGATTCATGCTTCATTGGAATAAAAAGTGAATTTAGCAACAGATTGGATAACTATTGTTTTACAATGGAAGTGACCATCAGTAGTACTTAATCCTGTACACTAGAAAAAGTTTTATAATGGTCCTCTGTATGATTGATTTAACGACAATTTGATCTTACTGCTTTTTTAGCTTTATTTTCTTTTCGTGTGTTCGGCGAAACTTTCCTTTGTTACGAGCCGATTTTATTCTGACTTTAAAGAATTGTGATTTCAGGTCGTACTCAAGGAGAACTTGATACTCACTTTGTTTAGAGATGAGGTGAATACTGACATTGTTTAAGTGATATATTGTTGTTTTGCTTTTCTAAATGGAGGCTTTCTTTATATGAAGTATATTCTGTTGCATGAAGAATACCAACTACATGTTCTGCCAAGAATATTGGAATCTAAAAAGTTGGCGAAGTCGGGTCGTACTAAGTTAAAGGAAGCTGACCTAGAGTACAATGTTGCGAAGCAGGTGGAGAAAATGATCAGGTAAGTCCATATGGACCCCCTTTCCCCACACTCAAACACACACGGCATTGCTTACTTTTTATTTTCAATATTTGCCTCTGCCACTTTATGAAATTGGTAAACCCAATTGCTCAGTGCAAACTGTTTGGCATTCAACATACTTTCTTTTAGAACAGTCTTTGAATAGAGGTCAGGAAATGGTTTATTTTTTCTTATGAAAAAGGGGATACGACCAAAATTGATGCACCTATTTTGTTAGAACATTAAAGATACATGGGCCAAGATTCAAAAATAGCTCGAGCATGAGATACCACATTCTCTACGTTGAAACTTTCATCCTGAAAGACATCTTTTCTGTCAACTGTGAGGCCCTCACAACCGTCACCGTCTTGACTTGGTTCTGCAAGATTTAAAATCTAAGCATCACTTTTGTCAAGGAGCTCTAAAAGCTCTCCATTTAAGAGGTATTCCTCCATTCTATAGCCATGTTCCTCGTAATCTTCCTTGCAGATTCACACGAGCATCTTCATGGTCTGTAAGGAGAACATGTCACTTGGTATTTGCCATATGTAACATATCTCTATGCACCTTTGATATTGTCTTGTATGCACCTTTGATATTGTCTTGTATATGTATATAGGAGAGCTTTATTTTGCCATAGCATATTACACTCTAGCCTGATATCTGCACACGCTCCACTGTCAAAAGAGTTCTGTATTCTTTTTTGGCCGAGAAGACTTCATCTATCCATAACAAATGATCCCTCCATAAAACTGGGTCCTCGACAATGATACGAAATCGAAAATGCTCAGGAAGAAGTCCTTTAATCACTGCTCTGAAAATGCAGCTTTAGAAGCCCATGGCCCTCCCTCCCTAGGACCAGTCCTCTCTCCAAATGGAGAAGTAAGTTCTGCCCTAAGGAACTGGGCACACAATAACTGAAGCCTTTGTTGGGAAAATACCCCTTCAAAATATCTCCAAGTGAAAACCAGACATCCAAAGAAGAGTCCAAACAAAGTCAGTCAAACAAAATCAAAGCTCGCATCCAAAAAAGCAGCAAAGCCATGCAATACATCGAGCAATGTACAATCCAATTCATCCCCATCCACTAGGTTCTCATAATGCACTTCATAAGAAGAGTCCAATTCATCTCTTTCAGCCTCAAAATTCCTAACATCAGTCCCTCCAATTCAACTTGTGGTGTAACATGTTAATATGTTAAATACACCCCTTCATGTTTGTAAGAGTGTATTAGTATGTTATATATACTGTCATAAGAACTAAAATGATTTTAATTCGCAAAAAAATTCTGTTCCAAGGCATTTTTGAAATTTCAACCAATATGTACGATACATCTACAATGCCGGTTTTCGCTCTGCACGGGTGAGGAGCGGGAAAACATGCTTTGGAGCGGGGTTAGAGAGGGGAAAAGGGCCTCAAGCTCCAGAGGAGCTCGTCGGGCAGCTATCAGATCAAGAGCTGGAGAGGTCGGGGGGAGAGGTGAGTAGGAGGGCCACCTTTGGAGGTCCTCGTAGCGAAGGAGGTCTTGCTATGGTGGTGGACCACCCTCGAGACGCTACAACCCTTCCTCCTGGTTGCTAGTGCTTCAAGTCTGGCATGATGGGTCACTTGGCGAGATGGTTTCCTGCACAGAAGTCGGTCTGCTACCTCTGCAGAAAGGAGGGTCATATTCGAAAAGACCGTCCTTTGGTGATTTCCATGATGGCCATCAACGTCAGCTATGGGCAAAAGGAGGAAGATGTGGGGAACCTTGATGACCCTGTGGGTGACGTCCTTATCGCGGAGGGCTCCAACGAGCATGGCCTCAAATTTCAGCGAAATTCAGTCGAATTTCTTTCGAATATCGATATCCAGTCGAAATCGAAATTCGACCGAAATGGCCGAAATGACCGAAATATGGGGGTTCTAATACAAAAAATGACCGAAATGACTGAAATTTCGGTCGAAATTCCACCGAAATTCCATCGAAATTCTGTTTTGGTCGATACCGAAATGGTGACCGAAACCGACATTTAAGGCCTTGCCAACGAGGATCTGAGGGCTGTTCTCATGATCCTGGATTTTGGTTGCGCAGTTGGGTGCATAGAGGGTGCGATCTGTCCTCGAAGATGACACTGTGTGTTCGCATTGTGGAGGTAGAGGAGGTTTCTGGTTTCTTGACCAATGGTAGTGGTTTGTTTCCACCGTCGATGAGTTGGTGGAGGTCGCGAATGTGAGATGACACGAAGCAAACTCCCTCGCGATGGCTATTGGAGGTGAATGGGCTTCCAGTGAGGTGATGGGGATTACGTGCTGTTAAGGATGCATTGCGGAGGGTGGGTAAAGTTGAGAAATTTCTTCGGTCGAGGTTGAGCACGTGCGAAGATTGAGATGTCATTGTGTTGATGAGCGGTCCTCGGAGATCAGTGCCGTAGGAGGTGGTTTTTCGTGTCGGACGGGTGAACTTCATCCTCCGCCTGTGAAGCGTGGAAGAGAGTTGGAAGGCGCCACCCTCGGAGTCGAAGGCGCCAGATTCTTCCACGGTTTTCGACCATTGGGCTGAAGTCGGCAGAGCTTTGGCCTGTAGCGGTGACACAACAGACTTCGATGGCCATTACGATGATGCAACAACAGATCGTGCAAGATTCTTGGGCTGATTGGTCATTTCCTTTCCCTGATTTTCGGCCAAGAGTTGCGGAGTCTGTTGAGGGGTTTCCTTCTGTGGAGAGAAGGGAGCCTCTCTCTTCAGAGAGGTGAGATCTTTTTAGAGGAAAAGGGCTAGTTGTACTTGACCCGTTTGCTGTTAACGGGTTCTGTCTAGCTGCGTCGTTGGAAACTCTAGTTTGGACCCTCTTCTGAACCCAATTGATGCTCAGCCAGTGGGGTTTTCTTTGGATCCGAGCACCTTTTCTCTTTTCTCGGCTCCAAGCTTGGGTGAAGGGCTTTTGAATGTCCCGAATCTCATGGAAATGACTAGGGTGCCATCGAAGCTAGGAGGAGGTGATGGCTTGGTAGGTTCGGAGCTGGAGTCCTTGAAACTGGTGGGAGGCGGCGACACTATGGTGGTTTCCAGTGGAGGCCTTCTGAAGGTTCTGATTCTTTTGGAGCCGGATATGGAGCTCTTGACGTCAGAGGGAGGCAGTGGTGTGGTGCCTTTTTCATTGGAATGGAAGGATGCTCCCGGTGAACGGTCAACTTGTGCTTTGGTTGGGCCTGGGGGCTTTGTAGCTTGCTATTCTGAACCTCTTGTGCAGAAGGAGGCCTCCTTGGCCCTAGCCGTGGGTGAGGGGAGCAACATGGTAGTTGCTGGGGAGGGTGTGGAAGAGATATTAGGTGCTTCGACCTTGGCTCGAAGCTGGAAAATGGAGCGTCGCATTCTGACAATGGAGAGAACCTGGAGAGAAAGGAGGTTAACGCTGGGCGATGGAAGCTGTAGAGCGAGTAGAGATCCTATTCTTTCCTTCTCTCGCAAGAGGAGGAATCCTGAAGCACAAATGTGGTTGGAACGGGATTTAGAAGACATAGCTATGGGGATTTGGGGCCCTGGTTTGAATGGGATCAACTCGTCTGCAAATCCAATGTTGGTGAAACAAGCTGAGGGCGGGGGCAAACTGCTGATGTTTCGAACTCTACGTTCGACTTTCACGTGCGGACTACAGAATGTCTATGTGTATTCATTCCTGTTGCTAACGGTTCGAGTGGATCTTAATATAGATCGTTTTCTGGAATGTGAGGGGGCTGGGGGATTTGGATAAGAGAAGGGCGATTGGAGGGATGTTGTGTTCTCGACGTGCAAATGTTGTGTTCTTGCTAGAGTTTGAGATTGCGAGCTAGGACCCTTTGACTTGGAGGTCGTTGGGTTGTCATAGACTTTAGGAATTCAAGGCAGTTCTAGTAGTCGAGAGCACTAGTGGCATGGTTTTGTAATGGGATGCTGATTTGTTTTCGCCTGCAGAAGAAAGATTGGCACTCAGATCCGTGCCTGTGCTGCTGGAGCACAAGTATGAGGCTGGCAGACTTTTGTTTACTTCGATGTATGGTATTTCTGGAGGAGGGCGTGACCTCTTCTTGTGGAAGGAGTTGAAGGTGGCTAGAAAGGACTTTCCGAGCATCCCTCGGCTTGTTGGCAACGATTTCAATGGATGTTACTTGCTTCTGATCGCCCGGGTGATCGTGGGGGCATGATATGGGCTCGGATGATTTCATGGACCGTGTTGGGGAGTTATATTTGGAGGTGCTGGATGCCACGAATGGGAGATACACTTGGCGTAACACCTCTTTGAGATCTCGATTGGATCGGTTGCTGGCTTCTGTTGAGATGATGAAGATGTTCCCGTTATTTGCAGTGTTCTTCCCAGTTCTAGATCGGACCACACACCGATCTGTTGGAGTCGGGTGAGGTGACGATTCTGAGGACAATGTTCAGATTCGAAAGAGTCTGGTTGCTAGTTGATGGGTTCATGGAGATGGTGGCAAATGTTGGAGCTCTTTGCAGGTGGAGGGTTCAATGGCGCAGAGGTTGGCGCAAAAGATCAAGAGATTTTTTTTGAAGCCCAAAAAAGGGGGAAACACTCAATGGTCCTCGCCCCAGAGATTTATTAAGAAGTAAAAAAAAGAAGTACAGGAAAAAAGAGAAAGCTACATGAGCCATGCCTCCAACAACCTCGCCACCTGGAAGAAATCATTTTCCCTATAAAACCTCTGTCCCTCAAACAACCAAAAGATCAAGAGATTACGAGATGTGTTGACGGATAATAAGAAAGAAGTCAGTCGGAGCACTCGTTAGAGACACGATAAAGCTGTCAAGGAGATTTCTAGGCTGGATAGGCTGGATGAGATCAAAGATGGTCATAACCTTAGTAGTGAGGAGATGCAAGCTTGAGGAGAGCAACAACAAGTAGTTGCTGAGGATGACAAGCGAAGGGAGGTGGAGTGGCATCAAAGATCCATACATAAATGGGTGAAGGAGGGGGATGCGAATACACGTTTCTTTCACGCGACGACATGTGAAAGGGCAGGTAGAAGGAGAGAGTCTAGGGAGACAAGGAAATTGGGGCGGTAATCGTGGATCATTTTTGGAGTTTCAGCAGAAGACGACCGTCTTTTGATGCCAGATGGTCTGGAAGGGGGGGCCAGAACTCTGGGATCATGCCAACAAGAAGCACTTGTTTTAGAGTTTACCCAAGGTTCAGGAAAGCGGTATGCGTATGCGTTCAGACAGGTCATCGAATACTAAATAAGTGGTAGGTGAGGGCATATGCGGGGTATATGCGGTTCTATGCGGTTTTCTAATTTTTAATTTTTAAAAAATAAATATCTATGAATAACAATACCACTAAATTTATGTATCCAAGTGGAGTTAAAGAAGATCTAAGAAAAACGGTTCATGTTAGATGGGTGTGTGTATCCTTTTAATTGCCTTATTTTTAATCACAAAAAGCATCTATCATAAAAACTTCACATATTAGGTGATTCATAATAACAAAACTTCAATACACATACATGCACTACATGAGCAAAACCTCAATCAACATATATATAAAAATATTCGACGATACATTGCATGTACTTGTGAATACAATACATGAGACAAACACAATACATTGCATGCACATAATGGTATAATGCATTGCCATTGTATCCGAATGCGTGTCATATTCTTAGTTACAACTGAATGAAGGAAGAGGCAGAGCTACGGAATTAGGGACATGAATCAGAAGATTGAAAATTTGGAGCTGCTGGAGCATTATGCGGGGCATATGCGGGCCACATTTGCGGGGAAGGCGAATAATGCACTGATTCATGAAATCGGTGTGGTCTGCATGCCGCACGGTCATATACGGATGCATATGCTGCCCGTGCGGTCGATTTCATGAACACTGAGTTCACCAGAGAGGAGATCCACTGGGGCGATCTTTGACGTCGATGCAGTTGGCTGCCCTGGACTAGTGGTTTTCCGATCTTCTTTTACAAGAAATTCTGAGAGGTGATGGAGGATGATGTTGTTGGTTTGCTGCTGGAGTTTAGGGGTAAAAATACAAGATTGGAGAAGCTAAACAAGTCCCTGCTCTTCTTTCTCCCGATGAAGGAAGGTGTTGAACGAGTTGACGAATTCTGACCCATAGCATTGTCTAATGCTATTTTTCTCATTATGGCCAAGGTGTTGGCCCCCCGACATAGAAAAGTGCTAGATGATCTTGTTATGCCGGTGCATACAACATTTATTCCGTGTCGTCAGCTATTGGAGGGAGTTGTTATAGCATTGTAGATGACTTCATATTGGAAGAGAAGAGGGTTTGTTGGTTTCCTCTAGAAGGTTGATTTTTCGAAGGCTTATGACAACATGATGCACCCGTTAGGAGATGCGAGTGTTGGGATGTTGAGCCGGCTAAGAGAGGGTAAGGATGACCTAACAAGTGTTGGAAAGAGACTATACTAAGGGATCTTAGTTTTTTGGATATAAGCCCGAGATTGACTCAAGATAGATCTGAATGGAGGCGAAGAATCCATGTATCCGACCCTACTTAATTGTGGGAAAAGGCTTTGTTGTTGTTATGACAACATGACTGGGAAGTTTAGGCATCACTGGTGAGGAGGGATTTTCTGGACATCTGGATAGATTGGATGAGGAGGTGCATTGCGACTACCTCGCTTTTCTGAATGGGATGCAAGGAGGGAGGTTCTTTCAGCCATTAGGGGGGGGACAGGGGTGTCCCTTGGCCCCTTTGCTATTTGTCTTGGCGACAGACACTTTGGCGGTCATGAAAGGTCTGGCAGAGGATGGAGGGTTCTTGAGGGGCTACTCCACAGTGCTAGTTTTGCAATACGCGGATGCCACCATTTTCTTCATAGAAGGTGGGGTGGCGGAGTGCAGGGCAGTTATGGAGGTGCTCAACTTCTTTGGCGATTTGTCTGGACTGAAAGTTAATGGTGCAAAATCAGCTTTTGTACCTTTTAACGTTTCTTCAGAGAGGTTCCTGCGAGGGTTCCTGCGAAGTTGATCTGTGTATAACTTAAGCTACCTATAGGCATTGCTTTAAATGGTTCATGTATTAAGCAGTAATAATGATCTCATGTTTACAGTCTTCAATAACCCCTTCTGAAATGGTTATTTCGCGGTGACTTGTTCAAAATCTAGTCAAAGGTGCATGCATTATTAGATTTGGATTTTATCCGACCCTACTTAATTGTGGGAAAATGCCTTGTTCTTGTTGTATATTGGGATATGCTATGGGTTCTAGGATTACTGCAAATAATTGTTTGCAATCTAGCGATATATGAGGCTACATAGAATTGGAGCTCGAGCTTTCTCCCTTTTTCTAACGTACATTGACTTTAGCTTGGAGCTTGTTTTTGTCTATAAAGTATAAAGATTAATCGAGAAGGTGGGGTTGACAGGTGACCGTTTTGCCATGAGTATCCGCTTGATGCACTATTATTGGAGAGGGTGTAAGATTGTACCACATAGCTTAGCGAGCGAAGCTGAAGGATAGGTGTAGGCAAACTGGAAAGCTTGAGGGATGTGTGGTACTGCATTCCTATTGAGAGCTTGACTGCGAAGAATGACCAATGATGGAAGAGAGACGTCGTCTCTTGGACGGTAGTTGAGATTGCAATGGGGCCTCAAGCGCTTTTCCAATGTGTGAGATGGGTAGTTCTCAAAAAATAGCATCCAGTATGAGAAAGATATATAAGTTCTCATGGAAACCAAATGATCTTTGTTGCATGAACTTTAGAAGAATAAAAAACTGACATAAGAACTTCGAGAACTAGGGTACAACATATCAATTGAAATAAAATTAAATCTTAAAGATGAACCTAGAATCGACTTACTCTGATCCTGTGTGAATTGGATTTAAAGGACAAAAACAAAATATGAAATTATGTGAAAGCCTACTCTAGAAGTACGAGATGAAACACAAGAGAAATGTTACAAATGACATGGTAGTGCATTAGAGTACTAGATGTGGGAGCACTAACATGATTAAGTTATAACTGATCTTTAGAGTGAGAATGAAAAGAGAGTAGTAGGAGAGTGAGCATTGGCGACCACGAGAATCTGTAGTGGTTTTCTGACGGAAGGAGAGAGCGGGTGCAAGGGGGTTGAGGAGTGCCACCAAATCCCCCGAGGCCGAGGTCGATAAGGGTTGGAATTGAGTCAGCCGTCAGAAGTACGTGCATCTTGGGCTGCAATGTTTCCGTCGCGGGTTTCATGGTCATCGTTCTGCTGGATGTTTTGCTCCGCCCGGATGCTTCACTTTTGGTGGTTGGGGTCATTAGAGATTCGGCTGCACGACGTTTGATTCATACTCTAGGGGGCAAACATGTGCCAATGATGCCCGTCTTCCTCTGCCTTGGAAATGATGTGGTTACATGTCGCTCCTTTGTAGATGTGGTCAAGGGATGTACCGTAGGCTCTTGAACTTGGCGAACGAGGACTTTCTCACTGGCATGATGTTGGCAAATGTCTTTGATATCGATATTGTTCATGCAGAAGTGGAGAGATGACTTGCCGAAGGTTTTTTTTGCGATATCGCTGCTCTTGATGACCATATTTGTTGTTTGCGAGGTCTCTCAACTTAGAGTTTCAGATTCTTATGAGAGAATAGATGTTAGGGGGAAAACTCCGATGGTAGAAGTCGAGATGCACTGATGGGGAACAAAATAGATTATGCCTTTGAACAGTGAGGGTTACAGGGGTTCCGTTCCTTTTAATAAATCTTGATGATTTGAAGGAGGCCCTCAGGAACCTAGGCGATGTGATGAAAGTCCTGTCTGATGATCGATTACCTGGCATGGAAGTTGTTGTTGCCATCGTGTCCCTCAATGCGAAGAGATCGATCAAGACTACGAAGGAATGCAAATTGTTGGTGGACCATGCCTTTTCAACGTGGAGGTGGAAGAGATGCCTCCTCCATCACCTCATGGTTCTTCAAATTTGCAAAAATAGATTGAGCTTCTCGTAGATGTTTGTTCCTTACTGGAGGCCGAGGCTTTTGCTTCGCTGGCAGAGTTGGTTGTATGATCAGTGAAATTGGTTGAATAACCGGAGGCAGTGGTCAAACAACCGATGGTTGTGGCGGATCGGCCAGTAGAGGTGTTGTTTGATTCTGTGAAGATCGCGGAGGACTTGTCGCACGGAGTTGTCACATTTATTGGCGAATCCCCAGTTTTTTTATTGAAATCGCGAAGATCCTGGTGGTAGTAGGTGTTTTTTGAAACTACGGAGTCATTGTTTCTTGGAGTTGACCGGATCCTCGAAATCCTAGAGGCTTGTCTCTTGCTTCTGAGGGAGGTTAGGGTTTCAACGTCCTGTTTTTGCCGATGAAGAAAAAGTGTGTGGTCGGACGTTGTTAAGTATCTGACCTGGGTTGAGGTGGCATTTTCGGATCTTGGTAAGTATCCACCTAGTGGTTTGCTCGTTGGTTGGTGGCTCATGCCCCGCTTATCTGAGTTGGGATCCACAGACCTAGTAGGGCTTTCTGATGGAGCTGCTGCGAGGTCCGAGACGTCGGTTCCTGTTTTGGATTGGAATCTGATAAGGGTTTTCCTTCTTTAGAGACCTGCATTGGTCGTGGTGCATAGAGGTCAGGAGGCTCAGTTCTGGTGGAACCTATCCCCTGGAGTCCTCCTTGAAGGTTCTACTTCTTGTTTCTCCTGAGGTAATTGATACGAAATCAACAGCTGATGGTTTCATTCCTGAATCCTCAGCAGATGACATTAAAAAACAATGTGCTTTATTCATCTTCCGAGGGAGATCAATCACGTGAGATATCTCCGGACGATTTACTCCCTGTTTCTAGTGTTGGGGGTGAGGCAAAGGTTGGTGCTCTAGACACCTCTGCTGTGGTACCGACCACTCCAGGGGACTCAAATGAGAGCTCGACCGTCGACAACTTTCCTGGCAAAAAATCTAAGCGCTACGGAAATACAAAACACAAGGTTTCCCATCCTACTGACCTTTTTGGGAATGTGCAGGTGTGCCTGAGGAGTTGCGTAAGAGGTGTTGAATGAAAAAGCCCTTCTTCAAAGGAGCATTGCACAAATGATGGGGTTGTTTCCAGCCTCAAGGAACAGATTAGTTAAAAATTGAGGTGGTAATTTCAGGTGACTCGGAGTCTTGGCGTTGTGGAGTCACAGTATGATCCATGATTGTTAGCTTACATAGGGCACTCCTTGAATGGTGCTCAATCAGGGTGTTGTTTTTAGAGTTTTTTTACTGGGGGCGATCAAGGTTTGCGAGGTTTTTCTGTAAGTGCATTTCTTTACCTTTCAATACAATTTCTTAGGTGGACACCTTCACATGTTTCCTCTTCTTTTGATTAAAAAAATGACTAAGTTGCAGTTTTAACTAATATGATAGTAAACACAATGTCCACAGGTGGCCTATTCTCTCTATTCTCTCAACAGTTCTAGTGGTTTTACATTTATTAGGGGACAGATGACCGATCTACCAGTGAGGCGTTAGGAGTCATGACAAACCTTGCGAGAAACCCATGAGATGCATTGGAAGGAAACCATCAAGCAGTCTTGGTGACCTTAAGAAGGTGTGGGCATTGCTGGACATTTCTGTGTGGCACCACATGTGTTTCACTTGCGAAAAGGCTTTGTTTCTGGTACTGTCAACTTGCTTCTTTTTCTGTTGATGCTTCGGTATATTAGGTGACTATTAGATGGTAAACGATTAACATATGACGGTTGATGGTGAGGCATTCTCAACTTATCATGGAGACTGCATCATGGAGCCACAAGGGCATTTACAAATGGTTGGCCTCTATTATTTATAATGATGTTAAAACCATTATTTTGAGATGGTAGTTATCTCATGTACTCTTCTAGAGAACATTCTTTCATTAAGTTATCTTGTTTGGGCATTTTATGACGTGTTCTTTTTTATGTGTTGCACTGATTCTATAAGTTTTTGTATCTGAGTTTACATGTTCTTGTTGCTGATGGCTAAATTGTTCGTGCAATAAATTCTGTTATTGCAGTGAGGTGCATGATCAGGCATTGTTATCTTGTGGTGCCATTCACTTTGAGAGGAGAGTTTTGTTAAAACAGGAGATTGGTCGGATGGTTTTGTTTTTTGCTGATCAACCCAGCTTATTGGCACCTAACATTCAGGTTAGTTTTGTTGTAGCTTCAAGAGATCTTGCCTAAGAAGCAATATCAATTCTCTACTCTACAAGATTACTTTTTCATATATTTGATGCTTTTCAACTCGTGTAAATGTAGCCATTTTTTTTTGACAATGGGTTATTCTTCTATGGTAGACTTTTGATTGTTAGTATGATCTTAATGACATGACTCATGAAGGTAGCTTTTTGTTTGGCTTTGAGACTGTGGAAAATGCAAGGTTTATAGCGTTAAGCCTGAGTAACGAAAGTAAACCATGGAGCTTGATTTTTCCTATGATTAAAGTTGACATTCATGGTTTCAATGCTAGCGGTAAATTATAAAATTGTGGAATTTGATGAATAAAGAAGGCTTATCGATATGTTTCAATCTGTTTAGCTTATGGAAAATGAGCACTTGAGTTGGGTTGGGTCTAGCTGCTTGGCGGTATCTTTGTGCCTCTTTGACTAGGTTTCTGTAGTTAACAAAGAATTATCTTTCCTCCTGTTCTGTTGAATTGAAATAAACTTTGATTTGTTGATGAGAAATCACTGCAAATTTGAAATAAAACTTCATGGAGATATAAATGAAACTAGATTCTTTGTTGATTTCTATAATTTGCTATAAAGTTCTATGCTAAACTCATTGACGTATTTGTAACTTGTATCTGGAATGTATCTGTAAAAGCTCATCCTCAGTGCTTGTCCTTCAGGTATACATGCAAGTTAATTGTGTTGAATTCCTACTTAGCACAATGCTTTTATATAATATGTATGTGCCATGCTCATTCCAAAAAATTCTACGTAGCACAATGCTGTTATATAATATGTATGTGCCATGTTCATTCCAACAATTTCCTCTCCATATTGATTTTGAGTACTAGTTCTGGATCCTTGATTTAACATGGCTTTTTCTTTGGTGGGATGTAAACAGAAAACCAGCTCCCTCGTAAAACCCAATAGAACATGGCTATTGAGGAAGTAGCATCGTAGTATGTTTCGTGGTTTGACTTAGAAGGCAAAGCCTTGGGGTTCAACTCGTGATTGAAATATGGATATGAAACCCACATACACACACACAACACACACATACACACCCACACACACTCACACACACACATACGCACGCACACACACACATGCATAAAATGAAGCCTCTGACTGGCTACATATCCTGCAGAAGACACATCTATTCAAACGTCACCCTTTATATTCTACCATTCTGAATTTGAGCATAGACTTTTTTCCATGTACAATTTGCGTATTTTTTCTTCAACTTTTGCATTTCTTTCTGGTGAGGAACATTTGTCCCGATCATCTTTAGTTTGTTCTCCTTTATCGAGTATTATTAGTAAATCCTCTCCATTAAGCCTCGTTAGTTTTTTTCCAACGTTCTTAGGGACAACTGGCTTCTCAGAAAGGCCGTAGGAATGCCGTTCCGTTATGTTAATGGTAATATATGCCCGAGTCAGATTGTAGGAGTATGGGTCAATTGTTTATGATTTTTTTTGAAAAAGTCTATTCTCTTGGTTTGTTTAGACTTGATTGTTCTTATTTCTTTTTTGTGATCATGCCCCTCCCTAGATAAAGGGTTAGGATGTTTTGATCTAAACATTATATGTAAGCACTGTGGTACTAATTAATGTAACCAACATGGTATCGTTGATGCATGTTTCTCGGGGTTTCCCAAGTACTTAACGTTCCTTGAGATGAACTTTATTTATCAACCCATGGAACATCCCCGGAGAGAACCACACTGATGCATTCAACCATCTGAATACATAGAGCTTTCCTCCATTTTCCACAAGTTCCACTGATCCAGCCACTTCAACAATAGATAACACGCTGACACTTCCTTATCCCATGTACCATTTTCAAAGATTACTGACTTGCCAGCACACCTCCCCCTATCCCCAGCCTTGTTTGTTTGCAAGAACTAATAGCCCCCATAAATGTGCCCGTCCTTGTGCGCACTCTCCTTGGTGCCATTCTCCTCTGTCGCCTTCCTCCGAAATTTCTTCTCTTCACCAGAAGAAGGCCAATTTCGGAAGCCCTTCCTACCCAAACAAGAGCTAGGGGAGTTCCTAGCGTCCAGAAGAGTCTAATGTAGTGTCGAGGATGCATTCAGCCATTCCGGTTTTTTTCTACTCGACACGATTAATGTTTGTTGGGGTTAGAAGGAAGGTGGAGGCTATGATGAGATTCTTCTTCTGGTCGGATGGGAGGCAGGCGGCGAGGGGCTTACACCTGGTTGCTTGGAGGGATCTTGCTGTACCTGTTCTGGAGGGGGGCATTGGTGTCCGGGATGTGGAAATGATGAACACAGCTTTGATTGCCAAATGGGTGGTGCATATTTGGGGATCCTCTGACTCATTGGTTTCCAGGCTTTTGAGGAGGATTTATGGTATCACATGGGATTTGGTGGCTGCAAGGAAGTATGGTGAGTCTCCGTTGTGGATGGGGATCCGTGCCGTGCTTCCGGGGCTCAGGCCTTTCCTTCAGCCGAGGTTGGAGAATGGTCAGCTATTCCGATTTTGGCAGGATGACTGGACGGGGGAGGGGGTGCTAGCCCACCGTTTCCCTAGGCTGATGACATTAGCAGCGAACAGGGGGGCGCGGTTGGCGGAGGTGGCCGGCTTTGGGTCGTGGGCTCCGAGGTTTCTTTCGGTTCTGTCGGATCAGCGGATGGATGAGTTCTTGCGACTGCTGTCTGAGGTTCCCTCTCCTGGGGAATTGACTGGTGAGCCAGATCATTTTGGGTGGGCGGATGGAAAGTTCTCGGTAAAGAGTGCCTATTGGAAGCTGCGTGGTGGAGGAATGGGGCGCGATGAAGACCTCTGTGCGGGCATAAAAGTGATTTGGACGTCCAAGATTCCTACTCGGGTTAAGGTGTTTTTTTGGTGTCTAAGGAGAGACCGTCTGTGCGACAAAGTAAGGAGTGGGAGATTGATGGGTGTGACAAATCTGAATTGTGATAGATGCGAGGATTGTGTGGAGGATGCAGAGCACATTTTCTTCGGATGCAGGTCTTCGGCACATGTCTGGGATTCGTTAGGGCTGACTTGGGGCAGGCATCCGACTTGGAACAATTTTGGTGATCTATTCGATCGGTGGGACTTGGGTCCTCCGATGATGTCTCGAGGCCTTTCGCTGCTCTTTGGGCTATTTGGCTTTGCAGGAATGATAGCATATTCAAGGGGCAGCGGTTTTACTGTGATAATGTGCTCGCACATTGTAATGCTTTGTACAATTTCTGGATATCCAACTGATGTAACTTTTTGACATTAATGAATATTTTGGTGTGGTGACTCCCGCCTTGGGAAGACTCCCCCTTCCTTTTATTCAAAAAAAATGTAGTGTCGAGGACATCCACTCCGCCACTGTTGCACATTGCGATAAGAACTTCTCGCCAACCAAAGGTCCTTTACCAAGGTCAGACAATTGTTAGGACCTACTTGCCACCGACAACGAAGGGTCTTCATTAGAGGGGTCTTGGTAACACCACATGATCAGGTTGTTTATTTTTAGTTATGATTACCCTATGTCTTCTTTTTTCCGTCTTGATTATTATTGTTTTAAGAGAAATAATTGATTTCAGTTGCATGCTTGTTCTTTTTACTCATCACCTAATTCATTTGACAGTGACTTCACATTTGAATTCAGTTTAATCAAATAAACTTTATCCAGTATCAGTTGTTTTTACTTCTGAATGTTGAACCTTTAATAATTTTAGTTTCCTGAACTAAAATGATATTCCAGTTTGTCAGGGAAGCAGTCCATTAGACCACTGTTGTTTCGTCTTTATTAGGGAATTGGTTCATCTGATGTTGTCACTGTTGGGAAATCTGCTATATTGTCACTATTGGAAAATATACTCAATGCGAAATTGCAAATATGTGAACATAGTAATTTCATCTTCCTCGATGATGATATGGTTGAAATTTTTAACGCAGCAACGGTCTCAAATTCATAATTCAGATGATATCTTTGTGTTTTTATTATTCTGTGGAAGTTTTTTACAGATGGTTTTTTCTGCATTGGCTTTGGCACAATATGAGATCATTTGGTTTTTTCAACATGCTGGGGTTGCCTCGTCAAGAAACAAATCTGTTGCTGTGGGCATTGTAAGTTGCTTGTTTAGTGACAGTTTACACGTTATATATTCTATTCCCTACAGCTCATGCAAATGCTGTAGTAAATTGGAAGACCCTTTATGATATCTGATGAAAATCCATTCTTCTGAAATAGGATGCTTCAGATTCGACAGTTGGGTTTCTGTTGGATGGAATGGATCGGCTTTGCTCTCTTGTTCGCAAATATATTGCAGGTCTTACTTAATATGCTCGACCTTTTTCTTGCTACATTAATAAATCTTTGCTCTATTGTAACTTGTAAGTAATGATTGGGCTCTTCAGGGAAAGGGTATAATTCGGTAAATCAGTTTCTTTGATGATCAATGAGTGGCTAAATTGACACCTTTAGAATTCGGGAATGGCTAAATTCACACTGATTGGACTTTGAAATTATGTCATAATATGCGGGGACTGTTTCATACTTGATCTTGCGAACTTTTCCAATCAAGTTTATATCCCTGAAGTTCTCATATTTTTAGCAGTATGGTTATAAACTTCGTATGTTTTACGCAATGTATCTTTCTGTCAACATTGGTTAAGAGATCCATAATAAACATAAGATATTTTTAATGCGCCTCTAATAATTTGGCTTATGCCACCCTGCTTCCTTTCTCAATTTTCCTCTTCCAACTGGTCCTCCTCTCTTTCCACTCCCTCACCTTTTTCTTGTTCCTCTCTCATTTTGAACATCTGTTGCCTCCGCTCGCCCTCTCCCTTCTTCATCAACTATGAGTTTGCAAACATTGAGTTGGATCTTGCAGTCCATTGCTGGTAGGGATGATAATAATTCGGGTATGGATGTCAATGTATTGTCACCATATCTTGATCCATTTCTATATTTGGATTTAAATCCTCAAAATATATAAAGAACTTCCTCTTCTTGTGCATATTATTAGTGATGGTGATATGAATCTCGAATGTTTGTGACCACGATTCTTATGTAGGCTCTTTTGAACTTTAATGAATTAAGGTTCCCTCATCCAACATGATCATCTTGTTCTCAAGACGCCCACAACAAGTACTTAAACAATGAATTCTTAGACTCTTAAAAGCATACCTTTGGTTTTAACTATAAATTCTGAAACTCTTTTAACAATCTCTTTTAATTTTAGCCCAGTCAAGTGCTCTGGTGGTTGAGTTGTGTGACTACCATTCAAAGGGCAATGGCTTAACCACATAATTACCATTTCCGTGCAAACTACTTCTTTGATGTTTTGGCATTGTAATACGATCCCAATTTAGACCTACCCCGTTCGATTGGGGGGTTACCCCCCACTTTGGATGGGTAACCCCCCAAAACCCCCACTTTTAACCCACTAGTGGGGCCCACTCCCTTCCCATCAAAAAAATTATATATTATACCATCATATTATCTAAAAATCATAAAATACTCAACTTCTACTCACTATTCCAAACTTCAATACAATCACATCACAACAACCACCCACTTTTTCAAATTTCAATACAATCATATCATAATAATCACCAACTTTTTCAAATTCCAATACAATCACATCACACAAACCCTCCCTACCCTTAACCCACCAACCAAACACACAAACACAAAATCGGGTTATCCACCCCTGGATAACCCACGAACCAAACACACCCGAGTTTTTGGAAAAAGTGACCCTAGCAGTTTAATGGGTTTGAGCTCGATAGACCCATTAAATCTACTTAAGTCCTCTAAGCAAGGTGCTTCTGCCCAATCCACCTCGACCTTTATCCAAACTTCTTGGTTGATATAGCTAGAAATGAAGAGATGATCGTTAATTTTAAGCTCTACCGGATAACAAGGGTAGGTCACGTTGGTCATAAACATAAGACTTTTTATCACTTGTTCGCCTTTTAACTTCTGCAACATCAGTTTTGTCCCTCTTTTGGAATATCAGTTGTGCCCCTACTTTTTTGCAATTTTATCACTTGTGTCTCTCATGTTCGTTGCTGTCCATCCACCTTCCTGACTGTAGAGAATATTATGTAGTCAGTGTATCATTTTCCTCTATTTTTATTTTCCCGATAACCTCTTATGTAATTTACCCATGGGTCCTCTCTATATAAGAGAGCCTAGGGTTCTATGGAATAAATAGATTGCTCATTCCACCAACATGGTATCAGAGCCAAAACCCTAACCCTAAAATCCTACCACCACCGCCCCTCTCTCTCCCTCCATTTCTCGGCGACGCCGCCGTCGCCCCTCACCGTAGGGCGCCACTGCCGCCACTCTGCTCCTCCCCTTCTCATTTCGGCTCTCCATTGCTGGCCTCCACCACCGGCTCTCCGCCGTCGACCTCCTCTCCAACGTAGGGGACCTCCACCGTTGGGTCCCCTTCCCTTCAACACCGATGCCCCTTCTTCCTTCAGCCTCTCTCTCTCCATGGATTTGAGTGCGTAAAGTCTACATATGCACTCAAATCCTATCAAGTTTATGTAGACACTTGTTTCTCATCTAGAATCCCTAGTTCTTCGTCTCTAGCGACATGTCAGAAAACAAAGTCGATATGCCCTCCATAGGCGCATTCAAAGGTACAACGCCAATAGTCAAGATGGATGGGACGAACTATGAGCTCTGAGCGATGCAGTTCATGAGTCTCATGAAGTCGAACGGTAAGAAGCATATTCTTACCGAGGAAGAGCCAACAGAGAAGACTGTGATCTATGCCTCTTGGGAGGTTGATGATTCATATGCCAAGGTTTGGCTGTCAGGCATGTTGTCGATGGAGATTGCCAATGATATCCTCCATCAGCCCACTGCTAAGGCGATGTGGGATATACTGGCCGCCACATATTCACAGGTGCGGAATGAGATCAAGATGTTACAGCTTCAGCATGACATTTTCACGATGAATCAGAATGAGCGACCGCTTCACTCTTTGTATACATCCCTGAGGGGGATGTTTGAGAAACTATATTGCACTATACCCCTCACAGCTACCCTTGAGCAGCAGAAGACCTTCCGGAATGCTATCATGGTGAGAGTAATGCTAGCAACACTTGATCCTAAGTATGAGGCAGCCCGATCTCAGATACTTGCCGATGCTACCATTCCTCCTATGGAGGAAGTTTACCGCAGGCTTAGCCGCATCTCTGTTCCTTCCACACTTCTACTCCACCACCTTCGCCGATGGTTGTGTCGCGAGGGAGAGGTGGTCAGTCTTCCTTTCGTGGACGTGGACCTCATGGTCGAGGAGGTCGTTTTTGCCAACCATGCACTTTCTGCCATCGCACAGGTCACTCCGAGGATACATGCTATTCTAAGCATGTATTTCAGCATCGGCACATGTAGCTGGGCATGTTACATCTCCGTCGGCATTCACTTCAGATCACCGGTTTGAGGAGCTTGTGGCACGACTGCGCGATATTATGCCTCAACCATCTACAGATTCTCCAAGAGGATCTTCGGATATTGCTGCTTCGGCATCTGCCAGTACTTCTGCCGCTGCCAGTACCTCAGGTAGTGCTTCTGCTTTTACATCCTGTCATGATCTTTTAGATTGGATTATGGACTCCGGCACAATCCATCATCTCTTCCGCGACAGAGATAGACTTGAGTCATACAGAAACATTCCACCTGGACGCTCAGTGCTCATAGCTGATGGGACTCATTCCCCCATCGTTGGATAGGGGGAGATTACCTTGTCACCGTCCATGCATTTTCAGAATGTTCTACATGCTCATGAGTTTGCCATGAATCTACTGTCTATTAGTCAGATTATGAAGGATTTGCACCGTCGCGCTATATTTGACCCATCTTCTCTTAATTTTCAGGATATACTAACGGGAAGGGTGATTGGTTGTGGCTCTGACCAGAATGGTCTCTATCGTCTGGTCCGGAATCCGGAATTCATATGCTGGTGTCTCTTTCTACTCAGTCGGATTAGTCTTTCCGTACACCTGGCATCTACGTTTCGGTCACCTCCCACTTCAAAAGATCTTGCCTCAGATCTCTCCAAGTTCGTCGTTTCGATGTGAAGCCTGTCAATTGGGAAAGCATCATCGAGCTAGCTTCCCTAGTCGTCAGTGTCGGAGCAGTAGCTCCCCTTTTCAATTATTTCATGTTGATTTTTGGGGTCCGAGTCGTATTCCTGATCATCAGGGACACATGTTCTATCTTGTAGTAGTTGATGACTTCTCTCGTGTATCGTGGGTATTTCTTTTAAAGAATAAATTTGAAGCAGGTAATGTTATTAGAAATCTTATCATTGAAGTGCAGAATGTTTTTTCTTCTTCTGTCAAATATGTTCGTACGGATAATGCGTAGGAATTCTGCACTCGCTCTCTCTCTTATTTCTTTTCGTCCAAAGGTATTATTCATCAAACCATCTGTGCTTACACATCTCAACAGAATGGAGTGGCAGAGCGAAAACATCGTCATCTCCTTGATATCACTCGAACCCTGCTTATCCAAAGTTATGCACCTATCACCTTTTGGGGGAATGCTGTTCTTACGGCCTGCTACCTTGTCAATCGTTTTTCATCCTCTGTAATTGGTGAGAAAATTCCTCTTTCTGTTAATTTTCCAGAGAAGAAATTATTTTCTCTTACCTCTCGTGTCTTTGTTGCTGTTGCGTTTGTTCACCACTTGTCTCCTGGACTTGACAAACTCTCACCTAGGGTTTGTTTGGTTGCAGGGTTGGGCAGGGTTGGGTACTATTCACAGGGCTGGGTGAATAGTAAACTGTGAGGAGGGTTGGGCAGGGTTGTGTACTATTCATTGTAAACTGCAGGGCTAAGACGGAATATTTTGAATGCACCTTTGATGGAAACAATGGTGAAGGAATCGAGGTGAAGATGGGTGACGATAACATTCAGAAGAGAGATTCTTTTAGACCCCGTTCTTGTATCGGGTTAAACCACCCCAAGGGTGGTTTAACTCCCCTACCCCATATTTTCTCCCTCCACATGGGTCCCACTTTTTTATCTTTTCTAAAAATTAAATAAATCAATTCTCCATCATCAATTCCATCAAAAAATAATATATTATACCATCATATCATATAAAAATTATAAATTACTCCACTTCTACTCACTTTTTCAAACTCTAATACAATCACATCACAATAACTACTCACTTTTTCAAACTCCAATACAATCATATCACCTCAAACCCACTTCTAACCCACCCCCAGTTTAACCCTCTATCCAAACACCAAAACCCAAAAATGGGTTACATGCAACCAGTTTAACCCACCTAAACCCTCTATCCAAACACACCCTTAGATATCTGGGATATATTTTGCAGCATGACGGGGAAATTGATGGAGATGTTACTAATAGAATAAATGCAGGCTGGCTAAAGTGGAGAGGAGCCTCCGTTGTTCTCCGTGATAAGAAAATTCCTTTAAAAATTAAAGGAAAGTTTTACAAAGCAGCCGTGAGACCTGCTATGCTTTATGGTTCTGCATGTTGGCCTGTGAACCATAGACATGTGCAGAGAATGGCTGTAGCAGAAATGAAAATGCTAAGATGGATGTGTGGACATATACGTAAAGATCGGATTCGGAATGATGCAATCAGAAAGAAAGTTGGTGTTGCTCCGATCGAGGATAAGATGCGAGAAAACTGCTTAAGATGGTTTGGTCATTTGCAAAGAAGGTCAACTGATGCACCGGTTAGGAGATGCTAGTGTTGGGATGTTGAGCCGGCTAAGAGAGGGCGATGACGGCCCAAGAAGTGTTGGAAAGAGACTATACGAAGGGTCTTAGTTTTTTGGATTTAAGTCCGAGATTGACCCAAGATAGATCTGAATGGAGGCGAAGAATCCACGTAGCCGACCCTACTTAATTGTGGGAAAAGGCTTTGTTGTTGTTGAATGACAACATCTCTCTCCCCCTTTTTCTGTTGGGCCTCTTTGGCTTCCCCATTTTTTTTAAATCGGCCGCAGCCTCTAGGGCTCCCTTCGTGGGATGCCTTTGCACCAAGCGTGAAGCCGCCCCCGTTGGGCTTCTCTGTCGCCGCCGAAGGAACAGACTGCAAGGTTGCGGTTGGATCTGGAGAAGCGAACTGCGCCGAGTGCGAAGCATGGAACAAGAGGCGCGCGCCGCCTGCGTCGATCTGGTGCGCAAGTGCGCCGCCTGGCGATGGAGCTCGGGTTTGAGGGCTGGAGGCGATGGCGATGGATCTCGGGGCTCGGGCGATGATGATGGCGTCGGGGTGCTGCGACGGGGCTGGTGCCGCCGCCTGATGGTGCTGCACCTGGGTGTGGAGCGAGAGAGGTCGCCGCTGGAGCTCGCCGCCATGCACCTGATGGGCTCCTTCGACTGCGCCGCCATTGGGATTCCAGATCTGGAGCGCATGCACGGGATGCGCGAGGGCGTCGCCAGGCGCTCGTGCGAGTTGTTGAGGATGCGCAGGGCCGCGTGGAGCCTGGAGCGGCATGGGATGCCGCTGTGCGCGGAGGAGGGCTGTGGTCTTCTCGGCGAACATCGGTCCGAGGATAACGTGGATCTCGCCCGCCATGGATGATCTGCTGTTGCGATCTAGAGGCGATCGATCTCGAGGGCTGCCTGCGCGAGATGAGTTGGAGGACAAATCCTCCGCCGATCTGACAAGGGCGCATGATCTTCACAAAATCTCCAGAAATAACAACTCAACTTGCAATATTAGGGTTTCAACAAAACCCTAGAACATGATCAAATCCGAACACAATAATCAATCGAATCTCGGAAACAAAGAACATGAAAAATAATCCGCGAGAATCGAACTCGCTCTGATACCATGTTAGGAAATCGGAAGCGGAAGCGTAACATGGAAAAAGATAAATATTAAGAAGAACAACGGGATTTTTACGTGGAACCCTACTCCGTGAGGAGCGGGATGAAACCACGGGAGAAGCCCTCAACGGGGCATGCTATGCATTACTTTTTCTCAATGGATACAGGAGGTCTGGGGCTCCTTATATAGCCTCTCCAGAGCCTCCAACCACTAGACGATGTGGGACTAAACACATGGATGGGGTAAATGGATCCTGGAGGTATCCATTTACCCATCTACAACTCATGGGCGCACAACCAAGTACTCCAACATGTACTAGAAGACTTGCATATAGATGTACCTCTACCCATGCAGCTACAGTGTGACAATCAAGCTGCTTTGTTCATTGCCAATAATCCAGCATTTCATGAAAGAACAAAACATATTGAGGTAGACTGCCACTACACTAGAGATATGATCTAGAAGGGCTTAATTTCTACTTCGCATGTTAGTTCAGAGGAGCAGACTGCCGACATTTTCACCAAGCATGTTCAGAGGACCTTTCCAGAGATGTTCTTCCAAGCTGAGCATGATTGATATCTATGCTCCATCTTGAGGGGGGAGTGTAGAGAATATTATGTAGTCGGTGTATCATTTTTCTCTATTTTTATTTTCTCGATGACCTCTTATGTAATTTATCCATGGGTCCTCTCTATATAAGAGAGCCTAGGATTATATGGAATAAACAGATTGCTCATTTCCACCAACACTAACGAACGATAAGTTTCGGAAGTTCTACAACACTGTTTTGCAAAGGACCTAAAGATGACGGTGTTTGCGTTCTGCAACAATGTTCTGCTGAGAAGCGTAGACACATGAAGTCTGATGTATGGTGTCAAAGGACCTAAAGAACTGGGAGCTTAATAGTACATAACTCTAGGCATTTTTATAATAAACATACTTAATAGTAGAAGAAAGAATGATCTTTATTTAAATAATGAAATTTTGCATTACAGAACCTTCCTAGACTTGTTTTTCAATAGAAAACCTCAACAATTCATCAACTGCAATAGGGTAGAACTTGTGCCCCTGGTGAACAAAAACATGGCTGGGATCTCAATATAAAAATGCAACAATTTGAATAAAGAACTACTGCTACAACTCTGATGACTACAAAAACTGGTACGGTGGAGGGAATTTGCGGGAGTCCTCGACACAACTATGTATAGGAAAATGACCGAATCAAAGGTGCCACAAGTACAGAGAGACTGATCCAGTGAATAGAAGACTTATCAGAAGTCTGCAATGAGATAGAAAATGTGCCCTTCGTGTTAGTGTATCCTGAAACACAAGAGAATATGGGTTAAAATGGCTCAACAATTCAGATCCTTGGTAGACTATATTCGTAGTATAATCAGGTACATGTAAAACATTCTACAAATGTCTGGATGGTGTGGGCCAAATCTCATTTTGTCCTGTAATAGGAGATTGTGTCCCATCTGCAATAACTACAGATCTTCCAAGTTGAATTAAATCATAGGATGTGAACTGTGGTCTATCATTGCTGAGGCTATGAGATGCTCCATTGTCCTCGATCCACTCTGAAGTGCCTACCCTGTGAACAAGTAAGTGCACAAGTTGAAGCTGAGGTACGGGTAGAAGCTGCAACCTTGAATGAGGTTGAAGGAACACAGGTAGAACCAGTGGAGAGACATATTCTCCCTTAGACGGGCGAACACAGGTCATGCGGCTCGCCGCTTTGATCTCAAGCTTTCATCGCTTCGACGTGCCCTCGCCGCTTTCAAATTTTCTACACGCCAGGCTAGGCTCCTCGCTCGGAACAACGCGGAGGAAATTATTCTTCGGCTCGATCGTTTGGAGAACGATAGAGAGCTCTCTCCTCATGAATTATCGGAGCGATCCTCGGCTTCATTTGTAATTTTGGAGGACGACAGGAAGAAGGCGATTGAATGGAGGCAGCGCTCTCGTATTCGTTGGATTAAGAATGGGGACGCTAACACTGCTTTCTTCCACCGGGTCGCTAGTGCTCGCAAGCGCGCTAATAGTATATCCTCCATTGATATTGGGGGCGTCTCAGTTCAAGGCTCTCGTGAAATAAGCTCTGCATTGGTTGATCACTTCAAGACTTTCTTTGATCGACAACCCTCCTCTCCGTGGCGCTGGTCTGCCATCGGGGTCCCCTCTCTCGCCCCCGCGGATGCAAATATCTTAACTCGGCCTTTCACGCTTGAGGAGCTTAAGAGGGCGGCTTGGGACCTTAACGTCGATGCTTCCCCTGGCCCCGACGGCTTCCCCATCTCCTTTTATAGGGACTTCTGGGATGTGATCTCTAATGATGTTCTTGATGTCGCTCTCGATTTTTGCAATGGCAATCGGGGGTTCGACAGGATTAACCGGGCCAGCCTGGTTCTTATCCCTAAGTCTCATGGGGCTTCTCGAATCGAGGATTTTCGTCCAATTGCTATTTCTAATGGCATCTACTTGATCATTGCAAAGGCTTTGGCTATCCGGCTTGCTCCCCTCCTGGACTCTCTAATATCTCCCGCTCAGGGCGCATTTATCCAGGGGAGAAAGATCTCCGACTGTTACGCGCTGGCGTCTGCAATAATTGACGGTTGGCATAGAAATGGCAAGAAGGGGCTTCTATGGAAAATTGATTTTGCTAAGGCCTACGATTCTTTGGATTGGCGCTTCCTTTGGAGGGTTTTGAAGGCTCGGGGCTTCCCTCCTTTATGGATCTCTTGGGTTAGACGTTGTGTTACTACTGTCTCTTTCTCCCTCTCTATTAATGGCCGGCCTTCTGGGGGACTCTTCCAGCCTCGGAGGGGGGTTCGCCAGGGCTGCCCCCTCGCCCCTCTCCTTTTCGTTCTGGCGGCTGATGTTATGCCTCGCATGATCCAGGGAGTGGCAGATGCTGGTTTTACTCGCGGCTGTTTTTTGGATAACCTTCATATCCCTCTCATTCAATTCGCGGATGACACCCTTTGTTTTATTGAGGGAGGCCGATCTCAGGCTTTGGGGATGGCCACTACGATTAACCTCTTTTGCGAGATCTCGGGACTCCACATCAATGGCGCCAAATCAAAGGTGGTGCCTTTTGGCTTTTCGGCTCCTGAGGCCGGGGATTGCTCCTCTCTATTGGGGGCTTCCCTCGGGGAGCTTCCGCTTGAGTACCTGGGTTTGCCGCTCTTTCTCGGCCGACCGCGCTTGCGAGACTATCAGAAGGTGATTGAGAAGGTGGAAGCCAGATTGGCTGGTTGGCGTGCGTCAATGCTCTCCAAAGGCGGTCGTCTGGTGCTTGTAAAATCGGTTCTCTCGGCTATCCCCATCTATTTCTTCTCGGCTCGCGGATTGCCCAAAGGAATCCGGCTTCGCTTGGAGAAATCTATGAGGCGTTTTCTTTGGGGCAAGAATGGTTCTGACAGAAGAGGCATGCACTTAGTTGGGTGGGACGACATCTCTCGGCCGAAATGTGAGGGAGGTCTAGGCGTTAGGCGTTTGGAGGTGGTTCGTGATGCTTGGCTCCTCAAGTGGGCGATGAGGCTTCTTGGCCGAGACGAGAGTTTCTTGCTGCAGTGCCTCCGCGTTGCATCTGGTCATGCCTTTGCCTCCGTTTTTGGCGGCCATTCCCAGGGCCACACCAATTCTTTCTGGCGTGATGTCTTTTTGGTCTTCAACTCTAACCGCGCGCTGGTTGCTCCGGCTATCGGCGATGGGAGATCCTTTCGCTTCTGGACTGTGGATTGGTCCGGGAAGGGCATTTTCATGAATCTTTTTCCTCGACTTTATGCGATGGCTGGGGATAAACTCGCATCCGTGGCCTCTTGCTGGGCCGATGGAGTCTGGTGCCCTATTTTATTGGGCACGCTTTCCGACCAGCGGCTCACTGAATTCACTGATTTGATGACTCTACTTGCGGACGTCTCCACGCCTTCTTCGGGCCGTGATCATTTTGTTTAGTTGGACGGGAATTTCTCCTCTCGAAAGGCTTATCTCTCTGTTCTCCCCCCTGTATTGAATGCGGATGCAGCTCTTATTCGCCACTGCAAGCTCATTTGGGACCTCAAGATTCCGGAGAGGATTGGCGTTTTCCTTTGGATTCTCAGATGCGGAAGATTGCTTACGCGTGACCGCTGCGCCTCCATTTTTCAGAATATCTCCTCTTTCTGCGGTTTGTGCGGCCTCGACATTGAAACGTCCGGTCACCTCTTCTTGCATTGTCCCTTCGTGCAGGCCATATGGGATGGCGTGGAGTGGGTGAATCGTTCCTCCATGCTTGACTTTTGGGAGAGCCTTGCTGCTGCCTCGACTCGCCCTAGATCGGAAAGAATTGTCCCCATTGCGCGTATTTGGAGCATTTGGCTGGGAAGAAACAACTTGATTTTTGCGGGGCAGCGCTTCTATAAGGAAAACATTTGTATCGCTGCAAATAATCTCTGTACGGACTGGTTATCCATGTAACGCTCTTCTTTTTGGGAGGCGGATGGTATCTCTTTTACCATCAACCTTGACTTTTGTTGTACCCCCCGCTGTAAGTATATTTCCACCTTCATCCTTAATAAATTGGGGCGAACACCTATGAGTGTATCCCCCTCCTTTGAGTGTCAAAAAAAATATCGTCGTGCTTTTGATCGGTTGAGGCGTCAATAGTCTCAATATACTCGACAACACGGAGAGACGCTGTGCGAACATGGTTTTAGTTGCAAGTATTTGCAAAGTGCCCGGAACGATTGCAGTATATGCACTACTGATGAGAACGCCTACCTCCTTTGCCACAAGCATCGCGTCTTCTCAAATATGTTAAACCTTCCCTGTCGCGAGATGCGGCCGTTGTAGAGGAGGTCTGACTAGTTAATGCGCGAGGTAGTGTGATCCTGCTTATTCGAATGTAGGCCTCCTCCTTGGGAGGTATAGATGTGCCTTTGAGAAGTTGGTTACGAGTAGGATCATACTGTGGATCAGGTGCCTCACAAGAAAAACACCTACTATCATGGCGTTCTTGTATATTGTCTTCTGCTCAATGGTAGCATTCAGATGTATGGAGCCATGAAGCTTCTTGAACATGCCCTCGATCTAGCAATAGAATCCATGGAGAGGTCGAGCATCCTTCTTGATTGTGAAGATGCCATACTGAAGCTGAAGAATATTCATCTCATTCTTCTCCCGAGAAAATTTGGTGGCGAGGATGTCCCATATTGCCATGACATTGGGCGAGTGGAGAATATTGCTAGCTACCTCTGTGGTGAGGATATCATGGAGCCAAACACGCGCACATACGTTATCTTGCTTCCACAAAGCATTCACACTAATCTTATATGTTAGCTCGGGTTGTGTCATGATGTATTCCTTGTTGATCTCCATGATACTCATGAACTACATAGCACACGGTTCATAGTTGAGCCCTTCCATCTTGACGATGGATCGAGCCTTGGATGGACACATAGGAGGATATATCAACCTTGTTCTCTATCATGACGAACTATGGAGTTTGAAATGGATGCAATTGGGGGTGTAGAATTATTAATATTATATACACCATCATTTAGTATTTGTAGACTCAAAGCACAATTGTTCCCATCAATGCTGAGGGCACTAGAGGACCAACAGGATGAAGTGTTATATGTCTGAAATCACTCCGACCGCACGAAAATCAAATTGTGAGGGGATTAGGGCACACGAGGAGTGCTTTGAGACGGCTCAAGGATGTGTAGCGATGCTCGATTAGGATGCTAGGTGGCGGTGCAACTGCCGTCGGGGGCCGCGCAAAGTCTCCTGTGGGGCACTTGGCGATGGCGCTGGTGCCATGTAGTGGGCAGTTGTTACTGCTTGTTGCTTCAAGGCATGACCGGTTGCATGCTATTGAGGTTGAGCGGTGGGGGTGGGTACGATGGGGCTCATGTCTAGGATCGTCACTCTTGTACCATGTGGAGAAAATAATAGATAATTTATTTATTCAGGAGGCCATAGGCTCTCCTATATAGAGGAGAGGAGAACCTAGCAAATTACAATAGAAAGAAATATGAAATACATAAATGCTAATTACTCTCAGTAGATTTTTATTTTACAGAGCATCATTCAATTTTCACTAGGAATATGACTTTTTACAAAGAGCATTTTTATTCTGCATAACGCGAAATTGCTGTTGGTTGAAATCCATTGAATATTGATGAAAGGATCATAAATATCAGCAAAAAGATGGGAAATAATACGATTTGAAAGTAGTAATTTGCAATATTATTGTTCCACATTCAATGGTAATATAATTGGTTAAAAATCCCAAGATCAGAATCATGATTTAATAAACTGAATTTCAATTAGACTGAAGATGTCCAAAATACTATATCAGATAAGCAAACTGGATGAAATCTTTTGATGAGATTCATTATACAGGCTTTCCTCAATCACAAAAAGGTACCACCTCATTTGAAAGGCACTCTCTATATATAAAGATTGTAAATAACTGTGGTGAAGATGCACAAGTGGATATATGATCTCACAAGGAAAATCAGATTCATGATGGGAGTATTGAACAAAAAATTGGTGCTTTGTTAACAGGAGATAAAATGAGGGAACCTCGTTTAAGGCAGTTTGGACATGTATAAGAGTGGTCTTGGAAGACCAAAGAAATCTTTCAAATTGGATAAGTGAAACTAGGGTATGAGTCTCCAGACCTACCTAACCTAGGTAGACTCAATCTCATAGTAGTAAAGAGTGGTAGGGGAGGCTTTTTGGTGTAGCAAATGCTATGAATCTGTGGAGACACCATCTAATGTCACTTCATTGACGTTTGAGCATTATTACTTGGATTGCCAATTTTTGTTGTTTCGTATTTTGTCAGAAGGGTCACACAATGAATTATAACTTCTATTTGGGTCAGTAAGATGCTTTTCCAGTTAAATTTAATATAAATATTAGTTAACAAGATAAAACTACCAATTGAGTTTCACTAAAACATTGAGCATCCTACTTTATATTTACGTTATAGAAAGTTACGAACAAATAGATTAGTCGGTCGCCTAGTGGTTAGTCAGCATAGCTTATTCGGTTTGCTTTAATACCGGACCGCATAGTCGGACTAATTAATCGGCATTGTTGGTCAACTATTGAAACACTTTCTCCATGTTTGAAAGTTTATCAGTAAGTGCAAATGAGCATTGACTTTGCAATTCACACCTTGAGAATTGAAGATGTAGTAGTTCTGCTTCTGCATTTTAGTTGAACAACTATCAAATGAAATGTGGACATATGAAAAACTCATTATTCATGTCAATTATAAACAATTTGGACATTTACAATGTCATAAACTCTTGATTCCTTTTCTGAGGTTGTACTTTTTAGCATTAGACTCACCCTGGAGTAAATTATGTGCAAGTTGTATATGTTCACTTTACATATTATGTTGATTTCTTTTGTAGATACAAGGTCAAAGGTCTTTAATTTAGTTACACCATATAATATTGGTTTTCATGCCTATACTTTTTGGGGTTGGATCTCCCGGTTGCTGGATGCAAAAAGATGGGATGATATTTTAGAAACTAATTAAAAGTTTCTACATATGCTCAGAACAAGGAAAATGTACTTTTTCCACATCTAAATCACAAAAATATTTTAAGTTGACCTTAATGACTTCCCTAAGATCAGTGTTTTCATTTCTAATACTCCACTGTATCTGTACTCAACTGGCTGGTGTAGTAGAGAAGGAAGTAAGTATATGTAATCTTGAAACAACTAATGGCAACTGTTGCCTTTTGTTTGAGAAAATGATTTTTAAGGTTATACGCAATCTTCATGTTACTATGTAACCCTTCATTTTTACGAAATATTTAAGTTTTACCTTGTAGGATGGTATATTTTTTTTTGAGGCTCTTGTAGGATGGTATATTTTGATCAAAATATTTCCTCTTTACTTTCTCTGAACTGGATGTCGTATAAATTCAGTTGGTGCATGATATAAGCTTCTACGTTTGTCTCAAGTAAATTGTTTTGCTTTCTGGTCAGCAATACGAGGCTATGCGTTATCCTACTTGTCATCTTGTGCGGGAAGAATTCGGTTTCTTCTTGGCACACCTGGCATGGTAGCACTTGATCTGGACTCGACTTTGAAGAACTTATTTCAGAAAGTTGTTAACTCTCTAGAAAGCATACCAAAGCCTAACGCAGAAAATGCTTCGACAGTCACATGTAACCTTTCTGTAAGTAATGTACAATCTTTCTGTGAGACATTTATACATGTTATTGCATCCTATGCAAACTACAGATTGACTACCGGATTGTCAGCGTATATTATATTTACCTAGTTGACTGTTGGGGGAAAAACAGCTATTGTGCTTGATAACTGTGGGAGCTTTCTTGGATGCTTTCGAAAACCGAGCAGTAAGACATTTTATGAATCAATGGTAAATGATGCTAACGTAAATCAATCAGATTGCAAAGTGATGAAATATGAATGGAAAAAAGCTAGAAAGCGGAAGTGGGATCCAAGTCCATACCATTTTTTCGTAAGCTGCAGTTAACGATGCTAACTATAAATCAATCAGAATTTCTCTGATAATTCTATGCAATATGAAGGGAAAAATTAAGACAATGGAAGTGTGATCCAAACGTAAATTTTTTGTTCCGCTAGAATTATTATACTACAATAAATCTACATACTGATGATTAGGTGCATTAAGCCAGACCTAGGCGTACCTTTGCATTTTCATGCCTGCCCGAGGGTGAGATGAATCACCAGCACCTAGTAGGATTTCAGAAATGTGAGAATCACCGAACGTTAAGTAGGGCAATAAATGGACAGCAGTTGCTAGTATAGAAAGCCTGGCAAGGGTATTGTTTTTTTGACATCGACATCGTCTTTGTTATCTGTTTTATGCCCTCTTCTCGATTTAAGTAAGCTTTCTAACTTCCATGACAAATCTTTAGCAAAGCACCTACCCACGGCCTTTGGTAGGTCTCTCCACTCCAAGGATCTTCTGGTGGACCATCACCTCAAGTTATTGCCCTTAGGAAGTGTTAGAAAATCGGAAGCGGAAGCGGAAACATGGATAAAAGAATAAACAAGAATAAGAACGCGGGATTTAACGTGGAACCCTACTCCGTGAGGAGCGAGATGAAACCACGGGAGAAGCCCTCAAAGGGGCGTATTTCTCTATTGACTTTCTCAATGGATACAGGAGGTCTGGGGCTCCTTATATAGCCTCTCCAGAGCCTCCAAGTCCCACCGTTGGACGATGTGGGACTAAACACTAGATGGGGTAAATGAATCCTGGAGGGATCCATTTACCCTCCTACAACACAATAGGCACACATACAACGAATGCTCCAACACTCCCCCTCAAGCTGTAGCATGCAATGCTCAGCTTGGACAAACAGAAATAAACTCAGCTCAACGCTACAGGACACTACGGACAATATCAACCCAACGCGCACATTGCTGCAGTCGAGGACGTTGCTTCTCATGCCGTGCAGGTGAGGAGGACGAACGGGCTGGAGTGTGAGTCGACTGAAGACTCGGAATCTGACCATCGTGTCTGAACTGCGCCTGAAGTCTCCTCGTCGGAGAACTGGGTCTCTCCCATCTGGCTCAGAGAATGGTGCACTGCTCTGGTGTACCTATGGCTCACATGAAGACTCTGGCCGAACAACAACAAGAATGATGGGGACCTCGAACTGATGATGGCAACATATGCTCATCTGAAAATGACCGCACACTCGTGCGTGTCTGAAACTGGACTCGGAATTAATCGTTGAGTCTGAACAACTGTAGAGTCTGGAATCTGAATGGTCTGGAAATCTGCCTGTGAATCTCGAACATCTGAATATGGCTGGAAGAAGACCTGTGACTATACATATACTCCCCTTTTCTCCCATACTTGTCGGAAAACTTGAACATCGACAATGTTGGGAGAAGACAACAATAATGTGGAAAACATGAAACTTACGGCTTTTTTTTATTTTTTTATAAGCCGTTTGATTTTTTTCGTAAGCCGTTCCCATTTTTTTTACGGCTTTCTTTTTTTTTCTCTCAAATATTTTCCCGCACGGCTTTTCTTTGTACGTGCCTCTTTTTTTATTGTTTTTTTCCTTAACAAACCACGACCCATCAAAGGGCATACAATAGCAACCCCCTTTTTTTTTAAACCTTGACCTTTCTCCCCTTTTTTTTAACCATGGACTTTCTCCCCTTTTTAAACGCATTCGGCCCATCGGATTTTTTTGTACGGCTCTTCTTGGGCCTAAAACGATGGATGCCTACCTTTTTTTATTTAAAAAAAAACCCCGGGACCCTTTAGGTTCCCACACGATTGGAAAGCCCTTCTAAGCAGCCGCCCCCTATGGGATTTGGAGATGAACGCGCGCCGACTGGAGATCTGCAGTGGCATGCCAACTGCGAGATGGCGGACATCCGATTGGGAGATTGCGGGCTCTGCCGCCTTCGATGCCGACGCATGGGGCTCGCGCCGCCAGGAGGAAGGGTCGGATGCAGGGGGTTTGCGTGGAGGGTGCTGCGCCTAGGTCTTCTCGGCTGGAGGAGGTGCTTCGCGCGGAGAAGCTCTGGAGTACCTGCGCGCCTGCGCCGCTAGAGGAGATGCACGAAACTGTGCGTCGATGGGAGGCGTTTTGGGAATCGCGCCTGTGCGCCTGGAAGATGTACGGAGAGGAGATGCACGAAACTGTTACGCGATCAGGAGCTGTCGCCTTGGCCTGGAGAAGCATCTCCACCAAGAGTTGAAGGGGCGCGTTAAAGAAGATGTGGAAGGACATGATGTGCCACCGAGATGCGATGCCGATATGCTAGGGTTGCGCACAGCTTGCAGGAAGAAACGTGCGACCTGGAGATGCGCAGCTGGGACTCGCGACCGCCTGGAGGAGATAGACGGCGCCGCCTTGCAGCCGCCTGCAGGCTGCCTACGATCTGCGATGCACAGATCTGGATGCACAGATCTGGAAACTGGGCGCCTGTGATCGCAAGGAGGGCCTGGCGCCGCCTCTAGGGTTCCCTGCTTGGGAAATCCCCTTCCCAAAAAAAAGGGCCCTGCCTGGAAGATGATGTGATGCGTTCAATGGAGGGCATCGGGCCATCACCAGATCATAAACTTGCCCAAAAAAAACTTTCAAAATCTCCAGGATTTGAACAAATTATGAACATGATCCTCCAAAAAAAACTGATCTTCAAATATCAAATCTTCAAGAACTCGAAAGAGACGAATCTCGAATAAAAACTACCGAACTAAAAATCCTCGAGAATCGACCCGCTCTGATACCATGTTAGAAAATCAGAAGCGGAAGCGGAAACATGGATAAAAGAATAAACAAGAACAAGAACGCGAGATTTTAATGTGGAACCCTACTCCGTGAGGAGCGGGATGAAACCACGGGAGAAGCCCTCAAAGGGGCGTGTTTCTCTATTGACTTTCTCAATGGATACAGGAGGTCTGGGGCTCCTTATATAGCCTCTCCAGAGCCTCCAAGTCCCACCGTTGGACGATGTGGGACAAAACACTAGATGGGGTAAATGGATCCTGGAGGGATCCATTTACCCTCCTATAACACAATAGGCGCACATACAACGAATGCTCCAACAGGAAGTACAGGTGAATCCTGGAACTGCATCACAGATTCACTTTATTTGCCCATAAATGGTCTATCCACTATCCTATATGAAAAAGGGGGCAAAGTCAATGGCATGAATTGAAGCCATATAGCCATGTTGAATAGTAGGCTATTGGTTAGATCTATGTGAGGCCCGCTCCTTCTTGGATCTGGGAAACCCGTTTACACATCATTTGTAGTATCATGTTCGCTAGGGATCTCGCATTAAGGAACTAGAAATTAGGGATTTTTTTTTTACGAACGACATTCACATTAACTAACAAACCACATAACTACAATATGTCACAATTATATTGCATAAACTTCCATAGCAGTTAACATGTAATAACAGAATTGTATTATATACATGCATCGCAATTGTATCAAAAGAGAAATAAAAGCATTTATGTTGGGAAACGTGAATGAGATACTCTATTCCATAGCCCTAGGCTCTCTTATATAGGAGAGTAGCCTATGGGTAAATTACATAAAGAGAATAACAAGAAAATAAAATAACAAAAAGGTACAACTCTCTTATATGCGTCAACACTCCCCCTCAAGATGGAGCATAGATATCAATCATGCTCAGCTTGGACGCACACTTCTGAAAGTGGCCTTTAAGTAAGGCCTTGGTGAAAATATCCGCAGTCTGATTCTCTGATGTGACATGAGATGTAGCAATGAACCCCTTCTGAATCATGTCACGTATGTAGTGACAATCAACCTCAATGTGCTTGGTCCTCTCATGAAAGGCTGGGTTATTTGCAATGAACAAGGCGGCCTGATTGTCACATTCTAACATCATAGGAAGAGGTATATCAATATATAGATCTGCAAGTAGGGCTTTCACCCACATCATTTCTGTGCTAGCCTGGGCCATAGCTCTATATTCGGATTCAGCACTGGATCTAGCTACTACTGTATGCTTCTTGCTCTTCCATGAAACTATAGCATCTCCAACATAGACTGCAAATCCTGATGTTGACTTCCTGTCCTTGGGGCATCCTGCATAATCTGCATCCGCACATGCTGTGATAGAGATCTCCTTTCCTTTCTTAAATAGCAAGCCTGCACCTGGAGATGATTTTAAATATCTCAGAATCATGTGTATTGCATCCATATGGGCCTGACGTGGTCGTTCCATGAACTGGCTCACACGACTCACTGCAAATGATATATCAGGTCTAGTGATCGTGACATACAGTAGTTTACCTACCAGTTCTCTGTACCTTCTCTTATCCACCTCTTCTGTGTCATCATCATACAGCTTAATGCTAGGATCCATTGGTGTCGTAGCAGGTCGACACCCTAGCATGCCTGTCTCACTCAGTAGATCTGTGACATACTTCCTCTGTGACATGACTAATCCATATGGATTTCTAGCAAACTCCAGCCCCAGAAAATATCTAAGGACTCCCAGGTCCTTGGTAACAAACTCGGTCCCTAGCCTTTCTTTTGCCTGCTTAATGCCATGGTCATCATCACCTGTAATCAAGATATCATCAACATAAACCATGATTACAATGACACCTCTTGCCGTCTTCTGTACAAACAAGGAATGATCAGCATTGGATCGTTTGTATCCTTGTTTCTCAAAAAGGTCTGAAAGCTTCTGAAACCATGCTCTGGGGCTCTGCTTAAGGCCATGGATGGCCTTATGTAATCTGCAAACCTTGGAACACTCCCCCTCAACAGCAAAACCAGGTGGCTGTTGCATATAGACTTCCTCCTGCAGGTCTCCATACAGAAATGCATTCTTCACGTCTAGTTGATAGAGTGGCCAGTCTCGAGCAACTGCAACTGATAACAGGATCCGTAGAGTGGAATGACGCGCCACAGGGGAGAATGTGTCAAGATAATCTACCCCATATGTCTGTGTGAAGCCCCGTGCAACTAGGCGTGCCTTGTACCTGTCAATGGAACCATCTGCATTGTGCTTAACTGTAAACACCCATTTGCAACTCACTGGGCTAACATCTGGAGGTATAGGAACCAAACTCCAGGTTCCTCTAGACTGAAGTGCCGCCATCTCCTCTTCCATTGCTAGCCGCCATCTAGCATCCTGCATAGCATCCTGATGGTTCCGTGGAATGACTGTAGCTGAAAGTGCCAAAGCAAACGTTCTGAAGTCTCCAGATAGCCTCTTAAAGGACACAGCTGCTGACAATGGATATTTAGCACAGCTTCGTTTCGGCTTGCGTAAAGCAATTGGAACATCCAGATCATCTGTGTCATCACCATGCTCCTGTAATTCATCCTGCTGAGAAATGTCGTCAGATTCATCAACATTAATATTTTCATTACATACCATAGGCGAGCTAGTTGACGGGTCATGACCATGAGCTGGAGGAAGCCTGCGGGTGTAATGGAATGGTAGCGGGGATACTATTGATGGTGGTAGTGGTGGCGGTGGTGGTGGCGGTTGCGGTGATGATGACGGTTGTGTTAATTGTGGCAATGGTGATGGTGGTTCCATGAATACGGCATCAGGAGGTATAGGAGGTGGCTGCGTGTTTCCGGATTCTGAGAAATACATAACAGATTCAAAGAATGTAACATCTGCACTGATCATGTACCGCCGACGCACAGGATCAAAACACTTGTACCCCTTTTGTGTTCTGGGGTACCCCACAAAGATACACTTGACAGCCCTAGGAGAGAGCTTGTCAATACCAGGCGACAACTGGTGGACAAATGCGACTGACCCAAACACACGAGGGGTAAGAATGAACAGATCCTTGTTAGGATAAATAAGTGAAAAAGGAATTTGTTCATTCAAGACAGACGAAGGCATACGATTGATAAGATAACATGCAGTAAGGACTGCATCACCCCAGTAGGAGTACGGAACATGACTCTGAATGAGAAGTGACCTTGTGACATTAAGTAGGTGACGGTGTTTTCTTTCAGCAACCCCATTTTGTTGAGACGTATGAGCACAAGATGTTTGGTGAATAATTCCTTTTGAGGAGTAGTAGTTGGCTAGAATGTTGGTGCACAACTCTAAGGCATTATCACTTCTCACAATTTCGACAGATGTGGAAAAAACATTTTGAATCTCATTTAGAAAATGGATAATAATATTTCCTGCTTCAGACTTATTTTTCATTAGAAATACCCATGATGCTCTAGAGAAATCATCCACAAATACAATATAAAACCTGTGCCCCTGATAATCGGGAACACGACTCGGACCCCAGACATCGACATGAAACAACTCAAACTTGGAGTTACTACTCCGACCTTGACTACTGGGAAAAGACGACCTGTGATGTTTTCCCAACTGACACGCCTCACACTGGATAGGTGTGTGAGAGAGACCATAGGGTAGAACTAGACGCAACTTCTGAAGCGGTAAATGACCAAAACGCAGATGCCACAGGAGAGGAGATACTTGTTCAGCGGGAGATATGTGATTCCGGAAAACGGGGTCTGGTTCAGACGATAAAGGCCTCCTTGCTCATAGCCATGACCAATCACGTTGCCCGTACGGATGTCCTGAAAAAACAAGGAAGATGAATCAAAAATAGCTCGACAATGGAGATCCTTCGTGATCTGACTAATTGACAATAGATTCATAGAAAAATGCGGTGCATGTAAAACATTCTTGAGCTGCATAGAAGACGTCAATCTAATCTCCCCTTGACCCGTGATAGGAGAATGCGTGCCATTGGCAATAACTACTGTCCGTCCTGGAGGAATCTGAGTGTATCCTGTAAGTAGACTCTGGTCGCCACATAGATGATGTGTAGCGCCTGAGTCCATGATCCAAGGCAGTGTATCAGATCTACTACTGTGGAGTGCAAGTGTACTACCTGAAGTACTAGTAGAGGCCGAGGCAGTAGCAGCAGCATCAGTATGACTCTCTGTAGTCGGTGCTGGACCAGATGGTGGAATAATGCCCCTGAGGTGGGCAACTAGATCATCAAATCGTTGATCCAATGTAGCAGCAGACGGGGGCTCTATCTGCTCAGCGGCTCGTGCGGATGCAGGAAATCCATGCTTTGAGTAGCATGTATCTTCAGTATGTCCGACTCGGTGACAATATGAGCATGTTGGCCTAGTGCGGCCACCCCTTCCACGGGGAGTACGTCCACGGACCTGGTGATGAAAACCACGGCCTCTGTTGGCCGCCATGGCTGAGGGATTCTGACTCGACGCTGCTGAAGGCACTGTGATCCTACTCAATCTGTGAAAAGCCTCCTCCATGGGAGGAATAGTCGAGTCCGCCAAAATCTGTGAACGTGCTGCCTCATATTCTGGATCAAGTGCAGCGAGAAACACACCCACCATCGTCGCATTTCTGTATGTCTTCTGCTGTTCTGGCGTGGCGGTAAGAGGCATGAAGCTATAGAGCTTCTCAAACATCCCTCTCAATGATGTATAGAGAGAATGTAAAGGACGACCGTTCTGCTTTATTGTGAATATATCATGTTGTAGTTGCAGGATCTTCGTCTCATTTTTCGCCTGAGAATATGTCGCTGCCAGGATATCCCACATGTCTTTAGCTGTGGGTTGATGTAAAATGTCATTGGCGATTTCAATAGCCAATGTGCCGGATAGCCACACCTTGGCATACGCATCATCGGCCTCCCATGAGGCATGGACTCCAGTCTTCTCTGCAGGCTCTGGCTCGGTAAGAATGTGCTTCTTACCTGTAGACTTTATCATACTCATGAACTGCATTGCCCACAGTTCATAGTTCGTACCATCCATCTTGACAATGGGCGCTGGACCACGAAATGCGCCAATAGACGGGATATCTCCCTTGCTATCTGACATACTGGAAACGGAAGATTGGAGCGAGTGAGAGAAAATAATCTTTGTCTACAATGACATAGACGGGATTAGTTGCGTGTGTAGACTTCAAGCAACTAACCCCATGTAGATCAGGATGTGTGCCCTAGGGTTTTGGGGCTTAGGGCACGTAGGCACGTGCAAGGAGCACGCGCGCACGCACTTGGAGGATCACGCGCGCACTCGAGCACGCAACTGGAGGATCACGCGCGCACTGGCGCACGCAACTGTGCACGCAACAGTGCGCGTAATAGTGCGCACAGTCGCACAGGGGCGGTGCGCACGGTGATATGCGAACAAGGGCACCGCAGGCACAGCGATGCGCGCACAGGCGCGAGACGATGCGCGCACAGGCGTGAGGCGATGCGCACACAGGCGCCGGCGATGCGCGAGATGCGCACACAGGCGCAAGACGCTGCGCGCACAGGCGCGAGGCGATACGCGCACAGGCGCGAGATGCGATGCGCACAGGCACCGGCGTGAAAGCGGTCGGAGAGGATCGCCGATCGGCTAGGCGGCGCCGATTCGAGAGAGAGGGAGAAGAGAGGCCGGCGGGTGGGGTGTTAGGGTTAGGGTTTCGAGAACTCCGGTCTAGGACCGTCGCTCTGATACCATGTTGGGAAACGTGAATGAGATACTCTATTCCATAGCCCTAGGCTCTCTTATATAGGAGAGTAGCCTATGGGTAAATTACATAAAGAGAATAACAAGAAAATAAAATAACAAAAAGGTACAACTCTCTTATATGCGTCAACAATTTATAATATCCTTGAACAAAATTATAACATACATACCTGATATGTTTTGCTTCAGAAACTGACATTCAACTCTCCCAATACAACGGTGCATGTATTTTGCCTGCAATCTATGGAATAGGGAGAAAAGAACATCAACAATTGTTGAGTAAAAATGTACTAAGCCTTTTTCCACTATAAGTAGGGTCGGCTACATGGATTCTTTCTCAAATCCATGTTGAAAGATTCGACTATTTTTTACGCTGGCCGTCGACTACCTAACACAACCCCTGCAAGAGTGGGATTTGAACCCTGGTCTTTTGTGTGGTAGACACACTGTACTACCACTAGACCATTAAGTGGGTACTCATCCTACACTAATTACCGACATAATTATTTATATATAAAAATCATATGGTCCATAATTGAGTCATTGCCTTTCTATTAATTATAATATAAGTTTGATTGGTCTTGAGAATGTGAATGATGAGACTCTGATATGATCATTATCTCTATTAAATGCTTATAATGATGTTTAAGAATCTTGTGGATTGATCATAGTAAGGATATATGATGGATCAGGGGTTTTGATTCTTTTCTTATTGATTTTCTCAAGCTTAGTGGATAGTCTGTGGTCTTGGTCTGGGTAAGACCTCACACTATGACTCTAAGGTAGTAAGGAAGCCTTAGGGTTGGGGTGCCTCCGTAGGCATGCGGTGGAGTAAAATGCATCCTAACTAAGTTCCCAACACGTCCACTAGTTATTTCAAACAACTGTGATACTAGCTTGTAGTCTTATAAGGATTATTTTCATGATATGGTCTTTTCTCTTTGTCAGGAATTATTGGCAGAAAAGTAACTAGTTCAACGGAAACCAACTCAACTGTAACCAAGCTTCCATGTAACCAATTCAGCTGTAATTCAACTTTAGCCAAACACAATTGTGACTCAATCCAATCTCAAATGTAACTTTTCCAAATTCAACTGTAATGTAACTTTTCCAGATTCAACTGTAACTGATTCAGATGTAGCCATAGAGGATTCAGATGTATACATGGATGATTCGGATGTAGCATCGCCCAATCTGCTGGCGAAAAATAAACAAAACTGAAGCGGTGAAGTAGCCTACAAAAGGCTCTTCCGTCTCGCCCTCTAATTGGAAGGCGGTCCAATAGAGGGATAGGTCTACTCAAAACTACGCCACTGAGACGGGTGAGAGAGACTTTCTGGAAAAGTCGCTCTAAAAGAAAAACCGGCCCGACCGGTACGGGCTAATGAGCTCGAAAAACTAAAACCAAGGGTCCTCCGGCCTAGGTACCCTAAAGAACAAGGGTCAGCGGAACTGGTCTTTAAAAGAAAACCTGTGGATCCCAGAGAGGCGTAAAAACTACGAGCGCTCGCGAAAAAAAAAACGAGAAAAAGACTGGGATCCTAGACCCGTGCACTAGGCGTCCGCTGCCCTAACTGGGCTTCCTATCTCCCGCCCAGCTGAGGGTCACCGCACCCTCGCACAGTCAGGATAGTGATCAATAGTCAGTAGAGTATATCCTTTCGGATTAATATATGAAGATGATCGATCATTATGATCATATTTTGTCATTTCTAAAATTTTGAGATCAGCAGATATTCATTGGGTATGGATCTAAAATTTGATTCGATGTAGAAATTTCATTTTTTTCTTATTTTAACTAGTAATTTAGTGGCATAATTATTGATCTAAATCCTATAGAATATTCCTATGTAAATATCGAACTATGATAATGCTTCAAATGTATACTATCCCATATCTCATTAACATGCACTTCACTGTTACTATGATAAATCAAAGAATGTGGAAACTAGATCCAAAATCCCAGACTAAATGCCTCATCCCATCCAGACGAAATAGTTCTTTCATTGATTTCCGTGTCGGTTAGTATTATTGTTCCTAACTTTGCAATTATGACCCTCAATCATTGGAGGGAGAATCACAATAAGATACAAAAGAGATCAAGATCAGTATAGAAAGATTCTGGAAAGAATGTTAGACAATAGTAAAGGTAGTCATTATGAGACCAGGAGGTCAAGAGTCAGGCTCTTGTGGAAACAACCTCCTCTAAAGAAAGGCAATGTAAGGTGCATGCAGTATACCAAATAGGGTTCTTTCCTAAAAAAAACCTCAAAATGTGTTTTGTGAAACTAGTCCTAATAAAGAAGACTATTCTATTGCTAATCCTATGGAAATTTATGAAATTCCAAGACAACTCAAGAGAATGGTTAGTCGCCCTTAAATTCTAACTAATTTATTTATAAAATTTTAGAAGACAAAAGATGATATATGGAGACTCAAAATTAGAGTTCTTTCATCAGAAATACTCATACTGCTGCATTAAGACGTGCAAGTAAGACAATGATGCACAACATCCAATTTCCCAACTCCCCAGAATAAAGAGCCTACATAAAAATCAAAACCATGTGAGGAATTTACGCTATAATATAACCACTTCTTTTTCAACCACCAACCACAGAGCCCCACATACTGTTAAGAGGTATTTTACATCCCACTTCTTCAGAACTGATCGTTTCCAGACACTCCTAAATCTGCAATTACTGATGACTGAAGTATGGTAGATTTCAACACAAGGCAAATGCCAAATTCTACAGCAAAGGAACACCCAAGGACTAAATAGCAAAGTCTTTTAGGCATACTTCATAAATTACATACAGAGGCCAAGGCAAACTTCTGTATGTACACTAATCCTGAGCATCCCCCTCCACTAAAGCCTAAAATATTTTACCTTAAACAAGGGCCATCAACATATAAAAAATGATTGAATTAGTGTCACTGGGATAAGCTTTTTCAGAGTTAATATATTACCACTTTCTCATCTAATTCCAAAGGCAAATTAAGTGTTTGATCATGCATGGAAGGCAGCAAGTGGAGGGGAAAAGATTGTACCTCTTTTGGGTTTGATCTTGCATGCATCAAAGCATGCAACAACTTCTCCAAGAGCAGCAATTGGTATCTTGATCAAAGGGGAGCAGTAGTTTTAATTGCAACACCCAAAGCTGCAATAAGCAAGAGCTATGGCTGTTATGGGCTGCAGCTTGCAGTTGTTGGAGAAGTAAGCAACAGGAGGGTTGCTACAGGGCTGAAGAAGGACTTCAAATCTTCAGCTGCTGTGAGCAGCCTCATGTTTCATCAATGGAGAGCAACTCCATTTGATATTTGGAGGAAAAAGGGGATGAAAAAGGGCTTCATATGGCTGAGGGTTGGAAATACTTTAGAGGGAATAGGAGGGAGAAAGATTTTACCTTTTAGATCTCAAATTTTAGCATGCAGGTGCATCCCCAACTGGAAAGGAGCAGCAACCCCCAATTGGACATCGGTAGCATTTGAAGTTGAGGGTGCAGTAGCACTATCAGCTGCCTAGAAGCAGTTGCATCCCCAGTTGTTGATCTGGGTAGTAGAAGTAGCCCATAAACATTGCTAGGAGTAGCTTCAATTGCCAAGGGAGAACAGCCTGGAGCAGCTGCTTGGCTCCTCCATCTGCTGCATGAAGCATTAGCAGCAACCCAAGCTGTTGGAGCTGCAACCTTATTGGTAGCATTTGGATCATCTCCAATCAGGAGGTCTGGACAACAGCTAAAAAGAAGAGACGAGCTCCATCGTTGGAGAGAAATTGGGAGAAATTTGGGGCTTTCTTAAGAAAAGAAAGAAGGGAGCAAATGGAGTTATAAATAAGGAAGAGAGGGGTTTCTTTTATTGCCAAGTGGAAGAGTTTGGACTAAGTGGAGGTCTACAGGACAGTAAACAACGACTGCTGCTGTACTGTTTGTTTGAAAAAATTATATATATATATATATTTACTTTCTCTCTCTCCTTTCTTATTTAAGATACTAAAGTCCTTCGCATTCGCGCCTCGAGTCTCGGATTTCTATATTCAATAACTCGTTTCGATCGTCTCTGAATGACGATCAAAATGAGTATAATATTCATATACTTTGGATCGAAGATGAATCCTCAAAATTTCCGAGATACGATCTTGGTTGGTTATTAAATTTTACAAATTTAAAATATCAAACAACCTCCGATCGACGAGCGGTCGATTTCGTTGGTCTTATTTTGTCGAATCGGATTTTGGGTGGTCTTGGTTTATTTTGCGGTTTCCGAATTTGCGTCGCGGCTTTTTTGGGCACGCATTACGATGCGATTGATTTTCGATCGATTTCTCCCGAACATCTTTTGATTCACGATCAATTGATCGATTTATGTTATTTAACATTGATTAATAACTTTATTGAGTTATACGGACCATAATCGGGTCGGGTTCGGGTTTGTGCAGATCCGGTTGTTACAATCTATGATCTGAAAGTTGTAATAAGGGTAGACAAAAGAGTTGGTCTGTCCGATTTCCACCACTAGTTAGTTATTAGTTTCTCTGGTATCTCTTACATGCTGTTATTTCTTTCGCCCGTATATTTTTCCTATGGATTTTCCAAGTATTTTAGCCAACCCTACTTAGTGTGGGAAAAGGCTTTGTTGTTGTTGTATTTCCCAAGTATTTGAATCTTAAGATATTCTTCCTTCATAGTTTTTATCAAGATTGCAAAACGCGTTACTCAATACTTTGTCAGGTGGGTTATTGATTAAGGACTGTACAACAGTTGGATGACTAATCAGATTTAGTCGTACTTTAGTTGGTTGTTCTTATTTTTGTCATTAATGCAAATACTCATGTTCATTAATTATTATATCACGAATTTTTGTTATCATTCTAGTTTCTATTTGTTAGAGAATGTAATAGGCGGGTAATTGGATCTCACCAAAATCCAATTACCCCACTCATGTTTAGTCCCACATGGATGAGCGGTGAGACTCCGGACTGTCTGAGAGGCTATATAAGGAGTCCCTCACCCTCTGTACTCATTGAGAATTCTACTAGAATATCTGCCCCTTTGAGGGCTTCTCCCGTGGTTTCATCCCGCTCCTTAGGGAGTAGGGTTCCACGTAAATCTCCGTGTTCTTCAAGTTTATATCTCTTGTTTTATCGTCTCCGCTTCCGCTTCTCAGATTTCAACATGGTATCAGAGCGTGTCGATTCTCGAGAAATTTATGTTGAAGATATATTTTTTATAATTCGTTCGAGATTCGTTTTTGAAGATTATTCATATTTATCTGTTGTTTGAAGATCTGCATGATCAAGTTTGAGATTCGATCCGTCGTTGATCTTGAAGATTTCTCGTGAAGATTATTTATTAAAGAGTCTATTCCAGATGCTCTCCGGGTTTATTTTGAAACCCTAATATTGCTCAGATTCAATCAACATCTATGCTCGGAGTTGCAACCTCCAAGTCCTAGCCGCTGCAGGTGCACGAATCTCCAGTGCGCTACTTCTGAAGACCTCGTGCGCAGGAGGCACAGCCCGACGCATATCACGCACACTCTTCAACTCTAGGGTTCCCACGAACCCTAACTCTACAGGCGGCGTTCTCTCGGTTCTCGTGCAGGACGAGAACCCCATCACAGGCAGCGCGCACCCTCGATCTTGCGAGCCCAGGCGAAAGCCCCCCACAACGTGATCCCCCACAACGCGCATCTCATACTCCTTCCAGGACGACACTCCCAGCCCCTCTCAGGCAGTGTGCCCTCCCGCGGCGGGCGGTGGCGCAAACTGCAGCACAGGCCTCGCCTCTCGATCGAGCTCTGGCGGCGCGCCTCTCCACTTTGCGGCTCCATCTCCAGGCGGAGGCTCTTCAACTCCATCGTGCACCGCCCAGCGCCCCGCGCCTCATCATCCTCCCGCTCTCCTAGGCGGCGGCACCATCTTCAGCAACCGATGCGCGCAGGATCGCCACAGCCCTAGGTGCGGAAGCCTCTCGCGCACCCCCTTCTCGGTCCCGCTCCTCTATCTCCAAAGCTTTAGAGGCGCGTGCTCCAGTCCCAAAGCCCTAGCCGTTGCAGGGCATCGCGCGATGGCACACAATTGCGACGGCGGATGAAAGATGGGTTCCGGATTTGGGAACCCTAGGGCCTGTTTGGTTGCAGGGTTGGGCAGGGTTGGGTTGGGCCGGGTTGGGCTGGGTGAATAGTAATCTGTGAGGAGGAAGTACCCTTGTGAATAGTAATCAGGGTTGGGCCAACCCTGCCCAACCCTGCAACCAAACAGACCCCTAGTGGTGCCCACCGTGGGAAAGAATCGGGAGCCGATGGCCCTTCCTATTATATATATATATAAATATAACAGGGGTCCCCTTTTCGTTGGGAACCCTAGCGGCTTAATAACGTAAGCTGCAATATTGTTGGGCCCAAGTGGGCCACGACTAAAAAAAATGAAAAAAAAGAGGAGACAAAAGGCGCGTACAAAATAGAAAAAGAAAGCCGTACGCAAAATGAAAAAAAAAATGATGATTTCAAAAAAAAAGAATGATTTTAAAAAATAATTAACCGGCTTGAAAAAAAAAGAAGAAAAAAAAAACAGAGAGAGAGAGACAAAAAAATGCGTCTTTTGGTTTCTCCCAACTTGATTTGCGATCTTTATTCTATCATGTATGGGAGAAAGGGGGAATCAGAGGTGTATTCTTCACAACTGTCCATCTACACTGACAGACCGACAACTCCAGATTTCTACAAGATCATCCATCTTCACCGAGCATCAACTTCTTCGTCGAGACGTATACTTCTTCTTTTACGACCCGATCAGTTCCCGCGCTGGACTTCTTCTGCAGCGATTCTTCTCCAGACACGACAGAGATACGTTCCGGTGATCTGATATCGCAGCGGCTCTACATGCATGATAGAGATACGTTCCGATGACCTGAAAGCCGCAGACCCGTCCTCGTGCGAGGTCTTCTACCAGTATCACAGCGAACATGTCTTCTTCTTGTGATGTATCGTGTGAAGATGTGTTGTATACTTTCTTTTTGTTGCAAGCTGCAGCTTTCTCAGCTCCAGCTTGAGGGGGAGTGTTAGAGAATGTAATAGGCGGGTAATTGGATCTCACCAAAATCCAATTACCCCACTCATGTTTAGTCCCACATGGATGAGAGGTGAGACTCCGGACTGTCTGAGAGGCTATATAAGGAGCCCCTCACCCCCTGTACTCATTGCGAATTCTAATTGAATATCCGCCCCTTTGAGGGCTTCTCCCGTGGTTTCATCCCGCTCCTTAGGGAGTAGGGTTCCACGTAAATCTCCGTGTTCTTCAAGTTTATATCTCTTGTTTTGTCATATCCGCTTCCGCTTCTCAGATTTCAACACTATTTTTAACCAAAAAGGAGGAAACACGTCATGTTGTCCGCCCCAAATCTATTTAATTAACAAAGAAGGAAAATACCAGAAAGCAAGACTAGAGAAGAGTCCTTGCATAAAAAGTTACATTGCAAAGACTACAAAGTATTCCCAGAAAAGAGCTTGATATCTCAACATCGTCATAAGTGTGCAAATGATAGGGTTTGTAAAGAAAAAGATGGTTCCCAAGACCGTTAGAACTAGATGGTAAACTCTTTATGTGACGCCCGTCCCGCGGATCCGGGATACCCGTTTACATAACCCTCGTAGTATCATATTCGCTAGAGATCGCATTAGATTATTTAAATTCAGGGAAAATTTTTCGCGTTTAGTTTCGAATGACATTCACAATTATCTAACAAGCCACAGAAATACAAATTTGTCACCAATTTATATTACATAAATTTCCATATAATTTATCATGTAATAACAGAAACTGCATTATGTACATGAATCCCAAATTTTAGCAGAAGAGAAAAAAAAGCATTTATAATATCCCGATGATAAACTATAACATGCGTACCTGACAATAATATCTGTGGAAGCTGAGGTTCACCTCTCCCAATACCACGATGTATGTATTTTGTCTGCAACTTTTACAATAGGAAGAAAAGAACATTAACGAATTGTTGAGCACATCTAATTAATTAACAATAAAAAGGAAATTTAGTGGCTCCAAAAGAAGGAAAGTAAATATGGCTTGACAATTAAAATTTAGAGCTACTTGCATTGAAATAGGTTTTCAAGTTGGTCTGTAAAGGTGAATCTCTTGACTTACCCATTCTACCTCAATTACCCGTATTTAGTATTTCATAGTTATAGTTAACATTTTATATATTATTTATAAGATTCATACTTAAGCTATTGCCCTCTTTTTTTAAATTATGATTCATGTTTGATGGATCTTGGTGTTAAAAATGATGGGACTCCTATTTTTCTTTGTCTTTGCCAAATCATATACAACTGTATCTAATTTCTACTCTTGCTTATTCCTTTTCAAATCTATGTATTTTGTCACTACCTATCTTTGGTGATATGTATAAATAGTAGTGTATACCTAAAAGATTGATAATGAAGATGATCGCTCTTTGTGATCATATGCTATTATTTCTGAAATCACGAGAGTATCGACCATTTATTGGATCTGGATCTAAGTTCAATTCAATGTAGAAACTTCGAACTTTTCTCATTTAACTCTTAGTTTAGTGGCATGATCATTGATCGAAATTGATAGTCCTTTGTAGGAGAAAACCCCAATTTTGTCATTTTCAATTATGAGAAATAGAAGCTTGATTATTAGCTTATGGATTCAAGTTTGCAAAATTTCCAATCTTTCGTATTTAATCATGAGAGTATGTGTTACCTATTTAAATCTAAATTTGCCTCAACTTGTGTGCCAATTTGTCCCCAAATCTCTTAATTGTTGCCATCAGATTAGTGGCTAATTGGTGTTCTTAAGGCTTGACTTAATTGTGTACTTCAACCCTTACTATCTCCTTAATCATCATGAAATCTGTAGCTTTTAAGAGCTAATATATTATGCAAACACCTCAAATTTTACCTTAAGGCAATCTTCATAAGGCAATCTATGTGGAGTCTCAGAATGTTTGTAGACTTCATAAGGCAATCTATGGCCTTAAGTAGAGTCCTAAAGCATGGGCCTTGAAGCTCTCGGACTTGACAAAGCAGTAGAGCTTCACGAGGTCGACTGCAGATCATTCAATGTTTCTCCAGAGGACTCGTAGAGGTATCACTGTTATACATTAACAAGTCTATGTGGATGATAACATTGCTAAAGGAGATGATGAGGAGGGTATTAGTTCAACTAAAGAGTTCCCTGGACATCGGTTTGTCACCAAGGATCATGACGACTTAGATACTTTCTAGGGCTTGAGCTCGTCAGGTTCCAAGTCTTGTGATGACCCAAAGGAAGTATATTACCGATTTCCTCTTAGAGACAGACATGGTAGATTGCAGACCTGCCACTACTCCCATGGATCCCAATATGAAGCTATATGATGATGATACATAGGAGGTAGACAAGAGGAGATGCAATGAGCTCGTTGGGAAGCTCCTCGACATGACCATCACCAGGCCATACATATCCTTTGTTGTGAGCAAAGTTAGCTAGTTTATGGAGCAACCGAGCCATGCACATATGGATGCAACCGAGACATGCACATATGGATGTTGTTCACATAAGTCTGAGCTATCTGAAGTCCTCTGCAGATACTGGATTTCTCGTTAACAGAGGGACATCCAGTGCCATCACGACAAGTGTAGATGCAGGTTATGCACAATGCCCTATGAATAAAAAATCTACCTCCGACTTTACAGTGATCATAGGGAGCTCTTTGGTGTCATAGAAGAGCAAGAAGTATACTTTGACTGGCAGATCTAGTGTAGTGTCGGAGTACATAGCCATGGCGCAAAAAAGCATTGAGATGACGTGGGTCAAATCTATTCTGACTAACTTAGTTATTGACACGACTCTTCCCATGCAACCCCTGTGACAAATACTTTGGCATGCAATACATGAGTAAGAAAATATTTGATATAATTTCCTCTCTGTAACCGAATACAGATTCACATATAAAAGGTGAAAAAGAAATTTTGGGAGAATAACAAAAGGGGTTAATATATCACATGCATGGCAGCAAGAAAAGGGTTTAGGATTGTACCTTTCTTTTGATCTCAGGAATTAAAAATATGAACAGGTAGGGGGCATGCAACTGTTGACCTTTGAGATGGAGGATGAAGCTTCTCTACAACAGCAACTTCGGAAAGAGGACAACAGCTTCTTCCAACCAAATAGAGAAGGGCTCTCGGTGTTTGTTTTTGGAAGGGAGAAATTGTGAGAAAGTGGAAGGACGTTGGGTAATTATATAGAGAAAGGAGAAGGCTTAAATTCAGCCAAGTGGTGAGGATGGAAAGCCAAGTGGCTTTTCTAGAAGAAATGCATTGTAGTATTTTTTTATACGGCTGTAATATACAGTAGAATTCTGCCACTGTTTTATTATTATTTTTTTAACAAACTTAAAATGAACCGTACACACACCTCGGGTCTCAGATTTTGACGTACAATATCTCGTTGTGACCGTTTCTGAACGACGATCGAAATGAGTATAATGTTGAGATGCTTCTGATCGGGTTTTGAATACCCGAAATTTTCGGATACGATTTTTGTTTAAGATCAAATTTTATGATTTAAAAATATCAAACGACCTTCGATTGACGAACGGTCGATTTCGTTGGTTTTCTTTCGTCGAATTGGATCCAATGATGGTCTCGGTTCGTTTTGCAGTTTCCAAATTTGCGTCGCGGCTTTTTTCGCGGCGCGCATAACGATGCGACCGATTTTCGGTCGATTTTGCCCGAACAACTTTTGATTCACGATCAATTGATCGTTTTAGGTTATTTAATATTGTCAGATAACTTTATTGGGTTATTCGGACCTTATTCGGGTCGAGTTCGGGTTTGTAGAAACCCGGATGTTACAATTATAAAAACCTCAAAGGGAGTCTCGTCCTCGAGACTCGAGTCAAGGTTAATAGGTATCTTGTTTGGATTTAATATGGTCATAAAAACCTCAAAGGGTTTTGAACCCATAAAAACCTCAAAGAGAAAATAAGCCATATAATTGAACATATATCTAATTGCAAAAGCTTATTTTGATTATTACCTCAGAAAAGTTGCGGATATCGTTCCCGCATGTCGGCCCTGGTCTCCCACGTCGCCTCTTTGACGTCGTGTCGGTGCCACAAAACCTTGACCAATGAAATCTCTTTGCTGCGAAGCTTCTTCACAGCACGGTTAAGTATCTGAACTGGCTTCTCCTCATAAGTCAGATCCGGCTCTACATCGAGATTCTCGTAACTGATAATGTGTCGAGGGTCGTGCACATACTTCCTCAGGTTGGATACGTGGAAGACGTCGTGAATGCCGGAAAGATGTGGAGGAAGGGCTACTCGGTATGCAACATTCTCCACTTTAGCCAGAATCTCAAATGGTCCAACATATCGCGGCGCTAATTTGCCACGAACACCGAATCTCTGCACTCCCTTTATGGGAGATACACGGAGAAATACCCAATCTCCTACCTATAATTTATAGGAATGTCGTTAGTATGAGATTAAGTTGAACATATATATGTCATAATTGAATAGTGAAGAGGAAAGAATTGGATTACCTGAAACTTTAAGTCTCTTTTCCGACGATCCGCATAACTCTTTTGGCGGCTCTGTGCCGTCAAAAGTCTCCGTCTCACAAGATCAACAGCTCTCTCAGTATCCTCCAAGAGATTTACGGAGGATAAAGCATGATCACCTAGCTCACGCCAACTGAGAGGTGTGAGGCATCTCCGCCCGTATAGGGCTTCGAATGGTGCCATGCCAATACTGGAGTGATAGCTATTGTTGTACGTGAATTCCACCAAAGGTAAATGGTCCTTCCATGACCCTTTCCACTCCAAGGTGCATGCACGAAGTAGATCCTCAAGCGTCTGAATGGTGCGCTCACTCTACCCGTCTGTCTGCGGATGATATGCAGAACTCATCTTTAGCTCTGTCTCTAGTGCTGACATGAACTGATGCCAATAATGAGATGTAAATCTCGAATCCCTGTCAGACACCACCTCTCGTGGTATACCATGCAGCCTGATAATGTTCTGCACATAGAGCTTGGCCAATCTGGATGGAGTGTAAGTCGTGTTGACATGTATGAAATGAGCTGACTTGGTCAACCTATCAACAACGACCCAAACGGAATCATGGCCACCCGGTGTCTTCGGCAGACCTGTGACAAAATCCATAGAAATGCTCTCCCACTTCTACTCGGGAATGGGGAGAGACTGCAGTAATCCTGGTGGTCTCCTGTGCTCAGCCTTGACTATTTGACCGGTCATGCATCTGCTGACATGTTGCGCCACATCGCGCTTCATTTCATCCCACCAGAAATATCGACGCAGATCACAGTACATCTTCGTACTGCCTGGATGGATAGGTAATCGTGAACTGTGTGCCTCATCCAGAATGTCTCTGTGAAGCTGCTCGTCCTTGGGTACAACGACCCGTCCTGCCTTCCATAAAATAGACTCCATCACAACAAAGTCATCAAATTCGTCCTTGATGGCGCGCATGTATCTGTCCCGAATCCAAGGATCTGTCTTCTGTCCTTCTACAATACGATCCCAAAGACTACTGTATCGTGGAGGCATGGCGGTAGAAATGGATGCGTTCTCCTGAGGATACCAGTCAGTCAAAGCAGCGAGCGTATTCCATGTATATAGCCAGTTCGTCGTACCATCAGCATGCGCTCTCCTGCTAAGTGCATCAGCCACCACGTTTCCCATACCGGGATGGTAAGAGATCGTGCAATCATAATCCTTCAGCAGCTCGAGCCATCTGCGTTGCCTCATGTTCAGCTCCTTCTGATCAAAGATGTACTTTAGGCTCTTGTGATCCGTGAAAATCTCAAAATTCACCCCATAAAGATAATGGCGCCAGATCTTCAAGGCGAAGACAACTGCCACCAACTCCAAATCATGTGTGGGGTAGTTCCGCTCGTACGGCTTCAACTGTCGTGATGCGTAAGCAATCACCTGTCCTCTCTGCATCAACACTGCTCCTAGACCTTCTCCAGATGCATCTGTATAGACTGCATAATCCTGAGTGCCTGAAGGAAGAGCAAGAATAGACGCTGTAGTTAATCTCTCCTTCAGTGTCTGGAAGGCCTGCTCACATGAATCATCCCAAATAAATGGGACTCCCTTCTGCGTCAGTCGTGTCGGAGGACGAACAATGCGTGAAAATCCGCTGACAAAGCGTCTGTAATAGCCTGCTAATCCAAGGAAGCTCCGAATCTGTGTAACTGTCTTGGGCTGCTCCCAAGACATGACTGCCTCAATCTTCTCAGGATCAATTGAGATACCTGCTCCGGAAATGATGTGTCCCAAAAAAGAAACCTGGGATAACCAGAACTCACACTTGCTCAACTTGGCATATAGTTTGTGCTCTCGCAATGTGTCCAAAACAATCCGTAGATCATTCTTATGATCCCATTCATTCCGTGAATAATTAAGCACATCATCGATGAACACCACTACAAACTTGTCCAAGTATGGACGGATGATACGGTTCATCATATCCATGAAAGCCGCAGGTGCATTGGTGAGCCCAAACGGCATCGCCACAAACTCGTAATGCCCATAGCGAGTCCTGAAAGCTGTCTTCGGAATATCTGACTCACGAATCCTCAGCTGATGGTAGCCTGAGCGAAGATCGATCTTTGAGAAAACCGAAGATCCCTGGAGCTGATCGAATAAATCATCAATGCGTGGCAAAGGATAATGGTTCTTCACCGTTCTCTTGTTCAACTGCCTGTAATCGATGCATAATCTCATGGATCCATCCTTCTTCCTGATAAATAGAACCGGAGCACCCCAAGGTGAAGTGCTCGACCTCACGAATCCCAAGTCAAGTAACTCCTGCAACTGCACCTTCAGCTCCCTCAACTCGGCTGGTGCCATGCGATATGGTGCCATAGAGATCGGATGCGTATCTGGTAGCAATGTGATCTCGAACTCGATCTCTCTCTCTCAGGAGGTAATCCTGGTAGCTCATCAGGAAATACGTCAGGGTATTCTGATACTACTCAGATGTCCTGTGTCATCGGCTCCTGATCAGATACCTCCCGAACAAATGTAAGATATGAATCACAACCCTGATCAACAAGTCGTTGAGCTCGCAATACTGAAATGTACTCCATGGTGGAGTCATGTATAGTACCATCAAAAGTGAACTCGGGTAGATCAGGAATCCTGAAGACAACTGTCTTCTTAAAACAATCAACAAGTGCATGATGAGCGGATAACCATTCCATGCCCAAAATCAAGTCGAACTCATCAAGCTGCAGAAATAGACAATCTGCGATCATCTCGTGACCGTCAATCAGTACAGGCAAGTGCCTGACTATCAGTGAAATAATGAACAACTGGCCACCTGACCCTCGGATGTGATATGGAGAAGAGAGAGTCTCTGCGACTCTACCTAAAGAAGCAAGTAGCCTCGAAGCAAGAAAAGAATGCGTCGCACCAGAATCAAATAGAACATGGAAAGGTCGGCCTAAGACTGAGACCATACCTTTCACCACAGTAGCGGCTGAACGTGCCTGCTCCTCAGTAACTGCATGAACTTGTCCCTGCCTGGCTGGTGCGGCACTGGAACCTGCCACACTTTGCGTCTGTCTCTGCTGCTGTCGCCTAAAGTTGGAGTTCCTGCCACGGAAACTCCCTGGACGCAGTACCTGAGGCTGCGACGACTGTGGCTGTGGGCGAGGCTCGTCAGAAGTCTGTGGGCACTGTGATCGATAGTGTCCCCACTCGTGACATCGATAGCATCGGACTGGCCTAGTAGGTGGAGTGGCGGTGTCTATGCTCCGGGTTGGTCCTGCAGGTGGTCTATCTGCTCGCTGCGACCCAGATGGTCGAACAGAATCTGTGCCACGTCCAGCTAGTGCTCCTCCTAAAGTAATCGATGGAGATGAGCGAGCACTACCCGAAAATGTTTTCTTTCTCTTCTTGGGATATACTATGGAAATTAATGAAATTGGTGACATCTGTGGTGATTGAATTCGAATGTCATATTTCCCTTCCCGAACTCACGACAAGTCGGAAGACTGTCGCTATCCGAGAACTTAATGTGATCGGAATTTAAATACTGCGAATATGTGTATCGGGGCACCACTGCTCTGATACCAAAATGTGAACCCCCGAGGATCCGGGTACCTGTTTACGCTACTTTCGCGGCATTTCATACACACAAGATCGCAGAAAATAGGGAAAAAGTTTCGCGCGGCTAATTATCCACATGACATTCACATCCACAAACATAACCACAAGATCATAGAGACAAATGGCACCAGAAATTCATTTCATTAATTTCCATATAATTTTACAACATGTACAATGTCTGCTAGTATATACGATATCCCAAAAATAATCTGATTAAACAGAAGAGAAGCATTTACATCATAATTTGATCCAAAAACTGAACAAAATAAACCATACCGTCTGGTGTATACCCTGTCTCCTGGAAACATGAACAGCTACTGATCAACAGGCCTCTTGCCTGCCATGTGTGCAAGGAAGAAGAGGGGTCACAAACGTGAATACAAATCCGTAGTTTAGAATAAATAACAAGTAAATTATTATGTGCAAAAGGGAGCAAGTAGAACGGTGGAACAAGTATAATTTACATCTGATTGCGTAAGTAAAAAGGTTTTCAGGCCGTTTGTAAGCGTCTCTAGTGATTGCCCCAAAACCCAACATTTCCCACATATGACATATTTATATTATAGTTGAATATTCATGAGTGCATGAGTGTAAATATATATATTTTCTTCAGAGATCATGTTGTGAGTGATGATGGAAAAGTTGAGATTGGAAAGACTTTTGATTTATTTAGATTCTTAAGTTTAGTGAATTGTCATTTCCTATCAACACGACTTTTGATAACTTCTCCAATTCTTAACTTCAAATGTTTCAGATATAACTCTAGATGATGTAGATGTAGATTTGGATGATCTAGATATAGAATTGCCAAGTCTGTTGGCGAAGTAAACTCAAGCGGTGAAGAAGCCTACAAATGGCTCTTCCGTCTCGCCCTCTATTTGGAAGCGCGGTCCAATAGAGGGATAGGTCTACTCCAACCAACAATAGATCCAACTCCCTCTACTCCTTTCATCCCCAATTGAACAACCCAAACCACCTAGTCCTTATAACGTTCCTCTCTTCTTTTTTAATCTTCTTTCTCCTTCTCTGTTTCTTCCATCAAACCTCTTGTATCCGTATTGCTCGCTTTTCCTCTTTGATTCAAACCCAACCACACCAACTTCACGCCCACTTCTTAATCTCTTCCTTTTATTTTATCTCTTGCGATCAACCAACGATGTAGCTCCGATCTCTCGCCGTTGATGGAGCAATGCACCCATCTTCCCTATCTTCTAGTACTTAGCTTTCGAATCAAGCTGACACGACTTGAGTCAATCTCCAACTTGCGGACTAGAAGAGGCAACTATCAGTAAGACTTAGAGCCTCGTCGAAGTCAAGAACTTCCCACGGGCTTGAACTTGCAATGAAGGAGAGCAGGAGATTAGGTTCGGTATACGATCACCATTTGATCCCATCCTTACTGTGACCGGAATCATTCAAAGGCCGATCATCTCCAAGCCATACGATCAACACAACCGTATTGAATCTCCGTTGTAGTTGTTCGCTCTAGCAGCGACCGTCAGATCCATCTGGAAGCTTCAATCTAGACCTGCGAAGTAACTCTCGATCTCAGCCCTCAAATCCATATATATATATATATATATCAAAGCCTTTTCAGAGCGGCATGAGGCTTCTTAAGTGTCACCCAATCGAAGGAAAGATGATGACCTGCAATCGCTAGATCAAAGGTTCAAGCACATGCATTGTGTACGTGACCTGGGTATCTTGCACATAAGCTCCTATGACCCTTCAATATTGCAGACAAGGCCCACTCTTGGGCAACATTTACAGAGAGCTCGTGCCAACTTCTTTAAACTACATGAAAGCCCTTCATAGCTAAGTTATAGATTATTTTAATTACATTTGTATTTGATTTTTTTTGAACTCAGCCATGGCTGGTGCCAAGCTCGGGTAAATGTGGAGGGTTGTGTTAGGTAGACGATAGCCAACGTAAAGCAAACGGAGACAAATTCCTAAATTATGTTTTAAAAAAAACACTATTCAGGAATTTGCTTCAAGACAGTCGAATCTTTTCAACATTGATTTTAGCAAACATTAAGATTTCGTTGGGGCGTTTCCTACTAGCGATGTGTTGCATCGCCTAAATGCAAGGAGAAACTGGCAAGGGTCGCGATGATTTCGCCCCTTTGATGAAGGATGATCTCCTCGCCTTAGTCGGTATCCAGCCCAATCCGTGGAGCCAAAGGAAGACCTTTATCTTCAACGGTGCTTTCAACATCCAGATTAAAATGTAATCCCTTTCCTGATCTCCCTGGGTTCCCTCATGAACGCCTATGAGCGCCTTGTCGACCTTCTTCACGGAAAAGAATCCATCTCGCTAGATCCAGGGTCCTGCCCCTCAGAAGGTCCCTATGTGGACGTCAACTGCTCCAACATCTGTAACAAGTCATCGAACCGCTGCTTCGAGAGCAGAGAGGAGAAGCTCGTCATCCACTACCCATCTACCCAAGCTTCTCTGACACATCTTATGATCCCCGACCTGAGCAAAAAGGCGCGGAAAACGCTCTAGAAGAGGACCCTCACAGCACTAGCCATCCTTCTAGAACAAAAAGGATCGGATATTCCCTACAGTCGGGCGCACCTGCGTCAGTATCTCCTGAAGCCAAACAGATCCCCTTCCAAAAGTCGAGTGGTGATGTTGAGACGAGGCATCCAGTTGAGGTTGCATTCGAATGTCATAAATGTCCCGAATAAGCATACAAGTGAGATCTTCACCACCGCCCCCAAAGCCTCGCGACCCACTTTAGCAATAGTGATTTATTCATTTCTTCCAACTTGAGCACGTTCATCCTGCACTACTCCTTTGTCATGGTAACCATCTCCCAGTTCACCAGATGCAACCCTTTCGATTGACCATTGGACGGACTCCAAAAGAAGCACCACATACACGATTCCAAGCCGTTATGGATCCCAACCAGTAGAATCCATCATGAAATGAAGAATATTGGGTTGCCATCAGCTGCAATCATTTCATCCCATATTTCTTAGCATATTTTTAGTTTAAAAAAATATTTTATTTTCATCCCTAAAAAATTTAACAAAGAAAAAAAATATTCGTTGCATCGATTTCATTTGCTTCATTTAATAAAATAAAAAATTTGCAAAACAAAATAAACTTTTTGAAAACCTAATCACCGATTTCGTCGAAAGTGAGCCTGAAACCACATTTTTGCCACTAAGAGATCGACCTTGGGATTTGCCCAAGTAAAATAAATAAATTGTCATATAAATTAATTTCCGATTTTTATGTGGCTTTTAATTAGTCTTTTTCTACCCTTGCTACAACTATTCGACATAAATAATATGGTGAAATTTATTGACTCTTCGGTAGGGTATTGAGCTGCTAGGGCTTATTGTAGCTTATGAATGTCAGGATGGATATTAATTAAAAACTATATTTTAGTGAGAGTTATGCTTACACGAAGGACCACATTGGAGTCAAGTTGGACTGAGGGATGCACGTAAGAACTCACATAAAAGAGTGTGATGCAATTTTGAAACCACTAGAGGGGATGTATTGGCGGTGTCCGAGGAACTGTCATGATATCCTCTATAAGAAGGTGGCTTAACTTGCAATATGGAAAGCTGTTGATTTTTTCGAAACCTAACTTCTTTATCTTCGTGTTTCTTTCTATCAACCATGTGCAACAATTGTAAGTTGTATCCTTTCTCTTATCCTTCATCTCTTTCTCAATCTTTGGGGATGTAATATCCTTCGTAAGGACTAATAACTACAAATATGTGAAGGTCCTCGCACAAGTGCTTTGTGTGCTATGGCGATGCCTATGCCACTTTTGCCAGATGTGTGCTAAAGTTTCACTTTTTTGCTTGTGCCACCGGGTTCCAATTAAGAAACGTGATGGAAGAATTAAAAAGGAGGAGATTGTGAGTACCTTGTTGAAGAGAACGAGGAGGCTTGCTGGGTCAACTAAACGGAAAACACCTTCACATTGGCGTACTAAACTTATAAAAAGTTCCACAACAAAGATGCACATGATAATTTGCGATCATTTCTTTTATAAAATCCATTTTAGTTGATGTATGCAAACAAAGGCTTGCTGATATTTCTTTGTGTGACTTCATCATGTAGTATTAATTAGTCTGAAGTAAACCTTTAAGAATGGAATTTGACCCAAATCATGATAGCTTTTTAGAAGTCTACCCAGGAACATAACATAAACTGAAATTGGGAACTTCCAATATTATGCTTTAGTTGTGGAAACTGAAGTAGACAATTCATATTTGTAAATTACGATTTATATGTTTTTTCTCTTTGTAAATGTGGGAAAAAGGCTTTATTGTTGTTGATAATCTATGAAGGCTTGTCCAAGCTCTTCTTGTAAAATGTAACTATATTAAAGTAAGAGTGTGTTAGATTGAACTCCAATTTGATTTCATTGTTTTCTTTTTTCATTTACATACTTTTCTTTTATACATGTTTCTGTATTACTCTTCTGCCATTTCTAATTATTTCCACTCAAAACTAGGATCTACGGAAGCATTGGTTGTCGATTCTAATGATCGTCACTTCTTCTCGTTCCTCAATAAACATCAGGCACTTGGAAAAAGCTACAGTTTCTACGGGAAAGGAAGGGTTATTATCCGAAGGGAACATGGCCTTCAGTTGGTCCAGGTATTGCTAGATATTTCAAGTATGAATGTAGAATTGCTTTTTCCGCATATTTTACCAGAAACAACAATTTGCATCGGTTTTTGTCCTCCATAAACTAGTTCCACGTTGGATATACATGCACTCATAATGTGCTGATTTCTTTTTGCATTTGCTACAGTTACGGGGAACAATATTACTTGTTTGCTCATATAATTGATTTTGCGATATGCACTCATAATGGCTGGAGTCCTTGCGGGAAGTCTGGTTTAGACATGTTTTTTTTAGGAGAAAGATGGTGTAGCCCCAAGAATAGAGCTCACCGCAGATTTACTCCATTAGTACATGAATACATAAATAGACGTCCTGACACCCACTCACGGATGTACCAACGCCCTTTTACCGCACCATACAACGAAATTACATGTTAAGCCATAAACCCATCAATGCCCTGTAGTGGCCCAACACCCTCTCATAGATGAACTGACACCCTTCAAAGATTTTCTCATTTCTAGCACATCATAAGTTCCATAGGATGGCAAAAGGGTCAATTGCATCCTCCTGAGAACTCCCACAAGCCGCCCTAATCGAACTCCATTACGTCGTGATGTCCACTGAGTGCAGCCACGGCATCGTCGCACGTTCTCACACTATGGCTGACGATCCACAACCAAAGAAGAGATGCTCATGGTCCTCCTGCTCAATACCGCATCTGTCGCACAGAATTTCCCCAGTGCCCAGAAGTCTCGCTTTACGTGCCCTTGAAAGCAGCCACCTGCGTCTCGCCAACCACAGGAAAACCTTTATCCGCATAGGAATTCTGCAGCCTAAATAATTCTGTAGTCCCATGCATTCTCCTCCCGAACCTCCCCGCGTTGTCTGGCAAAAGCTTTATATGCCTTCTTCGTCGAAAAACTCCCCTCCTTCCTAACGAAGTGGTTTCTGCCCTCGCTGGGACCACCCACATCAGCTAAATCCCTCAAGAGGGCCACGACTTCGTCGCATCTCTGGTCCGACAAAGTAGAAGCGAAAGATGGGCACCAAGATCCCTTCGCCCAAACCTCGTATACGGCAACACTCTTGTCTCCCGCAATGGTGAAAAATCGCGGGTACCTCTCCCTGAGTGGACCCATTCCCAGTTAATCATCCAACAGAATCTGAAGCCGCGTCCATCCCCCGACATCGGTCTCACCATCCCACCCAGCTCTGGCGAGACACTCGTCAAACCCCTCCAAAGTGATGAGGGCCTCATGCACGCCTCAACGCTCCATAACTTTCGATCCCATAGATGCTCCACATCATCCTACAAATCTGGTCATCGGACTTCCCCCAAACCCTCAGCTCCCACTTCGCCAGCATGACCTTATTCATGAGCTCTAAATTATGGACCCCTGGGACTCCCTCCTTCAACCTCGTCACCATGTCCCAGCCCACCAGGTGTACTCCCCCTCCCTCCTATCGTCCATCAGACCAGAAGAAGCGCTTCATCATCCCCTCCAACTTCTTCTGCACCGCCACATGCATCAACCTTGTTGAGAAGAAAATAACGGGATGACGGACAATGCATGCTTGAGGAGGACCGACTTTCCCCCCTTAGAGAGCGTTCTGTTCTTCTAACCCGCCAACTTACTCTCCAGCCTGCCAATCACCACCTTCCAATCCGCCACCCGCAACCTTCCAGCAACCAGAGGAAGCCCCAAGTATGTGGTCGGAAGGGACCCCTCTGGACAACACAAAATACAACAAAGCTCTCGAGCCTCCTCCTGCGTCACACCAATTGCGAATATGTTGGACTTGTCTCTGTTCAACCATAGGCCCGAGATCTCCCCAAAGATATCCATAATGTAAGATGCATTTCTTGCATGCTCAGGGTCCCCATCAATGAACAAAGCAGTGTCGTCGGCGTACTGCAGAATAGGGATGGATGTGCCATTTATCATGTATCATGCTCAAAAACTATCAGCCGTTGCCAGCTTCATCATCACCGCCAGCGCATCCCCTACAATTACAAAAAGGAGCTGTGCCAGAGGGCACCCCAGCCGCACCCCCAGTTGGGGCTGGAAAAAACCCCCCTCCGTCATGCCATTCACCAACACCGAATAAGACGTCGTAGTGATGCACCTCTTCACCCAGTTAATCCATCTGACCGGGAACCCTCTCTTCTGCAGTGACCGCTAAAGGAAGCGCAATCAACGTAGTTGTATGCCTGAGAGAAATCCACCTTCCAAAGGACCTTTTGTTTCTCCCTCTTCTAATCCAACACCAACTCCAACGCCAACACCCAAGAGTCTGTCATATGCCTGCCCGGGACAAACAGTCTGCTCTGGAGAGATGATTCTCCCCAGCACTCACTACAGCCGGTTTGTCAGGACCTTGGTAACAATCAAGTAGATGGCATTAGACAACGCGATCGGCCTAAAATCCTCCAGACGAGTACCCCCTCCCGCTTGGGCAGCAGGAACATGAGCACCTTATTCAAGCGTTCAAAGCCTCGATTTCCCTCCTCGAACTTCCGCAGCACCGCCACCACCTCCACCTTCACACTCTCCCATAAATCCCTGAGCTCGGGGCCCCATCCACATTCAACTGCCACAGAGCCCGCTGAGCCTCTTCCATCGAGATTGGCACCACCAGTTCCTCAACCTCCTGGGGGGAGATACACTCGCCCCCCGCCCATACCACCCCCATCCCGCCCCTCTCGCTCTCTTGGAGAAAGAGACAAAGTGCGGTCTTAGCCGCCTACCTATTCATGCATCACTTGTCTCCTACACTCCTCCCACCTCAATGCTCAATAAAATTTCGACGCCTTCTGCCATTGGGCACAGAGTAGAAGAACCACGTATTACTAGGGCTGCTAATCGAACTGAACATGTTCGTATTCGATTAGAGTTCGTTCGATAATAGTTCGAAAAATGTTCGTTCGTTTCTATATGAACTGAACATGAACTCCAAATTTTAGTTCGATAGCTTAATGAACCGAACATGAACATAACATATGTTCGCTCGATAAAAGTTCGAGTTCAATATATGTATATGTGTGTGTGTATTTGTATGTGTAACTTGGTATTTATACACTTAATAATTTGGAGGTTAAAGAAATTGTGGTATTTATTGGACTTTGTACCACTTTAATTTGAATAATTTCTTATTTTTACTGCTTATCGAACCTTGTTATCGAACTCCCGTTTCGAACTTGTTCATATAAACAATTGAGAAAACGCCCTAAGGCGACCGCCTCAGACCCCCTGGCTGAGGCGTGCGCCTCAGATGCCTGAGGCGGTCGAGGCGAGGCGAGGCGCTGAGGCGGGGCGAGGCGCTAAGTGAGGCGTGAGGGCTTTTTCAAGTATTTTTTTTAAAGGAAAAAATTATTCCTATTCATATTTTCATATGTTTATAAAGGTTTTGTTGTTGAGTATATATTTATGCAAGATGAATGCTTAAATTTGACCTCTTTGACCTCTTTCACATTCATATTTACCATTAACATGCCAAATTATTTCAGTGAACTCTTACTATTACATCCTTAAACATATAAAAAACTGTATACGAATTTGTATACTCATACAGCGAGACCCCCGTACTGGTAGGGTATGGTGGTACAGGAAGGATATCAGACCATTCTTCATTTGAGTGCAGTAGAACATATAGTTAGTATTCAAATCATATGATTCATATCAACAACTTGGATATCTATAATGACAACTATAGCCAATCCTCTTTAGATAAAAATTTTAGCAATAGTTACAGCCAATGATTTCCTTCTGATTGGGTAGAAATTCAGTTACATATTATTTTTTCATGCTCTTATCTTCGTAATATCATCATATATTACATTGTTACATACTATATGTTTGTCAGATTATATTATTTCACCAATAAATATATTTATTATATATTTTATAATTAATTTTCTATACAAACTGAGGCTTACGCCTCGACCGCCTCGAGGCTACGCCTCGCCTCGCTTCCAAGGAAAACGCCTCGTTCCGCCTTTCGTTTTTTCGAACCTTGTTTGGTACGCACTCCTCCAGCTCCACCCAGAAGGTTGCATGCCCGGTCCTAATGAATTGCTCCAGAGGAAGAGCTGCCATCATCGTTGCGAACTCCACCTTCACATCAGAATCCTCCCCCTTAGAGATGCCCGAACACAAGACGGAAATCACCGTTCTGAAATCATAAAGAAGCACCGCCAACGAAACCACGTCTGTGCCCGCAAGGGCACGTCCTTCAACCTCAAGATCTTGTAGAACCACTCGTGTGAGGTGATGGGCGCCTCCACCTCACCAATCCATTCGGCACCCTCCGAAGCAAGTTGTACATCTCCCCAGCGGATGGTCCACGTGCAAACACAATGCCCTCCTATTGTTGCACCACGTCCCCCCAAAAGTCGGACCCACCCGCTGCCCAATGTCCGCCATAGCCGCCTGCAGGCAATCCATTGAACCAAACCATCCCCCACCAAGACGCCCTCTAGAGGGTCTACAACCTGTGGGGGACGCTGCGAGGTCGTCCACCCACGGTCGAAATCCTCTGCCTCCAAACCTCCGCCACTTCCCCACGCTCCGCCCGACCGACACCATAGTCCATGACAGTTTAGCCTCTGATGGCCCACTCCGCACTCGAAACAAACCACCATGCTCCTGCACACCGTCGCCAGGTGGCCCCTATCCCCACACTTGAAGCACTGCCGGGAGTCTCCCTACAACACAGACCATGGCTCCCATTGTGGATGAGACGGGACCCACCTCCACGACCGACCCATAGCCCCAGCATAGGTCAGGAAAAGTCGCCCCCTCCTTTTCTGCAAGACCTCTTGCCAGCCCACCCCATCTTCCCCTAGTGGACCACCCCCAGCTCCGAGCCCCAACCTCCAGCTACCAGGGGCGGTTGGGTCGGGCCACCTGCTTGCGTAGCCCCCTCCAGCCGGCCCCTGAGAACTTCCCTCGCTGGCATTCCCGGAGCACAACCCCTGCCTCCACTTCCCCCACCACAACATTCCCACCGCCGCCTGGAACAACCCCCTCCACCACGCTGGGGCGAGGCTCGAAGCTCCCCCCCCTCCCCCCCCCCCTAAGTAGAGGCTGCCCGGAGCCCTGTCTCCTACCACAATGCCTCCCGCTGCCGCAACCAGCGAATGTCGCCCACGCCCCTCCACCGCAGTGAAGTCAAAGAGCAGGGGCGACAAACCAGCCCCTTCCAATCCTGCTCGTGGGCCCCTTGGGTAGCCCCTTGTCAATGCAGCTGACCACCCCGCGTCGTCCGATGCCGAGAAGCCCGTTGTCGAGACCTTTGCCTCGCCCGAAGCAAGGAGACCCACCACCCTCTTCCCATCGTCCGCAGGAAATCTCCCCAATGAGGAAACCGTAGAGTCGCCCCTCGCGGGAACTCCCCAGCGAAACATCATCCTTCAATCTTATGTTTGACGATAATGTTTTAGACGGGCTATTTAATCTGATGAATGTCGAAAGATTCTTCTTTAGGTCCTTCAACAGACACCATGGTTATGTTGCTTATGCAGTTAGTGTACAAAAAGCCTTCAATTTTCATAATCAATAGGTCCTTGACTGCGTGTCTATCTGTGCATATATATGTGCGTGTATTTGAATAGAGTAATTTCCTAATAGGTATTGTGCTTATCTTGAATGAAGTCGGTCCCAACTTTTTTCTATGCATTTGTTAAATGACACATTTTAGAACCACCAATTTGCTTTGCAATCTCAGGATGGCACCTGTAAAAACATATAGATTGCAAGTCATTAACTTTTAGTATACTAACTAGTTATGGTAATGTTTTTATTGAAGGATAGAAACATTTGGCTATTCAATCTTATGATATGTATATATGAATATGTGCATGCATATATTATTTTTTGTATATGCATGTTTATGGCTTAAAAGATATGAAACATCTTCTAAGCTCTCGCATTTCATCACATTTTCTTTTGGTTGTATTACTTGAACCAATCGTATTTTTGTTTATGTGGTAGGTGTGTAGATGAACTTGAAAGCCAGTTGTCAAAACATGGAAGCCTCAAGAAGCTATACTTCTATCACAATCATCTTACAGCAGTATGCCTTTTGAGTTAGCTTTTCCTTTATCCCTGTCAATTTTCTTCTACTTTACCCACGATATTGTTCTAGTGCTTCTAAGGGAGGATCTAGCATTACTTATTTAAGTTGGACTGCTTCAGGTCTTCAGGAACACTATGTTTGGACCAGAGGGCCGTCCCCAACACTGTTTGGCATGGCTTGGAGTTGCTAGTAGTTTTGCTGATTGTGCGTCTGTAGCTTTTCCTGAAGAGGTATTTGACACGATTGATTATGATTTCCTTGACTATGTTAAGAAATATAAAGCACTACCTTCTTCTTTGGTGAACTAGCCAACATAAATTGATAGAGATCATTGCCTATGTAGCTATTCATTTGACCGATATAACTAACAGAGAAATATGTCAATAATTAAAGTGGTTATTGGGGATTATATTGTCGGTTGACCTTGACAGCTATTATGTTTAAGGGTACCAAGTGACTTGTGGGGATTTAGTTGTCATTTGAACATGACATCTAGGTTGTTAGAGTTTAGAGTATATTCCTTTTTTTCTGCATTCTTAACAGATCACTTTGTAATTGTTTCCTAGGGGATACGACTACATCAACAAGGCCTTCTCATACATTAAGTAGGGAAGGCTATATGTATTCTTTGCCTCCATTAGTGTAAAAGCTAGTTGTTCCATATGCAGCAATATCTTTTGTCTACTTAGTTAATGTGCATGAACCCTGCTATAGGAAATGAAATGTGAAACCAATTTCCTTCTTCCTTAACCAACTTATGTTGTATTGAACATCAATTTTTGGTGTATCTTAAATTGCATGTGTTTAGCAGCACCTTTAGTGACAACTACTAGGGTATTATAAATTGGATGGTTTTTTTATGGAAAAGAGAGTGCAACCCTACCCGCTACAAATATGTAGAATTAGAAAAAAATAATTGAAGTACAGAAGACCAAGACCAGGCCATGACGGGTCTTGCTATGTTTCGATACATAAAAAAATGGTGAAGCCTTCTCCCACTGTAACTAGGGTCAGCTATATGGATTCTTTCTCAAATCCATGTTGAAAGATTCGACTATTTTTTACGTTGGCTGTCGACTACCTAATGCAATCCCACTATAAGTTTGTTCTGGTACATTCTAATGAATAAAATAGCTGAGCACGTAAATTGAGCTCGTTCCAAGCGCATCAAATCGCCCAGAGTTGTGCATAGAGTACCATATAATCCTCCCGAGAGTTGTCGCAATACCTCTGAATGGAAGCCCAAAAGGGCATGCAATCCTGTGTCTTAATATAATTGGATGTTTACATAAAGTGCTTACTTGGATTTTCATTGTTTCTCAATTCATCTAAATGATTTACTTGGAGGTTTGGACGTTTTACCTTTGAAAAATGTAATTGAATTGGATATTTTAAATGAGTTAATGATTGCATTGAATGATGTACTAGCCGGTTGAAAACCTTAGAAGTTATGTGGTTTTATGAAATCTTATATAATTCAATAATATACTGTTATATATTGGATGTTTTACTTATTTTATACAGTTTTTGGAAGTTTGAACTTTCTGGACTTGTGAATATTGTTATACTTTGGGTGTTAGTGTAAGACCTGCAGAATTATAATTTGTTAATATTTTGCACTTTAATATTATTTTTTAATTTAAATGATTTAATTGCTTATAGGGTTTACCTTTTACTACTGTAAAATTGTGTAAAAATATATTTCCAACAAAACATAGTACTTTTATAATTTCATTTTGGTATATTTCCATTTCATTTTGGTTTTACTCTTAAATCCGAGGCTTACGCCTTGACCGCCTCAAGAGTTTTGCCTTGCCAAATGCAAGGAAACTAGCGTGGAGTTCTTCACACTCTTTCAAACTTTCTTTGTAGTTTCCTTGTATGTACATCCGAAACTTAGGGATGGTATTGGAGAGTTAAATTTTTCACTTGGAATGGCCTTGTAATTGTTATCGCATAATTAATACCTACTCTATGTAAAATAGTCAGCTTGTGTTGTAGAAATGAACAAATGAATTGCTTTATTGATGAGGCTCTAGGGTTCTCTTATATAGGAGAGAAACCTGTTGGGCAAATTACATGAAGAAGATAAAGAAAATAGAAATTACATAAACATTATAAAAGATAACTAATATCTCAACACTTCCCCTCAAGCGTAGATATCAATCAGACTCAGTTGGAGCAGAATCTCTGGTAAGGCCCTCTGGCTAAGGCCTTAGTAAGTACATCTGTTGTCTGATCTCCGGAGCTGACGTGTGTAATGGTGATGAGACCCTTTTGTATCATGTCACGAGTGTAGTAACAATCCACTTCTATGTGCTTGGTCCTCTCATGGAAGACTGGGTTGTTTGCAATGAAAAGAGCAGCTTGGTTGTCGCATTAGAGGTGCATGGGAAGAGGCTCCTCGATGGTCAGGTCAGTAAGAACATATCTGACCCACATCATATCTGTGCGAGCATCGCCATAGCCTTTTATTCCGACTCAACACTAGATCTGTCAACCATGGTCTGCTTCTTGCTCTTCCAAGACACCAGGGAATACCATATGAACACCATGAAGCTTGAAGTATACTTTTTGTCCTTGGGACACCCAGCATAATATGCATCTGCACATGATGTAACTGAATGGGACGTACCTCTGTTGAATAGAAGTACAGTTCCAGGTGATACCTTCAGACAAGGTTGCAAAAATCGGTAGTCGGTACTCGGTCGGTTGGGTCACTTACTAAGGATTAATCGGCAGTCGGATGACTAATCGGATTTAGTCGGGCTTTAATCGATTTTGAATTTTTTAATTATTTTAAATATATAAAGCATTTTTGTATGTATATTCTTATATATTTACATAGATTTGTACATTTTTTATATTATCATAATGAAACAAAAGAAGAAATTGAATTTAAATAAAACATTAAGCATATTAGAATAAGTTTGCTTTCAAAAATAAAAAATAAATGGTATCTCCAAGCAAAAATCGATCGACTAGTTGGCCTTAGTTGGAATTAGTTAGTATTCGGTCGGTCACCCCACTGACTAGACTAGTCGGACCTACTAGTCGGACCAGTCGGGGGATTTTTACAACAATGCCTTCAGATACTTCAGAATCATATGGACTGCATCCATATGTACATGTCTGGGCTGCTCCCTAAACTGATTCACTTTATTCACGGTAAAGGATATATCTGGCCCGGTAATGGCCACATACAGGAGCTTGCCAACTAGCTTCATGTACCTCCTCTTGTCGACCTCAGTGTCATCATCGTAGAGCTTCATGCTCGGGTCCATAGGAGTAGTGGCAGGTCTACAATCTGCCATGCCTATCTCTGGGTCATCACAAGACCTCGTTGGTTCCGGACAAACTCCAGTCCAAGGAAGTAGCATAAACTACCAAGGTCCTTGGTCATAAACTACTTACCTAGGAAATCCTTGGCAACCTGAATGCCCTGCTCCTCATCTCCTGTTACAATGGTATCATCAACATAGACAAGAATGACAATTGTACCTCTCTGAGTCTTGTGCATAAACAGAGAGTGATCGGCAGTCAATCGCACAAACCCCTGTTGCTCTATCAAGTCCGAGAGTTTCTGGAACCATGCTCTTGGACTCTGCTTAAGGCCATAAATAGCTTTGTGTAGCCTCAAACCTTCTGACACTTCCTCTCAGCAGCGAACCCAGGTGGCTACTGCATATAGACCTCCCCCTATAGATCACCATATAGAAAAGCATTCTTCATATCAAGTTGATAGTGGGGCCAAACTCGTATCACAACAACAGACAGAAGGATACGCAGAGTAGAATATCTGGCAACTGGAGAAAAGGTATATTGATAGTCCATCCCATATGTCTGGGTGAAACCACGTGCCACAAATCTCGCCTTGTAGCGATCCACACTGTTATCTGCACGATGCTTCACAATGAACACCCACTTGCACCCAATAATGGATGCGCCAACTGGAGCTGAAACAAGACTCCAAGTGCCACGCGATTGTAGCATGGTCATCTCCTTCTCCATTGTGGAAACACAAAAGAGATAGGTCGATTCATAGTTGCCCTAGAACTCTCTTATATAGGAGAAAAGCTCTAGCGACAAGTTACATAAATAGCCGAAAGAATAAAAACATTACATAATATTATCTAAAGAGATATAAATATCTCAACACTCTCCCTCAAGCTAGAGCATAAATATCTATCATGCTCATCTTGGAACAGCAACGATGAAATGGTCCCTTTGCAAGTGCCTTGGTGAACATATCAGCAACCTGATCGCCTGAAGCAACATGAGAGGTGAATATAAACCCCTTTTTATGGGTATAGTGGAAGTCAACCTCAATGTGTTTTGTTCTTTCATGAAAGGTTGGGTTATTTGCTATAAATAACGCAGCTTGACTATCACACTGTAGATGCATTGGAAGCGGCACCTCCATAGTTAGGTCAGTCAGAACTGACTTGACCTGCATCATTTATGTGCTCCCTTGGGCCATTGCCGTATACTCTGATTCTGCGCTTGATCTGGCTACAATAGTCTGTTTCTTGCTTTTCCATGAAACCGACGAGCTTCCTACAAACACTGTGAAGCATGAGGTTGACTTTCTATCATTGGGGCACCCAGCATAGTCTGCATCTACACATCCTGATACTGTCAAGGTTGTGTCTCTCTTGAATAGAAGACCTGCACCGGGAGAGGACTTGAGATACCTCAAGATCATATTGACTGCATCCATGTGAGACTGCCTAGGTTGCTCTATAAATTGGCTAACCCTGCTGACAACAAACAATATTTCAGGCCTGGTAATAGTGACATACAATAACTTCCCTACCAGCTCTCTGTACTGTCTCTTATCTACCTCTGCAGGGTCATCATCATATAGCTGTGCATTAGAATCCATTGGAGTAGTAGCAGGTCTACATCTTGTCATACTCGTCTCGGATAAGAGATCAATGACATATTTCTTTATGTCAGTACCATTCCCTATTGATTCCATGCAAATTCGAGGCCAAGAAAATACCTCAGCTTTCCAAGATCCTTTGTCACAAAAGGGGCCAGTCCTTTATCACAATAACGGCAACAAGGATGTGTAGTGTAGAATGGCGCGTAACAGGAGAAAAGGTGTCTTGATAGTCCACCCCATAAGATTGTATGAATCCACAAGCAACCAACCGAGCCTTGTATCGGTCCACAGAACCATTGGTACATTGTTTAATAGTAAACACCCATTTACTGCCAACAACAGATGCACCTGGTGGAGCAGAGACAACACTCCACATACCACGGGATTGTAAAGTAGCCATCTCCTCTTCCATAGCAACTCGCCACGGACCACTATGTAAAGCTTCCTGATAGGATCTCGGTATCTGTACTGCAGATAAGGCAACAACAAACCTCTGAAAGTCCTCAGATAACCACGCCAGAGAGACATGAGAGGAAAGAGGATGCATTGTATATGCGTGCCGCTTCCTCCGTATAGCAATAGGCACATCCAGGTCCGTTGTATCCTCAGGAATGTGATCATTCAGAACATCCTGCAAACTCAAATCACCAGTGCTATCAGTATAACTCAAATGCTCAGGACATACCTTGGGCGTGCTGGATGTTGGTGGAGGCGCATGAGCACGAGGTCGGCGTTGATACACCTGAGGAAAGAAAGAAGGTGGCGGTGGTGGAGGAGGTGGCAGAGGTGTAGATGGTGGTGGTCCAGGAGGTGGAGGTGTAGAGATAGGAGGTGGCGGCATGTAAATTTCTTCTCCACTCTTTGAGGGAATGAGCTCGTCACCTGTAGGAGAAAAATACATGATGGATTCAAAGAAGGTGACATTAGTACTAACATAGTATCTTCTCTGAGCAGAATCAAAGCAACGATACCCCTTTGAGGTCTTGGAATACCAACAAACACAAACTTAACTGCTCTAGGAGAGAGCTTGTCAAGACCTGGAGACATCTGATGAACAAAAGCAACACAACCAAAAACACTAGGTGTGAGAGAGAAAAGTTCCTTCTAGGGAAATGCAGTTGAGAACGGAATTTTTTCTCCCATAATCGATGAAGGCATCCGATTCACCAAATAACATGCAGTGAGAACATCATCCCCCATGTATGAGTGGGGAGCACAACTCTGAATCAAAAGAGTTCTGGTGACATCCAAGAGATGGCGGTGTTTCCTTTCGACCACCCCATTCTGTTGGGACGTATATGCACACGATGTCTGATGCACTATGCCATATGATCTAAGACATTGAGAAAGTTGTGTACTACAGAATTCAAGTGCATTATCAGAACATATATACTTGACGTTTGCAGAAAAGAAATTCCTTATTTCATTAATAAAAGAATGAATGATAAGACTAACATCAGACTTGTTCTTAAGTAGAAAGACCCATGACAATCTAGAGAACTCATCAACAGCAACAAGATAAAATCGGTGCCCCTGAAGATCAGGAACACGATTAGGACCCCAAATATCCAAATGAATCAACTCAAAGAGACCATGACTGCTTTGACCCCGACAACTCTGAAATGTGGACCTATGATGCTTCCCAAGCTAGTATGCCTCACACTGGAAAGTAGAGCGAGGAGAGATCTGAGGAAGAACATGACGCGGCTTTTGCAAAGGAAGATGACCAAAACGCAGGTGCCACGTATAAGGTGAGACAGATCCAGTACGGAGAGAAGAGACAACATACGGAGATTGCACCAGTCTGTATAGGCCTCCTTGCTCATGCCAGTTCCAATCACCCCGCCTGTTAGAATATCCTGAAACACAAGAGCAGAGGGGTTAAATATGGCTCGACAATACAAATCCTTGGTGATTGCACTAATAGATAATAGATTCATAGAGAATTCAGACGCATCAAGAACATTCTGAAGCCACATTTTGGAGGTTAACTACACCTCCCCTTGGTCAGTGATGGGAGAGTGAGTCCCATCAGCAATCACCACAGATTTGCCTGACTTAGTCGAGCTATGGGTACTAAACTGACCTCTGTCACCACAAAGATGATGGGATGCTTCTGAATCCATGATCCATTCTGACGAGTCTGCCCTGTAACAACTAGAAAAAGCATATGATGTACCTGATGTGGATGTAGTGGCTGAGGCTGCTACCTCTGAAGATCCTGACTGTGAGCTAGTTGACCCTGGAGATGGCATAATCTCCCTGAGCCGTGCTACTAAGTCATCAAACCTCTGGTCAGATGCACTGGAGGAGCTGATGCACTGCTGGATCTATTCTGCTACTCGAGCTGAAGCAGGAAACCGTGCTTAGAATAGCATGTTTCCTCTGAATGGCGTGGCCTGTGGCAAAAAGTGCAAGGCTGACGAGGAGGTCTGCTTCCTCCTCTTCCACGGCCTCCTCGGCCACGGAACTACGTAGCGCTCCCCCTACCACGAGATGTTGTCGTGGCTGAAGACGTCTGTGACACGGATGAACTACCAGAGGATATGGAGAGTCTGCTCAGTCGGCGATATACCTCCTCCATCGGAGGTATAGTGGCACCCGTGAGAATTTGTGCCCTAGCTGCATTATACTCTGGATCCAGTACAGCTAGGAAGACTCCTGTCATCACTTAATCTCTATATGCCTTGAGTTGTTTTGGTGTAGCAGTCAAGGGAATATAACCATTTTTTTAAAGCCAAACACGGGTATTCTCCCAAGTTGGGAGCTACCGCCTTAAATTTAAAAAGGAGAAGATGTAGCTACATTAGTGAGAAGCCCAGAAGTTATACAGGGCTTGACAATGAATATAAGCATTCTCCGAGTAGAATCTTTGGTTTTTAAAGATATTGTCACTTCGACCTTGCCACAATGCCCACAGCATTGCGAAGGCCTGCGAGACGTGATCGGTGGAGCCATGCCCCACCCTCTTGATCGATCGCCAAAAGGTCGCGGAGTTCTCGGATCGAAGCCACGACAGTCCCAATTCACGCCAAACCGCGGTCGAGGTTTGACACTTGAAAAAAATATGGTCTGCATCCTCCTGTTGACCATGACACATGTCGCACATCATGTCCTGAACGCCAAAAATATGAGCCCACCTAACCTTGTCACAAATACGATCCCTCCTCAAGCACCACAGGAAAATCTTGACCCTCTTAGGAATCTTTGCCGCCCATACCACTCTTAAGTCTTGCATAAGAGCCACATCATGTACCTCCGGTGAGCGGCGCAGGTGCTCATATATCTTCTTCGTAGAGGGCTTCCCCCTCCCCTCCCCCTCCATTCGAAGTGGTCCGCATGTACGGCGTGGGGGGAAGGTATCGACGCCGACAACAGCTCCGACTGTAACCTAAGAGAATCGTCTAACCTCTGCTCCGATAAGTCATTGACGAACACATGTGCCCAAGTGTCGGTCCCCCCGATCTGATGGAGAGTACTATCATGCGCCGCCGCAAGTGCAAACAATCCTGGATACCTGACGCACAACTTCCCCTCCCCCGTCCAGTCGTCACCCCAGAAGCGAAACAGACACCCATCACCCACCCCAGAAGGGAATATAACCATGTAGATTTTCAAACATACCCCTTAGAGATGTGTAAAGGGTATGTAGAGGATGATCATTTTGTTTAGATATGAAGATATCATGCTGAAGTTGCAGAATCTTTGATGCATTCTTCGACGGAGAATATGTGGCGGCGAGAATGTCCCACATGGCCATTGCTGTAGGCTGACTCAAAATGTCATTGGCTATCTCCATGAAAACTGTTCCAAACAACCATACTCGTGCATAAGCATCATCTGCCTCCATGAGGCGTTAACCTCAGTCTTATCAACATGCTCCTCTTGTGTGAGGATATGCTTCTTGCCATTTCATTGCATTAGACTCATGAACTGTGTGGCCCACAGTTTATAATTAGTTCCATCCATCTTCACAATGGGTGTTGGTCCTTTGAAGGCACCTAGGGATGGAATGTATACCTTGTTGTCAGACATGATGGCATCAAACTTTCAAAATTGGGGATATAGACTTGAACACAGATCGTCTACACGGATATATAGGAAGATGGTTGTGGGTGTAAACTCATACCACAACCACTTCCATTCTTTGAAGGCTCCTTCGGAAGGCTAGGGTATTTATAGGATGTCGATTCACACCCTAGAGAGTCAGGCCAAAGCCCAACGAGGGGCTTGCGGAGGTGTCAGGCGCTGGAGCGCACGGGCGTGGAGAAGCGTGCTGGGCGTAGGCGCAGGGCTGCGCAGAAGTGCGCGCGGGCATGCTGGCGCGTGCGACGCAGGCGCACGGGTGCACAGGCACGTGAGGCACGCATCTGCGCAGAGCCGCAGGCGCATAGGCACGGTGCAACGGAGGAGCGTATGGCGGTGGCGGCGGCTCCTTGAGACGATACAAGGCTTTTGGTAGGGACTAGGGTTTTTGGTACAGGCTTCGGTCTAGTATCGTCGCTCTGATACCATGTGGAAACGCAAAAGATAGAGGTCGATTCATAGTAGCCCTAGAGCTTTCTTATATAGGAGAAAAGCTCTAGGGACAAATTACATAAATAGCCGAAAGAATAAAAACATTACAAAATATTATCTAAAGAGATATAAATATCTCAACGTCCATGGCTCGACGCCACTGATTGTCCTGAATAGCCTTCTGATATGTCCGTGGTATCTCCACAACTGATAGTGCCAAGGCAAATCTTCTGAAATCCTTTGAAAGTGTGCTCAAGGAAACATGGGCTACAAGAGGATATGTAGCACACGTACGTCTCTGATTTCGCAGAGCAATCGGCACATCAAGATCATATGTCATGTCCTGAACCTGTAAGTTCCCCATTAAGAGGGTATATGCTCATCATGTAGTGACTCATATTGCACATACAACTCAATAGTGCCATCATTAGAAACCGTGTGCTCATTATATACCTGAGGCATGCCGGATGATGGGGAAAACCTCTGAGCAGGGGGAACCGAGTGAGACCTGCGAGTAAACACATGTGGCAAAACTGAATCAATAGACGTGGTGGTCTAGGGGCTACCGCATGAGCAGGTAGAGGAGCAGTATCAGGTACAGGAGATGGTGGTGGTGGTGGACTGGGCGATGGCTGAGCAGGAGTTGGTATGGGTGATGGTAGGACTGTAGGATGTGGAGGTATGCAGATTCCATCATCAGAGTCTGATGGGGCCAGTCTGTCATTCCTGGGAGAGAAATACACGACAGACTCAAAAAATGTAACATCAGGACTGACAATGTATTTCTGCCGAAGTAGATGAAAGCAACGGTACTCCTTTTTGGTATGAGATTAGCCAACAAAAACACATTTGACAGCTCTGGGGGAGAGCTTGTCACGACCAGGAGAAAAATATTGAACAAAGGTACTGATTCGAACACACAATGTGTGAGGGAGAATATATCCTTCTCGGGAAACACAATCAAGAAAGGGATCTTTTCTCCCAAAATAGAGGATGGAATATGGTTCACTAAGTAGCAAGTAGTGAGAACCGTATCACCCCAGTAAGTATGAGGAGCATGACTCTGAATCAACAGGATTCTGATCACATCGAGTACGTGGTGGAGTATACGCTCGCCAAACACCGTTCTGCTGAGATGTATGGGCACCACGAGGTATGGTGTACAATGTCAAGTGACCTGAGAAACTCAGAAAGTTGTAGGGTGCAAAACTCTAAGACATTATTAGAACGTGGATATTTGACATTGGCAGAAAAATTATTCTTTATCTCAGTAATGAATGACTTGATAACAGACCCAGCCTCAGACTTATTGTTCAAAAGGAAAACTCAAGAAAATCAAGAAAATTATCAAGAAAATCAAGAAAATTATCTACAACAACCAAATAAAAACGATGTCTTTGATGATCAGGAACACGACTCGGACCCAGATATCTAAATAAAGGAGCTCAAACAAATGAGAACTGCTCCAACTATGATGAGATGAAAAGGAGGAAGGGTATTACTTCCCAAGCTAGCAAGCCTCACACTGAAAGAATGATCGCATGGAGATCTGTGTGAGGACATGATACAACTTTTGTAGAGGAAGGTGGCCAAAATGAATGTGCCACAAGTACGGTGAGACTGGTCCAGTAGGAATAGTGGACACACCAGCATGAGGAGGTTGGACCAGTCTATAGAGCCCCTGTTGCTCACGACCACTCCCAATCACCCTACCCATGAGGAGGTTGGAGGATTGGTTGTACATTTAGACTCATACAACCATCCTCGAGCTGCGTTAGGACCAGAAAACATGATTTATAGGTCTGAAATCACATTTTCCGGTCAAACTCGGACCACTTCAGACTGCAGATCGGACAACAGAGGCGCGAGGGGGTGCACGACAGGCTGTTGGGATGTGCAGCAGCCCCTAGCGGCCCTTGGGAAGGGTTGGCGACGTCCTTGGAGTCGCGCGTGGAAGTTGTTGGGGCCCTAGCGGCGCTGCCTTGCGACGTCGGCGGTAGGGGAGGGGAAGGGTGGGCCCATGCGGTGGTGAGCGACAATGTGGTGGCACGCATGAAGAGAGGAGGCCGGCGGGTAGGGTCTAGGGCTTTGCTGGGATACAGGAACTCCGGTCTGGTCGTCACTTTGATACCATGTAGAAACAAAAGAATGAATTGCTTCTCTGATGAGGCCTTAAGGTTTTCTTATATAGTAGAGAAACATGTTGGCTAAATTACATAAAGAAAATGAAGAAAATAGAAATTACATAAACACTATAAAATATAACTAATATCTCAACATGTGTCTATTTTGAGCCGTTCTTAAAAGTAATCAATTCCTTGTCTCTTTTCTTCCGAAAAGTATTTACTACAATAAGGCTATATGATAATGTAATATCAATAAAATCTTTTCCTTTGTTTCCATCACCAATTTTGGAGATCAATTTAAGCTTGATCTTGCATGCAGCAAGGCATGCAAGAGGGCTGCTACAGGGGCTCCGACAGGAGGGGCTTCAACTGCAGCAGAAGCCTCAGAACAACAGGCTTAGCTGTTGTGATTGCAACTCCAGCTGCTCCAGGAAAGAAGAAGCAGCAACTCCAAGGGAGAGGAACTGCAACAACGGTTGGCTGTCGATTTGCAGCAGTAGCAGGAGCTCCAGCAAGGGCTCCAAGCACCCTTGATCTACTGGATTTGGATCTCCAGCAATAGTAGCTCATCTGCTACCTGGAGCAAGAAGAAGAGAGGGCTGGTGCTCCTTCTCTCTCTCTCTGCTGGAATTTGAAGAGAAAAGTGAGAGAAGAGATTGGGGGGATATGTGGGAAAGAGATAGGTCTTTGGGGATATAAATAAGGAGAAAGACATGCTCTTAGGTTGACAAGTGGAGAGAAGGGAGGCTATGTGGAGGGACTGTTGTTTAGCTGGAATAATGAAATTAATTGTTTTATCTTTGCTCTCTCTCTCTCTTATCTAAAATACCAAAGTCACCCGTATTTCCACCCTGGATCTCCGATTTAGATACTCAATGGCTCGTTTCGACCATCTATGAATGATGATCAAATGATATAAATTTCATGCTTTTTTTATCCAAGATGGATACAGAAATTGGTGAAACACCATCTTTATTTTTTATTAAAATTTTGTAATTTAAATGATCAAACGACCTCTGATCGACGAACAGTCGATTTCCTTAGTCTTATTTTGTCGTATTGGATTTCATGGTAGTTTCGGTTTTATTTTGCGGTTTGGATTTTGCGTCGCAGCTTTTTCCTATGATACGAATTATGATGCGATCGACTTTTGATCGATTGCGTCCGAACGAAATTCGATCTTCGATATATGGATCGACCTAGATTTATTCAATATTAATTGAATATTAATTGATCATGCATACCCTTAATCGTGTCGTATTCGGTTTATTTGGATCCGGATGTCACATGCGCCATTGTCAAGGCCTTCTGTCCACCCGAGTTGTCCAGCAACCTCTGGCATCCTTCTTTGATGATGACAAGTCCTCTACGCCTCTTGTGGTGTCTCCAAGCCCTATTCAAGGTTCTCATGTAATGCCTACCAGGCTTCCAGACCTACTTGTGGTGTCTCCCAACCCTCTACCCCCTTCTTCCCGCGTATGGTTGTGCGTAACTTCTGTAGCTATTACAGCTCCGTGTATGTTTGATTAAATTGCCGATATACTTTCTTGAGCTCTCTATTCGACCATGATGCCGTCTCTTCCTATCGAGACCAAATCCATGTACATTACGCCTTCGATGATGGTACAAGTAATCGCTATCAAACTCACGGGTACAGAAAATTGTGTTCTCTGATCTCATGCTTCCATGGTGTTCATCGGTGGTCAGTGAAAGATCTATACTCTGACGAAAGATCATTAAAAGAGATAGATAAAGATTATGACACATGGGTTCGAGATAATTGTCAGGTCATCATTTGGATGACCAACAGTGTCGAGCCGTACATTGTTGCGAACTTACTTAAAAATACACTACTAAGGTGATGTGGGAAGAGCTAGAACTCCCAGAAGACGACCAAGTCTCACCTCATCGATATATATATATATATATAGGGATTTTTACCCGGCATACCCTTTAATCTTTGTCAATTACCTCCACGACCTTTGAAACAACCTAATTTCCCCCTCAATCCTGTAAATTTGCTAACCCTTACCCTACATATCCTATTGTTAACCGTCAAAACCAACCGGATTCTGTTACGTTCTTTTACATTATACCCATTTTGTTTATCAAATTTACATTGAGTGTCACTCCCCCTCACCCTCCTCCTCATCTCATTTCCCCACCTAGCACCCACCCACCTCCGCTTTGTCCTTCCCTCCACTCTCCAAGTCCTCGACCTCTCCTCCAACTCCTTCGCCGGCGAGATCCCCCTCACTGGGACTTCTTCGAGGCCGAGGTCAACGTCGAGCCACACCACTTCCTGGATTGATGCTTCCTCTGCAAGAAGCACCTCGGAGGAGCCCTCTGCCCCAAGCGTCCCGAGCCCTCCGTCCCGAGCCCTCCGCTCCGCCCCGACCAAAGCCCTCTGCCCCAAGCGTCCCGAGCGTTGTCACGCCCATGCCTGTCGCCCCCAAGCCCTAGCTTCTGCCCCGTTCTCCCTGCCGCCACGAACCCTTGCCCCCACCTCGAGCCCTGTCGCCCCCGCCCCTGCCCTTGTCCCGAGCCCTGCCACTGTCTCGAGCCCTTGCCTTAAGCCCTGCTGCACCCTCTCTACGCTCGCCCCCAAGCCCTGCCGCCCACACCTGGGCACCCGCATCCGACGCTCATCCCTAGGCCCCCCGCAGCCACCGGCTCACTCGAGCCCGACGCCCAGCAACCTTCCCGGTTGCCTGAGCGCCGAGTCGCCCCTCCCGAGCAGAAGCAACGCAAGAGGAAGGCATCAGAGATCCGGGTGCGTGCCACCGGCACCATCGTTGCTGGCTGAAAATCTCAGTCTCCCTCACTTGTTTCTTGTTCTTGAAGCAGGAAGAGACGAATCCGCAGATTGGAGGAAAGGAGCACAAACTCCCTTCCTCCTTCCTTCCCCTCCAACCTCTCCTCCCTCCAGGCTCTCGACCTCGCCGGCAATCTCCTCTTCAGCCTATGGAAAGAATATGGGGGTGCAATATCCACCGTTGGATTTCCATTGGTTAGATTAACTCAAGACAAACCCAAGCAATTGACTAAAATAAAGTTAAAACTGACGGCAGGGTCTGTGGGGTAAGACAGAGCAAGTTTACGGGGTCGAGGGGGAAATTAGGTTGTTTCAAATGTCGTGGAGGTAATTGACAAAGATTATAGGGTCTGCCGGGTATAAATCCCATATATAGGGCTTATTAATGGGCCCTGTGCCCATTAGACAGGAGATGAGCCCCTGATCTCAGTCGTTAGATCTTAATCCAACGATCAGTAACTTCAATAACTTTTGTATTGCCATCAGTAAATGGACGCATCAGTAACTGGACGCATCAGTAACTTTCGTATTGTCATCAGCAACACTTTATATCAGTAATATTGAACGCATCTGTAACTTTTGTATTACCATCAGTAACACTTTATATCAGTAATACTAAATGCATCAGTAGTTTTCGTATTGTTATTAGTAACTTTGAATCAATTGTAAGTAAAAAAAAGTAATTTAATCAGTAACTTTGGTTCGTACTTACTTGTAACTTCATATGAGTTACTAGAGCTATGATATTACTTACTGAAGCTTCGATATATATTACTGAAGCTTGGATATATATTACTTGCCGAAGCTTGTATTTTTATTACTGAAGTTGTTGGAGATGAAGCGGGCCCATCTCATCTCTAACGGGCACGGGCCCATTGGATAAAAATTATATATATATATATATATATATATGTGAATTTGATCCTCATCACAAGATGAATGCACGATCGTTGAGCACTATCGGCATCTGACCAGTCTATATGAAGAGCTTTTGATATTTTATCATGCTTGTTATACTAAACAAGTGACAAAGAGATCGGAATGAGAGGTCTAGGCTTGTTGAAAAACTCGTTGTCGGACCTGATTAATGGCTCTTTGTCTCCTGCAAGGAATAAATGACTTACATCACGATATCTTTTTCTTCCTCATTCTGATTTTGGTTTTCGTATTATGGATGTTGCTTCGCGCTTTATGGCATTTCCACGAGAAAAAAAACCTTATCCCGCAATGGATTGTTATGGATATTCCCCCCATTTCGTCAAGATAAACAAGATGCGTTCTATCACAGCCTGTTCCCCCTAAGAAAAAAAAGCGCATTCAGGATCAGCTTTCACGCATTCCAGCCTACACTCGTACAACTCCGTCCGTCTACTAATCCTGCTTCTACGGGCCGACAAGGTAGGTGGGTCAGGGTCAGGATGTCGGCATGTCTTTGTCTACGCAACGTCTTGTCTGGATTGATCCTAGTGAGTCGATGACCTAGTCCACTGGCTTGCATCGGAAGAATGACTAATCTATTACATCTGCGCTAGGAAGGGAACGAGCAGACTAATTACAGGAGGTGCGAGATAGGAGCGAATGAAGTGGAAGTGAGCAGGGGCCGAGGAAAGAGAATGTTCAATAAATAACCCAGGCCCGCCAGAAGTCCAGATCTTTGTGGAGCCAGGATTGGGCGAGTCGCTTATTGCGTCAATGCCCAGTGGAGAGGCAATTTCCCGTCAATTATATTCGAAAGTGAGACCCGGATCGTCAGGGGGCTAGGAGCTGCTATTCCGGCCAGTCATCCGGGAGGGCTAAAGAGTGGGCAGCAGAGGGAGCCATGAATACATATGGTGAGCTACCACAATGGTTAAAGAACCTAACAGAGCCAGGTTAAGAGATAATTGAGCATGCCATGACGTTGTCTTATTGGTCTACATCCTCAGTACCAAGCACTAAAGGAACAGTTTCTTATGTATGATACCATGTCGTCCATTGAGGTTATTTTCATCTTCGAAAACTTGAGACATCTACTGGGTGTGCCTCTACTCTGCCTCCAGCAGAGAGTTATGCCTTCTTTGCCTCTTTTATGAGAGGGGAACATAGTTTTCGAGGAGGCCATTGTTGTGACCCTAGTCATGGTTGTGGACGTGACTTAGGCTGTTGTCACGACTTTGGTCGTGGTCGAGGATGTGATACTAGCACTCTACAGTATCCATAGTGCATCTACAAGCATTGTTGGGCAAAGTTTGGTTATCCTCCATTTGCCAATAGTGCCTAGGAGACTGTTACAATACTGTAGAGATGTCTCATGATCTAGACTCTATTGGATAGACAATCCAACATAGTGATACAGATTACACTCGATTGATGCACCTCCTACAGACCTTTTTTTCTTCCAGTAGTGAGAATACTCCTACTAATAGTCTGGCTATCACATCAGGTTCCATAGTCAACTCTGTCATTACTTCTGCTCATGTTTGGATTATTGATTCGGGTGCCTCCACCCGTTTGATGGGAGAACATAGTCTGTTATCCAAACCCTCTTCCTCTGTGTAGTCCGTTCAAGTCGCCAATGAGGCTCATTCTTTTGTTACTACTTGCGGGACTATGGAGTTATCTCCAAGCTTCGACTCACTAGAGTTCATTGTGCCCATGATTTCCCTCTGAGTTTGTTGTCTGTTCATAAGCTTTGTATTGAGCTTAATTACCACGTGATTTTTGATGAACTCTATTGTTATTTTTAGGACATCACGACGATGCAGGTTTTTGGTGGGGGACATGAGAAGAACGATATCTGTTATCTTGGAATTCTCACTGATTCCACATTTGCTTGTGTTGCATCTATCTCTGTTGACTTGTTCCTTCAGCATCTTTGTCTTGGGCATCCTTCTCTCAAGGTCTTCTCCGTGATGTTCCCTGAACTCTCTTCTTTGAAGCCTTTTGAGCGAGGCATGTGCACTTGAGAAACATCATCGAGCTTTTTTTCCCTTCGCTTTAGTCCATTGTGATGTTTGGGGACCATGTTCATTCGCACTTTGACCAATCATTGATATTTTGTAGTTTTTGTGGATGATTATTGTAGATCCTCTTTGGTCTATCTTGTAAAGGAACGTTCGGAGATTAATAAAATTGCCTAAACTTTCTTTCAATTTATCACAACGTCGTTTTCTGCATGTGTTCAGATTATATGAACTAATAATGCTCTTGAGCTCAGCTAACATCACCCGATATCCTTTTTCGCCTCTTAGGGGATTGTTCATCAGACTTCCTGTCAATATACCTCCCTGCAGAATGGGGTAGCGGAAAGGAAACCCCTACATCTTCTTGATTTTACACAATCTTTACTCACTCAAATGGAGGTTCCAAATTCTGACTGGGAGGATGCCATCGTCATAGTTGTCTATCTCATAAACATGGTTCCATCATCTTTTATGAAGGGGGGGACTCATTTCTCCTTATTATACACCAGTAAAACGCCTTTCTCATTGTCACTAAGAATTTTTGGGTGCATTGCCTTGTACATATCTTTCAATACTTTTGACAAATTATCTCCTACGACTATCAAATGTGTTTTTCTTTGATACTCTTGCGCCTAGAGGGCTATGGGTATTGTGATCCTATTGGTCATCGTTACTTATTTTTGTTGATATCACTTCTTCGAACAGACCAACTACTTTAGACAATCTGTCAATTGGACTTGCCACCACCATCGATTGTTTATAAAGGCAAACACAATAATTTGCCTGCTTCTGTCCCTTTGCATGTTCCTTATTTGCATGATAATGAGACTTCTTCGAGTGCTCCCACCATCACTGCACCTGATGTGCCTTAGGAGTTCCCTAAAGCTCTGTGGAGATAAAAAAGGCAATGTACATTTCTGTTGAGATACTTGTATCTCTTTATCTTAATTTTGTAATTTTTTGTTTCTTTAGTCTACTTTATGTAATTTTCCCTTTGAGTTTTTCTCCTATATAAGAAAGCTCTAGGGCTATGATAAATCCAACTTTTCATTTCACAACTTTCCACATGGTATCAGAGCGAAGGTCCTAGACCAAAACCTGTGCCCTAGAGCACCACCCCCACCAAAACCCTAGCGTACACCTGCAACTGTGCCGCCCCACTGCGTTGCCCACGCACCCGCGCATGCGTTGCCCTGCCGACCGCACACCTGCGTGCTATGCTCCTGAGCCGACGCCGCCCACGAGGGTTGTGTGTCATCACTGTCATGTGCCATGCCGCGCGTCCTACCCTTGCGTCGCCACGGGCTACTTCCCACCATAAATACCGTCGTTGACACCGTCATCCCTAGTTTGGCTCGTTCTTGGATTTCTAGGGTGTGACGTGATTATCTAAAACACCCAAATTTCCCAAAGGAGCCTCTAAAGAATGGAAGAGGTTGTGGTATGAGTCTACACCCACAATCATTTTCACATGTGTCAGTGTAGGTGCAGGTCTTTCTTGTTGCAGACCCAGTCTTGGAGATAGTTGTCATCATGTCTGACAACAAAGCTGATGTTTCATCCCTGGGTGCCTTCAAAGGTCCAACACCCATCGTCAAGATGGAAGAAACTATGAACTGTGGGCCATGCAGTTCATGAGTTCAATGCAGTGCAATGGCAAGAAGAACATCCTCAAGACGGAGGAGCCAAGTGATAAGACTAGGATAAATACCTCATGGGAGGCAGACGATGCATATTCACGTGTATGGGTATCTGGGACTGTGTCAACAGAGATAGCTAAGGATATTTTGAGTCAGACTATTGCAATGGCTATGTGGGATATTCTCGTCGTTACATACTCTTCGACGAAGAATGAGTCGAAGATACTGCAGCTTCAGCATGGTATCTTCACATCGAAGCAAAATGGTCGCCCCCTTCATACCCTCTACACTTATTTAAGGGGTTTGTTTGAGATGCTACATGGTTACATTCCCTTGACTGCTATGCCAAAATAGCTCAAGGCATACAGAAGCTCTGTGATGACTGGGGTCTTTCTAGCAGCCCTTGATCCTGAGTAGAACGCTGCTCGAGCCCAGATTCTTACTGATGCTACCATACCTTCAATGGAGGAGGCATATCTCTGATTGAGTAAGCTCTCTATATCCTATGGTGGTACTCCGCAGTTTCAGACATCTTCAGTTATTGTTGCATCTCATGGTAGGGGGAGCCCTACACTGTATCATAGTGGAGGGCCCTAACTGTGGCAGGGGAGGGGTGGTCGACCCCGTCAATCGTGCACCTACTGCCACAGGTTAGGCCACTCTAAGGAAACCTGCTATTCTAAGCATGGGTTTCCTGCTTCAGCTCGGGTTGCAGAGCAGACTCAACAGGTTGGGAATCCATCACATGTTTCTGATCAGAGATTTGGCGAACTTGTGGTGAGACTCAGGGAGATTATGCCTACTCCAGTGTCAACCAGCTCTCCATCAGGATCCTCAAAGGTAGTTGCCTCAGTATCAACATCCACATCAGGTATAGCACTAGTTATTACAGGAGATTTGTCAAAATGGATCATGGATTCAGGAGCATCCCATCATCTCTGTGGTGACAGACGTTAGTTTAGTGCTTTCAATCTGACTCAGCTCGGACGGTCTGTTGTAATAGCAGATGGGACACACTCTCCCATTACTGATCAGGGGGAAGTGCAGTTAACTCTCGATATGCGGCTTCAGGATTTTCTTTACGCTCCTGAATTTTCTATGAATTTACTATCAATTAGTCAAATCACCAAGGATTTACATTCTCGTGCCATTTTCACCATTTTTCTCGTTTTTCAGGATATTCTTACGGGTAGGGTGATTGGATTTGGCCGTGAGCAAGGTCTCTACAGGTTGGTTCAATCTCCTCATGTTGGTGTGTATTCTCTTTGCACTGGATATGTTTCTCCATATGCGTGGCATCTTCGTTTTGATCATCTTCCTCTGCAAAAGTTGTGTCACATTTTCCCACAGATTTCCCCTTGTTCTACCTTTCAGTGTGAGGCCTGCCAGCTTGGGAAGCATCATCGGTCCACATTTCAGAATCATCAGGTCGAAGTAATCATAGTCTGTTTGAGTTAATCTACTTTGATATTTGGGGTTCTAGTCGTGTCACTGATCATTAGGGGCATAGGCTTTATCTTGTTGCAGTTGATGAGTTTTCAAGATTGTCTTGGTTCTTTCTTCTTAAGAACAAGTCTGATGTTGGTCCTGTTATTCAGTTCTTTATTATTGAAATAAGGAATGTTTTTTTCAGCGAATGTCAAGTTTTTACGTTCAGACAATGCGCTAGAATTTTACAGTACTCAACTTTCCCAATTTCTTAGATCTTGTGGTATTATGTGGCATACATCTTGTGTGTATACTTCTCAACAGAATAGGGTGGTTGAACGAAAACTCCGCCATCTTTTGGATGTTAGCAGGACTCTTTTGATTCAGAGTAGTGCTCCTCATTCATACTGGGGGACGCGGTTCTTACTGCTTGTTACTTGGTAAATCGTATGCCCCCTTCGGTTCTGGGAGAGAAGATCTCATTCTCGATTGCGTTTCCCAAGACTGATATTTTCTCACTTACACCTCGTGTTTTCGGATCAGTTGTGTTTGTTCATCCGATGCCTTCAGGTCTTGACAAAGCTCTCTCTTAGAGCTGTCAAGTGTGTGTTTGTCGGGTATTCCAAGACCCAAAGGGGATATCGTTGCTTTGACCATGTTTGACGTACGCACTATGTTAGTGCGGATGTTACATACTTTGTGTTCATTATGTATTTCTCTCCTACGGGTGACTAGCTCATTCCTTCAGAGGATGAAGAGGAAGTCTATATGCCTCTACATCGGATTTCGTCTACTTCAGAACCTACTACACCACTATTATCTCCACCACCACCTCCACCACTACCTTCTCCTCCATCGTCACCACCACCACCTCCTCCACAACCTGCTACATCTTCCTTCTTTCCCCAGGTTTACCAGCGCTGACCTCGTGCTCATGTGCCTCTATCATCCAGCATGCCCAATTATGTTCTGAGAATTTGAGTTCTTCTAATAGCACTGGTGATTTGCATGTGCAGCTTGAGGTGTAGGATGTTGTGGATGATACATCTTATGTGGATGTTGATGACCTTGATGTATCTATTGCTCTACAGAAGCAGAGGTGTGCATGCACTATGCATTATCTTGCTTTCCATGTTTCCCTGGCTCGACTCTCCAAGGATTTTCAGAGGTTCATTGTGGGACTGTCGGCCGTTGAGATACCACGGTCCTATCAGGAGGCCTTGCAGGGTAGTCAGTGTAGTCTAGCGATGGAGGAGGAAATGGCAGCCTAACAGTCTCGTGGTACGTGGAGTGTTGTTCAGGCTCCTCCAGGAGCTTCTATTATTCGCAACAAGTAGATGATTACTGTGAAACAACGTGAGGATGGTACTGTGGATAGGTATAAGGCCAGATTGGTTGCTCGTGGTTTCACCCAAACCTTTGGGGTGGATTACCCTGATATTTTTTCTCCAGTTGTGCGTCATTCTACGCTGTGGATTCTTATTGTTGTTGTGGTAAAGGATTGGCAGCTTTTCCAATTGGATGTCAAGAATACGTTCTTGTATGGGGACCTGCAGGAGGAAGTTTACATGCAGCAGCCACTAGGGTTTGCTGCTGAGGGGGAGTCCAGTTTGGCGTGCAGACTTCACAAGGCTATATATGGTCTTAAGCAGAGTCTGAGAGCTTGGTTTCAGAAGCTCTCAGAGTTGATTGAACAGAAGGTGTTTGTTAGATCTATTGCATATCATTTTCTATTTGTTAGGAGAACCCAGAGAAGTACCGTTGCTATTCTGTTATGGTGATGACATTATTGTTACTGGCAACGATGAACATGGCATTCAGACGGCTAAGGATTTTCTTGGACAATAATTTGTGACTAAGGACCTTGGCAAACTGCGTTATTTTCTTGACCTAGAGTTTGCAAGAAACCAGCATGGTATGGTAATGACGCAACGGAAGTATGTCACTGATCTTCTATCTGAAACAGGCATGGCAAGATGCAGATCTGCTACTACTCCAATGGATCCTAATGCTAGGCTTTATGATGATGACTCGGAGTAGGTGGATAAGAGGTGATACAATGAGTTAGTAGGGAAGTTGTTGTATATTACTACTACTAGGCTTGATATATCTTTTGTTATTAGCAGAGTCAGCCAGTTTATGGAGCAACCCAGGGAGGCTCACATTGATGCAGTTAATATGATCTTGAGGTATCTGAAGTCTTCTCCTGGTGCAAGCCTTTTATTTGGAAGAGATATGTCTCTCACAGTTACTGGATGTGCAGATGTTGAATATGTTAGGTGCCCCAAGGACAGGAAGTTCGCTTCTGGTTTCACTGTGTTTGTCGTTAGCTCACTGGATTCATGAAAGAGTAAGAAACAGACTATTGCAGCTAGATCTAGTGTTGAATCAGAGTATAGGGTCACGGCCCAAGGGAGCTGTGACGCCCTAGGGATTTGGGTACCCGTTTACGCTGCATTCACAATATACCATTTACTAACATTTATGTATATGAGTTTTGCTTTTGCATATGACATTCACATCCAAGTAAACAAGTGTCACTAACATTCCTTTTCATTAACTTTCATAAATATATACATGTACAAAAGGGCTGACAATACATACATGTATCGCAGTAATCTGACTGAAGAGGAAAGAAAACATTTGCATCATAACAGATCAAAAACTATAACAAAAGAAACTGTACCGTCTCGAATATACTCGATTGCCAGGAATCTTCAACCTGCTAGTATGTTGCAGGCTCCTTGCCTGCCAAAACGTGCAAGGAAGAAGAGACGTCAGCGAGCACTGGTACACCCAAAATTAATTAAAATTAAGAAGGCATTTAATATGTTCAAAAGAAAGAAAGTAGACAGGCAATTATGAATTTAAAATCTACCACTACCTGCGTAGAAAAGGGTTTTGAAATTATTCTGCATGCATTTACTCCTTATTACTCATTATCCCAATATTTCCCATTTATAACATTTTCCTATAGTAATTGAGACCAGTAAGTATTTGTTGTTTTCTTATCATTGAGTCAGGTTATGGATTTCAATAAGGAGCTAGTGAGGTGATACTTTATTTTACTCTTAATTTAATGAGATGGAAAGGATAATATATTAATCGGGATTGCAATTCTATCTATCTTTTCAAGTCTAGTGGATAGTATGTGGTCTTGGTCTTTCTATAACCTCACACTATGATTCTAAGGCGTGAATAATGCCTTAGAGTTGGGGTGCCTCCGTAGGCATGCGGTGTTGTATAATGCATCCTAACTAAGTTCCCAACACGTCCACTCGCTTATAGGGATTTCGGTTTCAATTTAATTATAGTCGCTTCCAACCAACTCAACTTATCATTGATTTCTTCTCGTAATCCAGATACATTATAACCCATCAACTTGATTGAAATTCCACCAATCCTCAACTTTAACTGACTCAGATGTAACCCTAAATGATTTAGATGTAGACATGGATGATTGGGATGTAGCATCACCAAGCCTGTTGGAGGAAAGTAACCGAAACTCAAGCTGTGAGGTAGTCTCCTTAGGAGACTCTTCCATCTCGCCCTCTTATTGGAAGTGCGATCCAATAGAGGGAAAGGTCTAGTCCAAAACTACGCCCCAGATACGGGTGAGAGAGACTCTCCGGAAAAGTCACTCTAGACGGGCCCGACCGGTAACGGACAAACGAGCTCGTATGAAAAAATGAAAATCGAGGATTCCCTGCATGGGTATCCTAAAACAGAGGGTCAGTTGAGCTGGTCAAAAGTCAGGATCCCAACGAGGCGTAAAAACACTGCAAGCTCACATAAAAATCATGAAAAGACTGGGATCCTAGACCCGCGCAGTTGACGGTTGTTGCCTTATATGGGCTTCCTATCTCCCACCCAGTTGAGGGTCACCGCACCCTCGCACGGTCAGGTGTAAGGGTCACCATAACCGGCACCATTAATGATTGGTTATTATTCATACAAAACCTTACAGACGCACTGCTTAGAATTAGATGATGAGCATGCTTCATCTTTGGAGGTGTATTCTATTTATTGTGATTAACTCCTAATCTGATTCATGAGAGAGTACTTAAACATTAAGTCAATATTACTTAGTAAAATTCCATTGAAGCACTAAGTCACATCATTCTGACAAGGTCAGTCTATTGGAAGTAATGGCTGTAAAAGAGACAAGGAGGTGAATTTTCTCTAGTCATTCCAACTAACTAGCCTGAGGATGCTTAATTAATTTTAACTAATCATGCTTAATTCCTCACTGTGGACTAACTCTCCTGAAGTAAGTTAGCAAGAGATCATTATTAACAAGTTCATACTTAAGTCTGCTCATAATGTTCAATTATGGTTCTCCATATATTTCAAATAAGGTAAAGTCACAATTCTTGACAAAATTTCAAGAGATCAATAATGATAGTAATAAGAGTCATGGATGCTTTCAGATGCTTATCCGTTGGTTAAAATTGATATTCTGGAATCCTTTTGAACTGATACATTGAAAATCCTGTTTAATAGAATGGAATAACAGTAATGAAATTCATGTTTGAATGCAGAAAGTGATGGTGGAAATCTTTGATTCAATAATTCCCCTTATCGGCCAGCAACATATGGGAAGGGTTGCTGCAGAAATCGGCTATATTATGTATCTAATTGTCATGATTATCACCTTTTTTTAGCCGTAAATCATAGTACTTTTAGGTTTTCTCTGGCACATACAAGGGCTTCTTATTCATATATATACATACACACACTAAGGGATAGCTCACTGTTCATTTACAAGATTTCCAGACAGAAATTTATCAACCAATTTTTTTATATATTTCATTTACGACGGTTTAGTTTGGGAAAGACCCAAACAAGCTAACCTAAAGATTGGAAATACAGGTTAAGTTGGCTACTTCAGATGTAGATGTTTATTCGATTTCATCACAGTCAATAAATTGTTTTATTTTTGTATAACACAGATAAACAAAATCAAGGATTCCAGACAGAAGACTAGGGACTAGTATTTTAGATGATTCTCTCTCTCTATATATATAGAGTTTGGATTTGAAACTTTATACAAATCAGATCACATCCCTTATTTTCTCAACTATGATTACAGTTCTTTCATCCGATAAAAAGGATTTGTAGTTCAACTTTAAATTAGAATTTGATTAACTCAAATCATGCAAATCAATTGCAAGGAACCCTAATGGAACTTAAATCCATCAGCAACAAGGAAACAAGGTGAATGTCATGCATGGCAGAAATAGAAAGGACATAGGAATGTACCTAAAGATTGCTTCAAAATTGGAGGAAATGACAGCAACTTGAGCTTGAATGGGTGCTGGACAGCAGCAACAGGAAGAGAAATATGATTGTACCTTTGGATTTTTCTTCAATTTTGGAGATAGATCTCCAACATGCAATGGCTATGGGGTCCTTGGATAGTAACAACTTGATCTGAAGATGATTAGGAGCAGCTTAGGGACTGAGTAGCAAGAATGTGGAGGGGAAGAAGTACAGTAGCTTCTGAGTTGCTGTTCAGCCCTTCTAGAACAGTGGACAGAACTCAGAAAATGTTTCTTTGGCTGGAGACTTGAATGAAAAGAGGAGAAACAAGGGGGAAAGTGGAGGAAGAAAGAGACTGGGAAAAGGAAAAGAGAAGAAGGGAAACTTTTGACGTTGGATTTGGTTTAAATAGGAAAGAGAAGAAGGGAGAGGGAGGTTCCTTCTAGGAACCTTCCTCTTCAATTTAAAATCTTTTTTTTATAAACATATATGACATCATCACAATGATGTCATTTATGACATCTTTTATAATGACATGATGGATGATGTCATTATTACTCTTATATTGTATATTATTTCTATATTTTTTTTACAAATGCATATAAAGGTAGAGACTAATCTGAACTGTTTTATAAAATAAATTTTTTATTTATTTTTTCTATTCATTTATTTGAGATGTTTAAATATATCCGTACTTGCGCCTCGCATGTCGGATTATGATGCGTAATGTCCCGATTTGATCATCTCTAAACAACGATCAATATGAATATAATAATGGTATACTTTTGATTGGGTTTGGATGCCTGAACTTTTCCGAGATACGGTTTCGGTTTGGGGTTAAATTTTGCGAATTAAAAATGTCAAACGATCTCCGATTGACGAACGGTCGATTCCGTTGATCTTGTTTCATTGAATCGGATTTAGTGGCGGTCTTGATTCATTTTGCGGTTTCCGAATTTGCATCACGGCTTTCCACGGCACGCATTACGATGCGACCAATTTTTGTCAATTTCGCCCGAACATCTTTTGATTCACGATCAATTGATCGATTTAAGTTAATTAACATTGTTTAATAACTTTATTGAGTTATACGGACCCTAATTGGGTCGGGTTCGGGTTTAATTGGGAACTGAATGTTACAGGCGCACGAAAATGATGTGGATCAAGTCCGTCCTGACTGACCTAATATTGAGGTGCCTCTTCCTATGCACCTCAAATGTGATAATCAAGCAGCTCTTTTCATAGCTAATAATCCAGCCTTCTATGAAAGAAAAAAGCACATTGAAATTGATTGCTATTACACACATGATTTGATCCAGAAAGGGCTTATTTCCGCTTCCCATAATGCTTCAGGCGATCAGATTGCAGATATGTATACCAAAGCTCTTGCGAGGGGTCCTTTTCATCGTTGTTATTCCAAGCTGGCTTGAGGGGGAGTGTTGAGATACTTATATCCCTTTATCTTAATTTTGTAATTTTTTATTTCTTTGGTCTACTTTGTGTAATCTTTCCTTTCAGCTTTTCTCCTATATAAAAGAGTTCTAGGACTACGATGAATCCAACTTTTCATTTCACAACTTTCCACAATTCCATCTTATGCCACATTTTACTAAAACTAATGGTTTATCCAGTTGTGACAAGAGATTTACATATGCTCTAGTGGTAGTTTTTGTTCCCCGAGATCATCATAATCCATTGCAATATCATGTTTGGCGAAAAGCCATGGATGAGGAGATGGAGGCACTTACATCAAAGCACGTGGGAACTTGTGTCATGCCTCCCGGGTGTTGGACCTGTAGTATGCAGATGGGTATGTTGACAAGCTGTAGCTTTGGAGAAGAGAAACAAATGGGATATCTATTCCATAGTGCTAGGGTCTCTTATATAGAGAGAAAACCCTAGAGAGTATAAGAGGAAAAATACATAAATACCCCTGAGGGGTTACGGAACCCGAAGGGTTAAGGGTTACGGAACTCGAAAGGTTACATTGTAATATAATAATTCTAACACTCCCCCTCAAGTTGGAGCTTATCTGTCGATCATGTCCAACTTGGATACTAAGTACATTAGGCGCTTCATTGGAAGAGCCTTTGTGAGGATGTATGCAAGTTGAAGTTCAGTGGAGATGTATGGAGTGTTGATTCGTCCTTCTCGTACTGCATCACGAATAAAATGGCAATCAACTTCAATGTGTTTTGTCCGCTCATGGAAAACTGAATTGGTGGCGATGTACGTGGCAGACTTGTTGTCGCACTATAAGGGTATAGCAGTGACGACTGACATGCCAAGTTCTGTTAGGAAAGAAACAAGCCATGTGATCTCACATGTGGCCTGAGCCATTGCCCTGTATTCTGCTTCCGTACTGGATCTGGATACCACTGTCTGCTTCTTGCTTCGCCAAGTGATAAGGTTATCCCCAACCAAGGTTTTTGAAATCGAACCGGACACCAAACCGGAAACCTTGTTGAAATGGTCGGATCGGGTCGGACCATGTAATCAAACCGGTTCAACCGGATGATGACGTCGTCATTATTTAAAATCGGATTAACCGGACCGGTGAAAAAAAAGTGGTCGGATCGGCTAATCAAATCGAAATGAAATAATATATATATAATATACACTTAATATACTTGAAATATATATAAAATACATATATAATGTATATATTTTACACACTATACATAAAGTATTTTTCTAATACACCATCAAATATCATACATATCATATATATATTATTTGGATTAGATGCTCTATAATATGATAATAGTTTAATTATATTTAAAATCCAATACATGCAAAAAGTTGTGTTAGTGTAGTTGGTTAGAAGTGTGAAATAGGTAACCAAAGGTCATGGGTTCAACTCTCATTGTTAACAAAATTTTTAAATAGTTTAAAAATTAAATGTGGTTCAACTTCGGTTGAACCTCTGGTTTAACCGAGTCAAAAAAATAGGTTGAACCGGACGAGTTAATTTAAATTTATATAATCGAACTGAACCGGCATAAACCGGTTAACCGGACTGGTCCAGGCCCGGTTCACCGGTCGGACTGGTCGAACCGTCGGTCCGTTCCGGTTTCAAAAACACTGTCCCCAACAAACATGGCGTATCCTGTAGTGGATCGGCGATCCTCAGGAGAGCTAGCATAGTCAGAACCTGTATAGGTGGAGCTATTAGTGTGTCCATTCACCCCATAGAAAAGTCCACGTTCGGGGGATTCCTTCAAATATCGAAGGATCAAAAGAACATCCTGCCAGTGATAGTAAAGAGGCTTCTCCATATGTTGACTGGCTCTGCTCACAGCATATGATATATCTAGCCTAGTAATAGTGAGATAGAGTAATTTTCCCACTAAAATTTTGTATCGTGTTGCATCCTCAAAAGCTAGATCAGTAAATGCTGAATATTTTCTCACTTCTGTAGGCATGCTAGATGGCTTGCATCCAAGAAGTCCTGCCTCAGTTAGAATATCGAGACAATACTTTCTCTATGAAAGATGGAGCCCATCTGTAGTGCGTATTACTTCGATGCCAAGAAAATAACGAAGTTGGCCGAGATCTTTCGTGACAAAGACCTTCTGGAGGAAGGCCCTTGGTCTCCTGAATATACCATCTACATCATCTCCTGTGATAACCATATCATCAACATAGACAGCAAGGATGATCGTGCCAGTAGAGCGTCGTCTAACAAAGACAAAGTAGTCAGATGTTGTCTTCTGAAAACCAAGTGTGTTGATCTCTGTAGTGAGCCTGTCAAACCATGCCTTTGGGCTCTGTTTCAGGCCATAAATGACCTTGCGTAGTCGACATACATGCTCCCCCTCGACTACATACCCCGACGGTTGCATCATGTAGACATCCTCCTCAAGATCACCATAAAGAAAGGCGTTCTTCACATCAAGTTGATAAATGGGCCAAGCCTTGTTGGCAGCAACAGAGAGAATGGTACGTATCGACCCCATTCTGGCAATAGGAGAGGTCTCAAAATAATCAATTTCAAAGGTTTGTGTGAAATCTTTGGCAACAAGTCTGGATTTCTCTCTGTCAATAGAACCATCAGGCGATTGTTTGGTCGTGAAGACCCATCGACAACCATAGGACGAACTCCCGGAGGGCACGGCACAAGATCCCACGTACCCCGGGAGGTAAGGGCATCCATCTCCTCATCCATGGCCTATCGCCAACCATGATCTTGCATTGCACTGAAATGATCTCTTGGAATGGTAATAGCATTCAGAGCATCGGCAAATCTCTTGTCATAGCTAGATAAACCATCTGTAAAAGTAAAATGTGACATGGAGTGATACGTACATTTCCTTTTTTGCTTGCGTAGATCTATAGGAAGCTCCCCGGGTACATCCGGAACAGCAGTGGTGGGAGCACTCGAAGTGGTCATATCATCCTGCATAAAAGGGACAGGCAAAGGTACAGACACTGGTGTAGAAGGTATAGAGGTACGCTGGCGAGTATAGACGATTGGTGGAGGAGGGAGGTCCAGAGGAATGTCACTCACAGTCTATGTGAAATAACTTGTTTGCTTAAAGAATGTGACATCAGCAGATACATAATATCGACGTCCAACAGGATTATAGCAGCGATAGCCTTTCTAGGTACGAGAGTACCCAAGAAAGACGCATTTGATGTCACGAGAGGATAATTTATCAGCTGCATGAAAGTTATGAACAAAGGCAATACAACCAAAAATTCGCAGAGGTATAGGAAAAGGAGACTCTGTAGGATAAAGTAAGGAAAATGGAGTTGCCCCTTTGAGAACAGATGAAGGAACACGGTTGATGAGATACACTGCAGTAAGGATAGCATCTCCCCAATATTGTTTAGGAACACTCATTTAACTAAGAAGAGATCTGGCAATATTTAGCAAGTGTCGGAGTTTCCTCTCAGCTATACCATTCTGTTGTGAGGTATATGGACATGATGTTTGGTGAACAGTTCCCTAGGATGCAAAGAAAGAGGTCAAGTCATGTTGGGTTAACTCAAGAGCATTGTCGATACGAATGATCTTAACAATGCTAGAAAAGTAAGTTTTAACATATTGAATGAAATTTCTAACAATTTGATTAATCTCTGAACGCTCCTTTATTAGATAGACCCAAGAAGATCGACTATAATCAACGAAAACTATAAAATAGCGATGACTACTTAATGTGCGGATCGGATAAAGTCCTCAAACATCACAGTGAACAAGATGAAAAGCAGCAGTACTACGAGACTCAGTACGAACAGGAAATGAAGTTTGATGGTGTTTCCCGAACTCACATGCCTCGCACTAAAGGGGCTTCAGAGCAGAGAGTTCGGGAAACATCATGGAGATGGCTTTGGCAGAGGGATGCCCAAGGCGCAGATGCCATAGGAGCGGATCTTCCGAGATAGTTGCAGCACCAACAAAATTGGAGTCTGAGGGTATGTCAAGGTAATATAGGCCGTTCTTCTCATGACTCCCACCAAAAATCTGCCTCGTCCGAATGCCCTTAAAATAACAACAAGACTCATCAAATATCACAAAACAATGAAGCTCAACACAAATCTTATGAACTGGCAGCAAGCTAAGAGGAAAATCAGGAGCACAGTGAACCCCCGAAAGTCGGAGCTTGGAAGAGAATTCCATAGTTCCGACAATAGTAATATGTGATTGAGTCCCATTAGAGACTCGAACTGACTTCACAGAGGTAGATATTATGGAAGAGGTGAGCAGACTACCTTCTCCAGTGAGATGAGTAGAGGCGCCGGAATAAATAATCCCAAGCTGGAGTAGGAGTGATAACAGAGTTGGCTATTGTACCTGAAGGAGTGGCCAGAGCAACATTTGTAGTGTTACTAGTGGTGGTAGGTCCTGGAGTCTTAAGGATCTACATTAGGTGGGAGTAATCTGCATTATTAAGATGAACAGTCTTGCCACTGGAGGTAGGCAACGCCTCTTCCACATCATAGGCATCCTCATAAGCATTATTGGTGTGATAAGATGGTACGCCAAACTTCTGCCAACACCGTTCAGTCGAGTGGTTCCACCTACCACAGTGAGTGCATGGGGCAGTAGAGTCTCGCCCACGACCACGACCAAAGTCACGACCTCACATCCACAGCCACGATTCGGATCACGACCGCATCCTCCTCGCAAGTCGTATCTGCCTCCTCGTCCAGATGAGGCGATGTGTGCAAAGTTCTCTGTTGAAGGTAAGAAGGGAGGTCAGGCAGCGGATGTCTCGAGCTCCTCAAGTCGGCCAAAGATGGCCTTCATTGTTGGTAGTGTGTCTGATATAAGAAGTTGCTCCTTCGCTGCATGGTATTTAGAATGCAGGTCATCAAGGAAGCGGTATACCTGCCAGTCAGAACGCTCTTGTATCTGTTTGGTGCAAGATGAGGGCTGGAATATTGCAAGCTCCTCATACATATTGGATAGATGCTTGTAGTACTCGATGAGGGTGGAATCACCCTGAGATGCTGACTAGATTCGCATGTAAATGTCTGCAAGGCGTGACTTTGTCTTCTTCTGGGAGTATGTTTGCTCGAGATCCTCCCACATTTCCTTGGTCGTATTTTTGTAAAGAAGATTTGAGGCAATGTGAGCATCAACACTGTTGGTCATCCAGTTGATAACCAATAAGTTATCAGTCTTCCAGTTGTCGTACTCTTTGTCCTTTTCATCTAAAGGATCTTTAGTCAAAATGTAGAGTTTCGTCTGACCACCAATGAACACCATAAAAGATTGAGACTAGAGCACGTAATTTTCTGTGCCCTTGAGTTTGATAGTAGTGCCTTGTGCCATAATATTTGTAGCCAAGGGCTTTGTCTCAGTAGAAGGTGTAGTGGTGATCTTAAAATAAAAAGGCGATCCTGTGATCAACTAAGGATGCATATAAGAGCTAAGAAATGCCCTAGAACTCACGTTTGCCTTTGAAAAAGGGCTGAAAACCCTCAATGGACAGCAGACCTGGATTTTTGGAAGCAGTTTGTGATTAGTTTTGGATCTTCAAAGAGTCTCGGTACCCGTGGAGGGTAGCTATTGGGCTGACGACCTTCGTAGGAGGTCCTGAAAGCGCAGGGTAGCGCTAGCGGGAGGGCTGCTGCATTGGAGGCGATTGGAGGGCATTGCGCGAGGCCCTAATTTAGGGAAGAGAGCAGGTGCAGGCTTTTGCAAGGCTTGAAGGTGGTGGTGGGGATTTTAGGTCAGAACCCTGGTCTAGGACCGTTACTCTGATACCATGTGGATAAGAGAGACAAATGGGATATCTATTCCATAGGGCTAGGGTCTCTTATATAGAGAGAAAACTCTAGAGAGTACAAGAGGAAAAATACATAAATACCCATGAGGGGGTTACGGGACCCGAAGGGTTAAGGGTTACGGAACCCGAGAGGTTACAAGTATAATTGTAATATAATAATGGGATTTTTACACCCATAACCCTGAGTAATTTCGTAATAACATTCATAACCTTGCATAATCGTGAATTACGCTCCGAACCATGAATAAGTGTGCCGTTTTACATCCATAACCTTCAATTACTTTACTCTGTTAACTCAACCAGATGATTGAGTTAATCTAACCAATCAACCATCTAATGGTTGAGATTAACCTGATAAAAAATATCTCATGCTTTTCCCTTGAGGCTGCACCTGCAACAAACGTGACTTGGGTCAACGTGGGAGGGGCTTGCAGGCTGCACCTGCACCAAGGCAGTTCCGTGGCGAGTGAGGGGGGTTGTAGAGGTGCGAGGAGCTTGCAGGTCAACGGGGGGGGGGGGGGGGGGGAGGGGACGGGGACCGGCAGGGGGAGGGGTTGTAGAGGTGCAGACGTGCGGAGGTGGTTAAGAAATCGACAAAAAGATGCGATTTTTCCGACATGGCTTGGGTCTCATCCTCACCAGAAAGGTTCCTTGATGGTGGCGTCCTCCTCCCTGGGTGGGGGAGCCCAGAGGTTAACGCGGCTTTCACAACCTCCCTCCTCGTCGCCTAGAAGCAACCCATCCTCGTCGTCGTTGAGGCCATTCCTGCTCGCTACACCACCGCCACCTCCGGCACCGCTCTCGTCGACGGCGAGCCAAAAGTTCATGAAGGGAGGCGCGCTGACAATCCTTGCCGGCGAAGCGGAAGCCTGCAAGGGGGGGGTCATGGTCGAGGTCGAGGTGTGTGTGGAGGCTGCACATCTGGTGGTCGAAGAGTTGGAGCTGGTGGGTTTGCTCGAAGAGCTCCTGTCGGTCGGGAAGGAGCTTTACGGGACGGGAGGGGGGAGTGGGGATAATACGTCCACCCTTATCCTCCCTCTTCTTCTTCATTTTCCCCTGTTGTTCCTCTCCATTGAACCCAACTTTCTCACCGACGAGGATCACCATCATCTCTCCCTCACCAAGTCCCTTTTACCTCTTCACCCCTCATCTCCGAAGACGTCACATCAGAGCCTCGCTCCTGCTCCATCACCACGCTACAAGAACTCCATCCACGCTTTAATGCCTAGCCGAGGCTCGAACCTCGAGTACGATATACACTTGTAGAGCCTTCATTAGGAGCGACCTGAGGACTTCAACGACGCAATGCGAACGCCTCCACAACAGAACTAAAGGTTGGAGGAGGAGATCTACCATGTTGCGGTGATGTCTTCTTTATGTCTTAAAGAAGAAGCTCTAGTTCATCTCTCGCCAAGTACTGAACGACGAAGAAAAGTGGAGCTCTACTTCATCACTGACCAAGATATGCTTCGCACCCTCCCCCAGCTTCGATTCTCGAGCACCGTGTTGGCATCTACCCCGGCCTCTGCTTCAGAGCTTAACCACAAGACGCGACACCAAGAGCCGAGCTCCAGATCTCTTGCTGCCCTCATTGTTTCCCCTCTCATCAACCCAGTGGAGTTAGAAACCTCCCTGCCCATCCAAGCATTGACAGGGCCTTCCTCCAGTACCTGAGCAACCACCTAAGCCTCTTCATTGAGATCCAGCACCCTACAAATCTTGCGAAACTCATTGGAGAGTTGTGTCGATCAAGAACCACCATGCCAAGCTCTAAAGGTGGAACTCCACGTTGGAAGGTTTACCTCGAGGTGTGCAAGCAGTGTTCGAGGTCCAACCATGACTTTGCTACGGTGAGAAGGAGAGTGGGGAGGGGGGCTTGCAGAGGTTTGAAGGAGACGGGGGAAGGGCAACGTTGGCATGATTTTAAAATAAGAACCGCTATTAAGGGCAACGTTGTCTTTTTTAACAGAAATCGTCAAATATAATGGCCATCTCAAACGATCCCTAACACAGGATTATGTCATGTAAGAGTTATGCAATACTCGGGGTTTCTCATGTAATCTGTGATTATGCAGGATTATGAATGTTATTACAAAATTACTCAGGGTTGTAGGTGTAAAAATCCCTATAATAATTCTAACTGTAGCCAAAAGCTTCATCCATACCTATAGTGTCTATTATTTGACTTACTCTCTAGTCGCCAGAATAGGATCCATACATATCATTCTTTCTATCAGCTAGATGTAAAGAATGCCTTTATCTATGGAAACCTTGAGGAGGAGGTTTATATGATACAACTGTTAGGTTATAATGTTAAGGGGGTGTGTGTATACTGACTTCGTAATTCAATCCTAAAGCAGACTCATCGGACATGATTTGACAGGCTTACCACTGAGATCAATTCTCTTGGCTTCCACAAGACAAGGTCTGAATACTCTCTCTTTGTCAGACGACAATCTATTGCCAATGTTATACTAGTTGTCTTTGTTGATGATATGGTTGTCACCAGGATAGCGAAGCATGCATTTCAGAGACAAAGCCTTCCTTGAGAAGGTACTTGTGATGAAAGATATTGGCCAACTCCGTTACTTCCTTGGCATTGAGGTGATACCTACTACAAAGGGATTACATCTCTCACAGCGGAAGTATATCCTAGATATTCTTACAACGGTTGGACTGCTTGGATGTTAACCATCCGGCATCACTGTAAAACCAAGGAAACACTCTATTTTACAAATCCAAAGTTTGGGGACATTACAAGATATAAAAGTCTAGTGGGCAAATTGCTTTACTTTACTGATATTAGACCATACATGTCATATATTAAGAGCAGAGTGAGCCAACACATGGAGAGATCTCTCTATAATCATTAGCAGGATGTTCTTCTGATCCTTTGATATTTGAAAGAATCTTCAGGGTGTGACTTCTTCTATAGAGTCAATGACCATACTAATGTTATCGCTTATGTCGGTGTTGATTATGTCAGTTGTCCAGAGGATCAACGAACTATTGGGTATGCTATGTTTATTGGCGACAATCTTGTTACATGGCACAGTAAGTGCAGCCTGTGGTTTCTAGATCGAGTGCAGAAACAGAGAAGAGGGCAATGGCCCAAGCTACATGTGATATTACTTGGCTTCTGTCTTTTCTACAAGAACTTGGAGCTCATATTACCACTCCAGTTCTCTTATACTGTGACAACAAGTATGCTACATATATCATCACCAATCATGTTTTTGATGAGCGGACTAAGCACATTGAAGTTGATTGTCACTTCATTCGCGGTATTGTACAGGAAGGGAAAACCACTGCACATCTCCACATATCTTCAGCTTGCATAAAGAAACACCTGTCATGGTCTCATGGATGATTTCCAAGTTATGCATGATCGGTAGATATACTCCAACTTGAGGGGATGTCAGAGTTATTGAGTCATTTTTATTTATTCTTATTTCCATCATGTAGCCCCTTAGAGGTATCTATGTAATTTTTCCTTTTTGCTTCTCCAAGATTTCACGTTATATAAGAATCCCTAGACCCATGGAATAAGCCAATTATTCATTCTCTCGTCTTTCTGCACCACCTGCTTTTGTATCCTTGTTGAAATTTTATCCCCTGGTGAATAAGAAGCAACATATTATATCTAAATCAAGTGCTGAGAGCATTTGTCGAATCGTGACACATATTACCGGTGTAACTGGGTATTATCCCTATTCTAAGTGACTTTGGTAATACAACTTCTTTGCTTGTTCCAATGTATTTATGGCAATAAGACGCTTGTCCTCCCCTGCCGGCCTTACGTGAGCACACCGGGCATAAGAGGCTGACTGTCGCTTTGTTGGAAAATTCCCACAGCCTATGTTAAGGAACATGTTGCATATATCTTTACAAAAGCACTCCTCTACTCTATCTCATCTGTTAGTTTTGGTGTTGTTATGAAAAATGAGCAATCTTTTATTCAAGGGAACCCTAGGCTCTCTTATATAGGGAGAGACCTCAAGGGTAAAGTACATAGTAGTCCAGAGAAAAATAAGAAATGACGAACAGGTACATAGCATATAACAATATCTATCTACACTCCCCCTCAAGGTGGAGCATAGATGTCTATCATGCTCAGCTTGGAAGAACATCTCTGGAAAGGTCCCCTGAGCAACGGCTTGGTGAGTACGTCAGCAGTCTGATCCCCTGGGGTTCGTTTGGTTGCAGGGTTGGGCAGGGTTGGGTTGGCCCAACCCGGGGTACCCCTCCTTCCAACCCTCCCAATCCTCGTCACAGTTTACTATTCACAGGGGTACCTCAACCCAACCCAACCCCGCCCAACCCCGGAACCAAACGAACCCCTGAGCTCACGTGACCTGTAGATATCAACCCTCTCTGGATCAAGTCTCTAGTGTAGTGGCAGTCAACTTCAATATGCTTTGTTCTTTCATGAAATGTTGTATTGTTGGCAATAAACAAGGTTGCCTGATTGTCACACTGAAGCTGCATGGGTAGAGGTACGGCTACATGTAGATCCTCTAGTACAGATCGAACCCACATCATCTCCGTGCTTGCTTGCGCCATGGCCCTATATTCGGATTCAGCACTGGACCTCGCCACAACAGTTTGTTTCTTGCTTTTCCAAGAAACCAGAGAGCTCCCAATAAAAACTGCAAATCCTGAGGTCGATTTTCGATCCTTAGGTCATCCTGCATAATCAGCATCTGCACATGCTGAAACAGATAAATCTGTGCCCTTTCGAAACAGCAACCCTGAACCTGGAGAAGACTTCAGATACCTCAATATCATGTATATGGCATCCATATGAACTTGTCTTGGTTGCTCCATAAATTGGCTCACCCGGCATACTGCAAAGGCAATATCGGGTCGAGTTATGGTAATATAAAGGAGCTTACCCACCATTTCTGTATATCTCCTCTTGTCCACTTCAGCAGTGTCATCATCATACAGCTTCATGCTTGGATCCATGGGAATACTTGATGGTTTGCATCCAACCATGCATGTTTCAGTCAAGAAATCTGTAATGTACTTCCTTTGGGTCATCACCAGACCCTGTGCATTCCTGGCAAATTCCAACCCCAGAAAGTATCTTAGGGTTCCAAGATCCTTCCTGACGAACTGACGGCCTAGGAATACCTTCGCCCTTTCTATGCCATGAATATCATCTCCTGTAACCAGAATATTATCAACATAGACCATGGTAACAACCGTACCTGTTGATGACTTCTGAACCAACAACGAGTGGTCTGCATTCGACCTCTTGAATCCCTGTCTTTCAATCAGATTGGAAAGCTTCTGGAACCACGCTCGTGGACTCTGTTTGAGGCCATAAATTACCTTGTGAAGTCCACACACCATATGCTTCTCCCCCTCAGCAGTAAACCCTGGTGACTGCTGCAGGTAGACTTCCTCCTGCAGATCTCCATACAAGAAGGCATTCTTGACATCCAATTCAGAATGTGAAGAGTAGAATGACGAGCCATTGGAGAAAAAGTATCCATATAATCGATGCCATGGGGGGCGGCGGAGAGGGTGGAGGGAGAGAGGCGGAGAGAGGCCTGGGGAGGCGGAGAGGAGCTCGGGGAGGCGGGGAGGAGCCCGGGGAGGCAGCGGCGGCGGCGGAGAGAGACGAAGGGAGGGAGGGCGGCGGGTGGGGAGAGGGAGAGAGCCGTAGAGCTTGGGCTCTGATATCATGTTGTGAAAAATGAGCAATCTATTATTCAAGGGAACCCTAGGCTCTCTTAAAAAGGGAGAGACCTCAAGGGTAAAGTACATAGTAGTCCAGAGAAAAATAAGAAATGACGAACAGGTACATTGCATATAATAATATCTATCTATAGGTGTAGCCTATCATTGGAGTTTTACATTTACAGTGATATTTATTGTTTGATGATAGTACGAGTAGTCTGAGCTGGTTTGCACGATAGTTACCCAAAATACGGGGATCCTTCATTTAATGTTTGATCATGCAATTCTTCTCGAACTTCCTTAATTATATAGAGGTGTTTGGTCTTTTGATTACGATGCCACTACATTTTTTCACAAATATTTAAGTATTCGTTAATACATAAACAACAACAAAGCCTTTAAGTATTCATTAATTACATTAAGTATTCATTAATGTAATTATAAAAACTGGATTTGGATTGCCAATAATATTGGAACTTTGTTATGCTTTGTCAAAATGTGATGACTGCGATTCCTTGGCCAGTCACTTCCAGAGATAATATTCTACATTCTCCTAGTAACAAGTTCATTTATTGAACGCTGATACAAAAGAACTCTTAATTGTACACGTATTATGCCTCATTAGTTCTTGGCGCTAGTGCATTCAGTGAAGTAGCATTAAGTGACTGCTGTGAGGTATTTGACAGATGTAACAGGGCTATCAATTTAAGAGAGAAGAAGCATTAACTGATGGTGTAGGTGTGTTCTACTCAGCACCGTTAGTTGAAAAGTACAATCAAACATGGTGTTTGCACCTTCTATTGCACTGAAGACGCATCATTAGTTGAAAAAGAATAGATATTAATATTGAAACATTTCCTTAAAACTATTAAAGGTAGCAACACCTTTTGTCGAATGCTAAGCTAATATCATCAGCTGCTTAGAGGAAGTATGGAAACACTTTTCCCATTTCATTTGTTGGAATAAATCACTAGGCATGTCTTTTTCCTATGTTTTATTATGGCATTGTGAATTATTATTATTGTTAGAAAAGTAGTATCCATTCTTTTTTCATTGTAGCTTAATAAAATTGGGCGAGATGCAGTGTTGTATGTGGAATCATTAATTGAGTCAATAATGGGTGGACTTGAGGGTCTTATCAACATCCTTGATTCTGAAGGGGGCTTTGGGCCTTTGGAGATGCAGGTATTATTACTTGGCTAGATGCAGGTTGTATAATGATATTGTCTCCGTTTCTAATTCTGTGGTTTCTGACATAACAGCTTCGTCCAGAGCAGGTCATGGGATATGCAGCCCATCTTAACAGAACTTCCACTCCTTTGAAATCTTTCAAAGGTGCTCAAAATTTTCCATTACCTGGACATGAGAGCTACCCTGGTAGCAATGCTACTATCAAAATGTAAGAAACTTACATCTCCCTTTTCTAGCAATGGCAATTACAAATCGTAAATTTGTGAAGCAGGTTAGAAGCTGCAGTACAGAGGCTGACCAATTTGTGTTCAGTTTTGAATGAATTGGAACCGATATGCATTCTCAATCATGTCTTTGTTCTTCGTGAGGTGAGCTTGTCTTTCCAGTTTGCCTTTAGTTGCTTTTCTTAAAAGAATGTTATCATGCTAGTCTTAAAAGAATGTTGCCATAAGCTCTGGATAAAGGCCTTAGTCTAAGGTATAAGGATCGTCATGTGAGTCCTAAGGTGCCAGACAACCCATTCTATCTACTACTGCTTGCACCAATCCGATTGGCTACTTTCGGTGGAGAAGACGGAGAGGAGGCTTGTGGGCTAGAGAACCTCATGTTCATTGAGGGGTGGTCACCTCACAATTCTTGAAGCAATGCTCTTGGCTATTGTGATCTTTTTCTTGTCATCATGTTTACTTCTAGTTGGGGTGAGAAGTCAGCTACCATCCTTGATGTGGAGATTTTTCTAGTTTGCCTCGGAGACTATGGTGTTGCCTCCGATGCGTAAGAAAATGGTGGGGCAGTCCATGGAGGATAGTGATTTGGGAGTGCTTAGCCGAAAGGAGAAGAATAGGGCATTGCTTGCCAAGTGATTCGCTCACATTTGGGTTGTGTTTTAAATTTGTTGTGCAAATTGCTGCAGGGCATTTATGAGTTCATTGTTAAGTTGTCAGCTCATCCAAGGGTGGTATGCCGTGTCTACTTTCTGAAAGGGGATATGCAGTCTTCTAGATTGATCTCATCCTTTTCTCGTATGCCGTGTCTATTTTCTGAAAGGGGATATGCACTCTTCTAGATTGATCTCATCCTTTTCTCGTCATGTTTTTGGTGACGGAGGTGGCTTAAGCTTTTGATAGGATGACTGGACCACAAATGGGACCCTTTGTAATAGATCCTTTGTCAGTTTGTGTTGGCCGTAGATCTGGGTATTCATGTAGGTGATGACTAGCCAATAGGGATTTGTCACCTTAGTGTTGCTATAGTCACCCGGCTGCTTTCTTAGGTGGGGTGGCCTAACAGAATAACTTAGACTGACTAAACGACCAACTAATAAAAATTATAATTGTTATTATTTTTTGATTTTTTTATAACTTTTAACTGTAAAGTGAAAGCTAGATGTGAATAGATTGATCATAGTCCAATTAATACTTTTATCTTGTGAATTAGTTACCATATACATATAAATATATAAGATTGTATATATTAAACGTACTTTTCTATTTAAAACAATTAAAAAGACTTAAATATTTTCGTTTAGTCACCCTGTTGACGCATATGCTTTACTTGTCCTTTTTTGTTATTTTATTTTCTTGTCATTCTCTTTATGTAATTTACCCATAGGCTACTCTCCTATATAAGAGAGCCTAGGGCTATGGAATAGATCATCTCTTTCACGTTTCCCAACATGGTATCAGAGCGACGGTCCTAGACCGGAGTTCCTGGAACCCTAACCCTAACCCTACCCGCCGGCCCTCTCTCTCTCTCTCCTCTTCTCTCCGCAGATCGGCGCCGCCCCTTCTCCGGCGCACAAGGCGCACATCTCCAGGCGCCTTCTCCGGCGCACCAAGGCGCACATCTCCAGCGCCTTCTCCGACGCACCAAGGTGGATCTGCAGCGGGATCTCCAGCGCCCTCTCCGATCCAGGCGCATCAGCGCGCACCACGCACATCAGCGCTCATAGGCGCACATCGGCGCGCATCAGCGCACCAGGCGCATCAACGCGCACCTGTGCACATCAGCGCACATCAGTGCACACAGGCGCACATCTGCGCACACAGGCGCACATCTGCGCACATCGGCGCGCATCAGAGCACATAGGCGCACACTCCAGGCGCACATCCAGCAGCGCATTGACGCACATCCAGTGCGTCAAGTCTGGTAGCTAGCGTGCGTGTGCACGGTTTTCAACCCTAAGCCCCAGATAATCAACATGGGATTAGTTGCTTGAAGTCTACACATGCAACTAATCCCGTCTATGTCTTTGTAGACGAGTATTCTCCATTGCAGTTCGCTCCAGTCTTCCGTATCCAGTATGTCAGAAAGTAAGGCAGATATCCCGTCCATGGGCGCATTTCGTGGTCCAGCGCCCATTGTCAAGATGGATGGTACGAACTATGAACTGTGGGCAATGCAGTTCATTAGTATGATGAAGTCCACGGGCAAGAAGCATATTCTCACAGAGCCCGAGCCTACAGAGAAGACTGGAGTCCATGCCTCATGGGAGGCCGACGACGCATATGCAAAGGTGTGGCTATCTGGCACATTGGCTATTGAGATCGCCAATGACATTCTACATCAACCCACAGCCAAAGACATGTGGGATATCCTAGCAGCGACATATTCCCAGGCGAAGAATGAGACCAAGATCCTGCAGCTACAACATGATATATTCACAATTAAGCAGAATGGTCGCCCATTACATTCTCTCTACACATCTTTGAGAGGAATGTTTGAGAAGCTCCATAGCTCCATGCCTCTTACCGCCACACCAGAACAGCAGAAGACATACAGGAATGCGACGATGGTGGGTGTGTTTCTCGCTGCACTCGATCCAGAGTATGAGGCAGCACGTTCACAGATTTTGGCGGACTCGACTATTCCTCCCATGGAGGAAGCCTTTCACAGATTGAGCAGGATTACTGTACCTTCAGCAGCCACTAGTCAGAATCCCTCAGCCATGGCAGCCAACAGAGGCCGCAGTTCTCAATACCAGGGCCGTGGACGTATTCCCCGTGGAAGGGGTGGCCGCACTAGGCCAACATGCTCATACTGTCACAGAGTCGGCCATACTGAAGACACATGCTACTCAAAGCATGGATTTCCTGCATCTGCACGAGCCGCTGAGCAGATAGAGCCCCCGTCTGCATCTACCCTGGATCAACGATTTGATGATCTGGTTGCCCGTCTTAGGGGCATTATACCACCATCTGGCCCAGCACCTCCGACAGAGAATCACACTGATGCCGCTGCTTCAGCTTCTGCCTCTACGAGTACTTCAGGTAGTACACTTGCTCTTCACAGTAGTAGATCAGATACATTGCCGTGGATCATGGACTCGGGCGCTACACATCACCTATGTGGCGACCAGAGTCTACTTACAGGATATACTCAGATTCCTCCAGGACGGACAGTAGTGATCGCCAATGGCACTCATTCCCCTATCACGGGTCAGGGGGAGATTGCATTGACATCCTCGATGCAGCTCAAGAATGTTTTGCATGCACCGCATTTTTCCATGAATCTGTTGTCGATTAGTCAGATTACGAAGGATCTTCATTGTCGAGCTATTTTTGATTCATCTTCTTTGATTTTTCAGGACATCCGTACGGGCAACGTGATTGGTCATGGCTATGAGCAAGGAGGCCTTTATCGTCTGAACCAGACTCCGTTTGCCGGAATCACAGCCTCCTCCGCAGAACAAGTATCTCCTCTCCTGTGGCATCTGCGCTTCGGTCATTTACCGCTTCAGAAGTTGCGTCTAGTCTTACCCTATAGTATGCCTCGCACAACTGTTCAGTGTGAGGCGTGTCAGTTGGGAAAACATCACAGGTCTTCTTTTCCCAGTAGTCAAGGTCGGAGTACTAACTCCAAGTTTGAGTTGTTTCATGTCGACGTCTGGGGTCCGAGTCGTGTTCCCGATCATCAGGGGCACAGGTTTTATATTGTTTTTGTGGATGATTTTTCTAGAGCATCATGGGTATTTCTAATGAAAAATAAGTCTGATGCTGGAGATATTATTATTCACTTTCTAAATGAGATTCAGAATGTTTTTTCCACAAATGTCAAAATTATGAGAACTGACAATGCCTTAGAGTTGTGCACCAACAATCTAGCCAAATACTACTCCTCAAAAGGGATTGTTCACCAAACATCCTGTGCTCATACGTCTCAACAAAATGGGGTTGCAGAAAGAAAACACCGTCATCTTCTTGACGTTACAAGGTCCCTTCTCATTCAGAGTCATGTCCCGTATACCTACTGGGGTGATGCAGTTCTTACTGCATGTTATCTTATAAATCGTATGCCCTCATCTGTCTTGAATGAACAGGTTCCTTTCTCACTTATATATCCTGACAAGGAGCTGTTCATTCTTACCCCTCGTGTCTTTGGGTGTGTCGCATTTGTCCATCAGTTGTCGCCCGGTTCGGACAAGCTCTCTCCTAGGGCTGTCAAGTGCATCTTCGTGGGGTACTCCAGAACTCAAAAGGGGTACAAGTGTTTTGATCCTGTGCGTCGGCGGTATATGATCAGTGCAGATGTTACATTCTTTGAATCTATCATGTATTTTTCAGAATCCGGGAACATGCAGCCACCACCATTGTCTCCTGATACCGTTTTCATGGCACCACCAACATCGCAGCCGTTACCTCCAGACCTACCACCGCCACCACCACCACCACCACAGCCACCAACAATATCCCCGTTACCACTCCATTACACCCGACGGCCGAAACAAGCTCATGGCTCTGACCAGTCAACTAGCTCGCCTATGGTATGTAATGAAAATATTAATGTTGATGAATCTGACGACATTTCTCAGCAGGATGCAGTACAGGAGCAGGGTGCTACTACAGAGGATCTGGATGTCCCAATTGCTCTACGAAAGCAGAAGAGAAGCTGTGCCAAGTATCCAGTATCAGCTGCGGTCTCGTTTGAGAGGTTATCTGGACCATTCAGGACGTTTGCATTGGCACTCTCAGCTACAGACATTCCACGGAACCACCATGAGGCTTTGCAGGATTCTAGATGGCGGCTAGCAATGGAGGAAGAGATGGCGGCTCTTCAGTCTCGAGGTACATGGAGCTTGGTGACCATACCTCCAGATGTCACCCCAGTGAGTTGCAGATGGGTGTTTACAGTGAAACATAATGCAGATGGCTCTATTGACAGGTACAAGGCACGCTTAGTTGCAAGAGGATTCACACAGACATATGGGGTAGATTACCTTAACACGTTCTCCCCTGTAGCTCGTCATTCCACTCTGCGGATACTCTTATCAGTTGCAGTTACTAGAGACTGGCCGCTCTATCAACTGGATGTGAAGAATGCCTTTCTGTATGGTGATCTGCAAGAGGAAGTTTATATGCAACAGCCACCAGGGTTTGCTGTTGAGGGGGAGTGTTCCAAGGTTTGCAGATTACATAAGGCCATCTACGGCCTTAAGCAGAGCCCCAGAGCATGGTTCCAGAAGCTGTCAGACCTCTTTGAGAAACAAGGATATAAACGCTCCAATGCTGATCATTCCTTGTTCGTGCAGAAGACGGCGAGAGGTATTACTGTAATCATGGTTTATGTTGATGATATCTTGATTACAGGTGATGATGACCAGGGTATTAAGCAGGCAAAGGAAAAGCTGGGGACTGAGTTTGTCACCAAGGACTTGGGAGTCCTTAGATATTTTCTGGGGCTGGAATTTGCTAGAAATCCATATGGGCTAGTCATGACACAGAGGAAGTATGTCACAGATCTACTGAATGAGACAGGTATGCTAGGATGTCGGCCAGCTACGACACCAATGGATCCTAGCATGAAGTTGTATGATGATGACACAGAAGAGGTCAACAAGCGAAGGTACGGAGAACTGGTAGGCAAACTACTGTATGTCACGATCACTAGACCTGATATATCGTTTGCAGTGAGTCGTGTGAGCCAGTTCATGGAGCAACCACGCCAGGTCCATATGGATGCAATATACATGATTCTGAGATTTTTAAAATCATCTCCAGGTGCAGGCTTGCTATTTAAGAAAGGAAAGGAGATTTCTGTCACAGCATGTGCGGATGCAGACTATGCAGGATGCCCCAAGGACAGGAAGTCAACGTCAGGGTTTGCAGTCTATGTTGGAGATGCCATAGTTTCATGGAAGAGCAAGAAGCAGACAGTAGTGGCCAGATCCAGTGCTGAGTCAGAATATAGGGCTATGGCCCAGGCTAGCACAGAAATGATGTGGGTGAAATCCTTACTTGCAGATCTATGCCTTGACATACCTCTTCCTATGATGTTGGAATGTGACAATCAGGCCGCCTTATTCATTGCAAATAATCCAGCGTTTCATGAAAGGACCAAGCATATTGAGGTCGATTGTCATTACATACGTGACATGATTCAGAAGGGGTTCATTGCTACATCTCATGTCACATCAGAGAATCAGACTGCTGATATCTTCACCAAGGCTCTACTTAGAGGTCCATTCCAGAAGTGCGCGTCCAAGCTGAGCATGATTGATATCTATGCTCCATCTTGAGGGGGAGTGTTGACGCATATGCTTTACTTGTCCTTTTTTGTTATTTTATTTTCTTGTCATTCTCTTTATGTAATTTACCCATAGGCTACTCTCCTATATAAGAGAGCCTAGGGCTATGGAATAGATCATCTCTTTCACGTTTCCCAAAAATACCATTTATTCTTTATCCGCTATCCCTTCTGAACGAATACTACCGACTTTTGCAACACCGGTTACCCCTTTTCCATTCTAATCTATCTTATCAGAGAGTGAGGGAGTTTATGGTGATGTCTATGTTTATTTCCTTTGTTGGGGAGTTGTCGAACATGGATGATCATGGGGCTTGGATAGATGGGAACTTCTCGGTCCATATAAGGTGCTTTATGCCTCAACCAATTTTCAATCTAGGGATTCGTATCTCAAAATGCAAGCAGAATTGGGAATGGAAGGTCCCTTGGCAGGTCAAATTTTCCTCGGGCTGTTGAGGTGGGATCAGGTGATGTCGGGTTCTCAGAGGGCCAGATATTTCCAAGGCGTAGACAACACTTATTAGCTATGTGTTGAGTGTTGGAGGATAGTGACCTTTTTTTATTTTGTTACCGTGAGAGAGTGCTGGACGAGGGCTGTTATCAGTGGGACGGCATATGACCATGATTTTCCTTCTGGGAATCCATTGGCACGTTGTGGTTGGGTTCAGATGGTGAGAGATTTTGGGAGTATTGAAGGTGTGGGCAATTTGGTCAGCGAGGAATGATGTCGTTTTTCAGCATTAGAGATTTTATGTTGAGAAGGTACTAGAGCTTGACGTGATCTTAAGAATTTGTGATATTTCTAATTCTGATGCTTTACATTGTGAATACAAAAAGTTATGGGTGTTGGTCTCTTCAGCACATCATTTTTCCTTTCAAGAAAAAGAACAAGCAGGAAGTGTTCTGAAAATCAAACAGAAATTTCAACAAAATTGTGTGGTTCAATTGCAACGGATTTATATGATGAAGTAACTAGAAACAAATTTTCTGATACAAGACACAAAAAATTAAAATGCTCCTTAGTGGTCACAGCAAATAACCAATAATTTTGTAGAGAACTAAGTTGAGCCAAAAGAGTACAGAAAACCAATCCTGCTTTACATTCTCAAGTATAGGACAAAGAGACGGGTTGATTACATCCATCACGAGTCTTCATTTGGTTTTAAGGGGGCATAGGGAGTAAATGTACAGCACAAAAAAGGGTCTGTTTTTCAGTCGAGAGCATTTTCTTCAGGAAATAAAAATGCACTGCTATCGTATGCACAGTGCAGTCACAGTGTAGTAACTGGGCGATTTTTTCTTAGTTTTGAGGTGATGATTTCTGAACAGAGCACCTCTCATCGTGCCAATAGAAGTAGTTCTCTATAGGTTAAAATTTAATGCAACCTATCTGAACCCTGATCTCGGTGCCATCTTTATTTAAAAAAACCACGAGTAAACAAAAATTATGAAGCCAATTAGGAGAAGTATATGATCTGGCAATTATCATAATATCATGATAGGTGAGACTTTAATCTTAAAACACAGTATGAAATACTTAATCACAAAGTAAACTTGTGTCACACCAAATGGATCAGAAGAAGTCATATCAGGGTGGGGGGGTGGATGTCAGTAGACAGATTAGAAAGCTACAACCAGAGGTGAGGACGTTGCGGAGAGACGGACACGACTTCTTCGGAATCCCGAAGACCACAGGAAGACACCCGGTTTGAAGCTGACACCCCCTCCGCTCAGCCGGGTAGGTCAGGAGGGGCATCGGACAATCGAGCATGTGCTCCGTCGTGCGGGCGAGGAGCTCAGGCAGAAAAATCAGATTAAGCTCACGAAAGCCAGGATATTCTCAAAAATGCGCCGATTTGCTTTGCAAACAGTAGCGCTCTATACATAAAAGCTAATTTGAATATTCGAAAATGAGACTCTTTCCCTATTCATCACTGAAGCGGACGAGGAAAAATTCAATCTTTTCATCAAATTGCCCTCGAAAACTCACCCTCCTCTTTTCCTTCTTTTCCATTTCGATAGATTGTTCCAGGCATTACACACTAGCAGAGATCGGGGAAGACATTCTACAGCTGCTTGTTCACATGCCTGCACAGGTCATGTTCCTATCTAAAATCATTACAAGGCTATTTGTTTCATGTTCCAAAGTAGGTCAAGGTCAAGGATCACCTCCACCCAAGGAGACTCCTATTGTGTTTTTGTGTTTGGTGCATATCATTATTCAAGGTCTTGCACAAAGAACACTATTTCAATGCAACCCACTGATCTAGGTGCAAGATGAATAAATTCTTAGCTGGTCTCATGGGAAATGAAATTTGTGACTATGGATGTAGCCTGTAGGAGATTTTCTTACGAGTTACGACTATGTAATGATTCAGTTTGCATCTTACTATGCTTGGCTTTTTTTCAATATTGCTTAAAAATTAATGCATAATTTGTGTCATTGCTTTCATCCCATGATAAATATCAAGCAGTTCTCACCTCTGGCTCTGAATTTAGAAGAATATGAAGCTTTATCTGTCCTCTTACTGACATTAGGTATATCCGTGACCAGCTTGTGTATGTGGTCTCGTCTAACTTGATGATTTAACCAAAAAACAGCTTCCTCGCATTACCACATCAGTTTCCTATGACGCTACCTCCAATTACGAACCTCTGGATATCTCCAATAGCATGGCCTGAAAAATATACGAAATATACAATAAAATGGATCAAACAATGACCAGATCATGATCAGCATGTGCGGCAGGACCCCTCAGGTGGTGTGGACTTGCCACTGAAGATAGTATGACACCCCTGGAGGCAGTGAACCTAATGTAGAGGTTGGTGCGACATTTTGTGGTGGCAGTGGCCGCTGGGCGGAGTGGTGCTAAGCTGCTGCCATGTGGTGGTTGTGTCGATTTCTCGGATTTTCTTTGGGGAGAAAAAAAACTAGGGCAAGGATGTATGGAATGCTAACCTGAGACTGCTGCTCTAATACTATGTTGAGGATAACGTATTGATGTATTGAAATGGGATACCCACTTAATGGTCTACAGGTAGTACAGTGTGTCTACCACACAAAAGATCAGGGTTCAAATCCCATTCTTGCAAGGGTTGCGTTAGTTAGTCGACGGCCAACGTAAAAAATAGTCAAATCTTTCAACATGGATTTGAGAAAGAATCCATATAGCCGACCCTATTTATAGTGGGAGAAGGCTTAGTACATTTTATATATTGAAATGGGAACTCTAGTCCACTTTTTTATTAAAAGAGGCTTAAGTTGTGGTATAAATAATAGAAAGAAAATATAACTATCCCCGAAGGGATATTGTTGAAAGAATTTTATATCTGTGTACCGTTTGGTCTTTTTATTCTTCTATGTTCCGTCTTATGTAATTTACCCATAGGGTTTTCTCTATATAAGAGACCCTAGGGTTCTCTGGAATAAACACAATTTTTATTTCCTCTAACATGGTATCAGAGCCTAAACCCTAGGCTCTCCACCCCCCCCCCTCCCCCCGCCGCCCACCAGCCTCTCTCGGCCACAGCCCAGGGCGCCTCTCAGCCCACGTCGCCCACCAGGCGCCTCTCGGCCCCCGGGTGCCGCCCTCCAGCCTGGGCCCTGCCGCCCTCCCGCACTCGGCCCTATTCTCTCTTCACCGCCGGCCTTGACCTAGCCGGCATCCCCTCCCCTGCGGCCTCCTTCGTAGCTGCCTCCTTCATCTCATCTATGGATTTGGGTGCGTAAGTCTACATACGCACTCGAATCCTATGCAGTCTGTGTAGACATCTATTTCTCTGTCTACAAACCCTAGTTCTTCCTCTGCGGCGATATGTCAGAATCAAAGGTTGATATGCCATCCGTAGGCGCTTTCAAAGGTCTTGCGCCAATAGTTAAGATGGATGGATCGAACTATGAGCTCTGGGCGATGCAGTTCATGAGCCTCATGAAGTCAAATGGTAAGAAGCACATTCTTACTGAGGATGAACCGGCAGAGAAGACAGGGATCTATGCCTCTTGGGAGGCTGATGACTCGTATGCCAAAGTCTGGCTCTCAGGCACGTTATCGATGGAGATTGCGAATGATGTTCTCCATCAGCCCACCGCTAAAGTGATGTGGGACATTCTCGCGGCGACATATTTCCAGGTCCGAAATGAAACCAAGATGCTACAACTTCAGCATGACATATTCACCATGAAGCAGAATGGGTGACCACTTCATTCCTTGTATACATCCCTTAGGGGGATGTTCGAGAAACTCTACAGCACTATTCCTCTAACGGCAACACCCGAGTAGCAAAAGACATTTCGTAATGCTACCATGGTAGGCATCCTTCTTGCGGCTCTTGATCCAGAATATGATGCGGCCAGATCACAGATTCCCGCAGATGCTACCATTCCTCCTATGGAGGAGGTTTACCAGAGGCTTAGCCGCATCTCAGTTCCCTCCAGCACGTCTGCACCACCTCCCTCTGCGATGGCTGCTTCCAGAGGAAGAGGTGGCTCCTCTTTTTCATTCCATGGCCGTGGCCGTGGAACTGGAGGTCGTGGTGGTCGATCTCGTCCACCTTGCAGTTTTTGTCATCGTACGGGTCACTCAGAACATACATGCTATTCTAAGCATGGTTTTCCAGCATCTGCAAGGGTGGCAGAACATGTTGCATCTCCATCCTCTTCTACTTCGGATCAGCGGTTTGAGGAACTAGTTGCTCGGCTACGGGATATAATGCCTCATGTTCCTACAGATTCTTCTGGAGGCCCTTCGGATATAGTTGCGTCTGCTTCTGCCAGCACTTCTGCCACGACTAGCACCTTAGGTAGTGCTTGTGCTTTTACCACATGTTCTAGTTCAGACATCTCCGATTGGATCATGGACTCTGGTGCAACGCACCATCTCTGTCGAGATAGAGACAGACTTATTTCATACAGGGAGATTCCTTCAGGGCGGTCGACGATCATTGCAAATGGGACTCATTCTCCCATTATTGGACAGGGGGAGGTTATGTTATCCTCTTCCATGCGTCTGAAGAATGTCTTACATGCTCTTGAATTTTCGATGAACTTGCTCTCTATTAGTCAGATTACGAAAGATTTGCATTGTCGCGCTATATTTGACCCATCTTGAAGAGCTATGTCCTCATTGTTAATCTGTTCTTAATCCTTTGAGAAAAACCCTGCAATCCACCCCGTGATGGTTCAACTTTTATTTACCTAGTCATTGCACTACAAATGTACAGAGGGAGGGGGGATGGAGCGAGAAGGGAGTGCGAAGCGCGAAGGGAGTGCGAAGTACGAAGGGAGTGCGAAGCGCGAAGGGGCGTTTGGCAAGTGGGAAGTGGCTGGCAACATCACCTCCGATGAGGCTGCTGCAAAGGGGAAGGGGGTGCTCTCTCACGTCGAGGTTGAAGCTGGGAGAGGGGGCGGTGCTATCGCGAGGAGTTCTGCGGAGGGACAGTGGAAGCACGTTTCGCACAAGAAGCCTGCGAAGCGTTGTTTCCGTTGTGGGGAGAGGGGACATCTGGCTCTTCTCTGTCCGCTTCCTCCGAGGTGCTTTGCATGCGGGAAGCCGGGGCACCGTCGCGCTTCTTGTTGGCTTCTTCGTGATCGCCGCCAGTTGCAGACTGGGGTGGTCTCCTCTTCCTTCAAGGTGCATGCTTTGCCTGGTTCTCGTTCCGGTCCTGTCGCTTGGAGGGAGGTTCGTTCTTACGCTCAGGTGGTGGATCCTCGCTGCTGCTCGTCGCGCGATGGCTCTTTCGATGCGGGTCTTCTAGTGAATGGTGCGGAGTCGATTCCTCGCTCCCCTAGTGGCGAGGGCGAAGCGCTGGTGGTTGGTGGTGCGGCTGTCGGTGCAACTTCTGTTGCGACTGGGGCGGCGGCGGCGAAGCCTGTTTCGACCTTGGAGGAGGTCATGCTACGTGCGAATGTGCATTGGGAGGTCTCGCATGTGGCGTCCGTGTGCGGGAAGGGGGTTTTGGACGTGAGAAGGCGCATGGTGGCTATTGGGGTGGCCAGCAGTGCAACGTCGACTGGGAGGCTGTGAGGGCGCATGTTGGAACTCTCCTGGGACCTCTCTTCTTTATGGACCTATTCCTGTTGGACTCTTCTCATTGCTGTGTGCGTGGCCTGTCCCCGGAGCAACGGGATAGGCTGCTGTGCGCTGGTTCTAACGACGAGGTTGTTTAGAGGAGGACTCGAGTGGCGGATGGCGCCTCTCTTTCCACCGAGGTCTGCGTCGCAGCTATTACTGGCGTTCCTTTTCTCTCGCGGACTGTACCCTGTCTCTCCAAGGCGTTTCGTCGTTGGGGGGAGACCATCATCGACGACGGCCTTGCTCCGGAGGCGGATTGGAAGATAACTAGGGTTCTTCTCGAGTGTAGCACGGCTTTTTTCTATGATACGCCTGGCAAAACTTTCTTCGGATCCCTCAAGATTGGGCGATGGCGTTTCAAGCCCGAGCTCTCCATCATCCTCCCTTCGCCGGCGGGTGTTTCGGACCGGGAGGCGCTGGCGGACGGTCGGGTAGCCTCGGCGCTGGTGGACGGTCCAGTTGCCTCGGGGCAGGAGTGCGACGCTTCGGCTTTGCCCTGCCACGTGGAGAGTGCTGCTGATTATTCCGAAGCGTCCCTAATATTGGTTGTCGTGGATGGAACCTTCGAGGCGACCCTTCGGTCCCCGCGCCAACCGCCTGCAACTTCTAGTTTCCCTGATTTAGGGATGCCCGAGGTCGATTCTGTTTTTCTCTCTCGTCAGATCGGGTCGACTCCCGCCTTATTTGTTGGCTTCTCGGGTCCCACTGCGGATCTCCAGAACGTGCGGGTTGGAGGACTCGTCACGTTCGGATCTTGGCCGCGTGTCTATCACCCGAATGTTCGGGCATTCTCGCCCGCCTCTGCTACGGTTTTTCCCTGATTCCACTGCGACGAATTGCGTGCCCATGACGGCTCAGGACGCGAGTCTTTGCTATTGGCTACTCCTCAAACACCGGTGCGGGCATCTTCGGATCTGCATGGCGACTTCTCTTCCTCCCTTCTTCCCCTGGGATCCCAGATCTTCTGCGACGAGGAGGGTCCTTCTTCCAGACGTTTTGGGAGGACTTACAGGATGCACAATTATTCTACGCATGGCCCTGTGGTGACTCACTCTTGTGCGTCTCTGCGGGAGGCTGTGGCGGATGCTGCGGGCCTATGTGGCCTTGGGGGAAACGACGGAGGTTTTTAATGAAGGTTCTCTCATGGAACGTCAAAGGCCTTGAGGATTCGGTCAAGTGTCGATCCTTGGGTTCGCGGCTCTCTGAATGGTGTTGTGACGTTGAATTCATCCAAGAAACTAAGTTGCGAGATTTCGATGATATCACGTGGCGCTCTTTTGGCGCTGGTTCTTTCGATGAATTTCGCGCGTTGAAGGCGGTGGGCTCGACGGGGGGCTTTCTCGTGGCATGGCGATCTCAAATGTTCTCTTTTAGTTCGATGCTTGTGGGCCGACATATGATCTCTGTTGTTTTGAACCGGGCCGATTCCACTGACTCGATGGTTCTCTCTTGTATTTACGCCCCTACGTGTCATATCTTGAGAAATGAATTATGGGAGGATATTCGCGGCGTGGCTACCTTATTTGGGGGCCTCCCTTGGCTCTTGGGAGGAGATTTCAACGTAACCATTCATTCATCCGATCGGCCTCGCGGCAGGGGTGGTCATGACTCGGGTTCCCAGGATTTTATTGAAATAATTGATGATCTTGCGCTGGATAGCTTGGTCCCTAACGACATTTCGTACACGTGGCGGAACAATTCATCTCGCTCCAGAATTGATCGTTTTTTGGCTAATGGGAAGTTGTTGGAGTCTTTCCCCCTTTGTTCTGTTTCTTCTCGCCCCAGATCTTTTTCGGACCACTCTCCCATCATCTGGGACTCTGGCGAGGGCCTTCGACCTCGGGGACTTTTTAGATACGAGAAATGTTGGTTGTTGGAACCCAATTTCAAGGAGGTCGTTCAGGACCATTGGGCTCATGTTCCCGTCTCGGGCTCCGCGGCCTATAAACTTGATCAAAAGCTTGCTTCGCTACGGAGGGTGCTTGCGGAGTTCAAGAGGAACTCTAGGCAGGCGCGTATTGCTTTGCGCGCGGAGGCGGAGGAAACTATTTTGCAACTTGACTCGCTGGAAAATGAGTGTGACCTCTCGCATGATGAACTTCGGGAGCGCGATTCCGCTCAAGCTCGGGTGCAGGATGAGGACAAGAAAAGAACCATTGAATGGCGACAGCGTTCGCTGCTAAAATGGCTTAAAGAGGGCGACACGAATACCGCATTCTTTCACCGTGTGGCGAGCAATAGGAAGCGTTTCAACATGATGCGAGCCCTCTCCGTCAATGATGTTCATATTTCCGGGGAAAGGGAGATGGGGAGCGCCATTGTGGATCACCTCAGGCGCTTCTCATCGTCTTCTTCTCCGCGTAGGTGGCGCTGGCTGGGCCTTGGCGTTTCTTCTATCTCCGACTCGGACTCCGCGACTCTTATTCGCCCCATTTCCTTGGAGGAGGCTAAAGCGGCTGTGTGGGCATTAAATCATGATTCTTCTCCGGGGCCTGATGGCTTCTCCGTTGCTTTCAATCGCGACTTCTGGGAGCTTGTGGTTGGCGACGTCATGGAGGTCATTTCCGATTTTTGTATGGGCAACCTCGGTTTTGATCGCCTCAATCGGGCTAATATTGTTATGATCCCAAAATAATTGCCGGCTCAGCGTATTGAGGACTATCGGCCAATCGCCGTCTCCAATGGCATCTACCTTATCGTGGCTAAAATTTTAGCCACCCGGTTGGCTCGGGTTTTGGACACTCTTATTTCTCCGGTTCAGGCCGCGTTCATTAAGGGGAGGCAGATCGCGGATTGCATTGTCGTTGCTTCCGAAGTGGTTGCGGAGTGGAAAAAGGATAAAAAAAGTGGGTACTATGGAAGATTGATTTTGCTAAGACTTATGACTGCCTAGATTGGTGGTTCCTGTGGTCCGTTTTGCGAAGACGTGGCTTCCCAAACTTGTGGATCTCTTGGATGCGTAGATGCCTCTCCACTGCTTCGCTCTCTGTGATGATCAATGGCAGGCCGTTTGGTGGTTCCTTCCAGCCTAGAAGGGGGGTGCGGCAGGGCTGTCCTCTTGCGCCCCTTCTCTTTGTGTTGGCCGCCGATGTTCTTGCGTGCATGGTGAACCGCGTAATTGATGCTGGGCTTACGAATGGATTCTGTAAGGGGGATGTCTGCGTCCCCTTGATCCAGTTCGCCGACGATACTATTTGCTTTATCAAGGGTGGTACGACGGAGGTTTCCGGGGTGGCCACCACTCTAGCCCTCTTCTGTGAATTATCGGGCATGTCGATTAACGTCTCCAAATCCAACGTGGTGCCTTTTGGCTTGTCACCTGCGGAGGCGGAGGAATGCGGTTGGCTGCTCGGTTCTTCTCTTGGTGAGCTTCCGATTGCATATCTTGGTTTACCCTTATCGGTGGGGCGGGCCAGAGCCCGGGATTGGCATGTTATTACTGAGCGGGTGGAAACACGCCCTGCTGATTGGCGGGCGGCTTTGCTCTCTCGGGGAGGGAGACTTATCCCTCTCAAATCGGTGCTCTCGTCTATCCCTTTGTACTTCCTCTCGGTTCGTCGCATGCCTGCGGGGGTCCGATTGCGGCTTGAGCGATCTATGCGCCGTTTCTTGTGGGGGCGGAAGGGGGGAATGGTAGGGCCATGCCTGGTCGCGTGGGATGACGTGTCTATGCCTAAGCGCTTTGGTGGTCTTGGTGTCCGGAGATTGGATCTGGTTAACGACGCTCTTTTACTCAAATGGGTGAGTAGATTATGGGGGACGGAAGATAACTTCTTTATCAATGTTCTCAGGGTGTTCTTGGGCAACGACTGGTTCGAGCTGCAGCGGGGGGATCTGCGATTTCATTCTTCCCTGTTCTGGCGCAGCGTGATGGCCGCCCTGCAGAGGAATGTTGCGCTTTTCACCCCGGTGTTGGGGACGTGGGACTCTTTCAAGTTTTGGCTGGATGATTGGTTGGGAAGTGGTCCTCTCCAGGTGCGTTTTCCAAGACTGTTCGCGCTTGCGTCGAATAAGAATGCGACAGTGGCTGAATATTGGGTGGATGGGTGTTGGTGCCATCGTTTCTCCGCGAACTTCTCAGAGCAGCGGGTGGATGACTTCATTTCGATGATGGTGGCTCTTAGTATTGTTGCTACGCCAAATTTGCAGGTGGATCATTGGCGCTGGAAGGACGGATCCTTTTCCACTAGGAAGGCGTACCGGGCTCTGGTCCTTCCTCCACCTCCTGCGACCTCTCTTCTTGTGCGTGATTGTGGATTCTTTTGGGGCTTGCGCTTGCCGGAGCGCATCAGCATCTTCCTTTGGTTACTTCGCAGAAGGAGGCTGTTGACTCGTGATCGTTGTGCCACATTTTTCCTAAACTTCGGTGCATCATGCCCCCTTTGTAATGATGAGGACGAAACCATTGACCACCTCTTCTTCGGCTGCCACTTGGTTTCTGGAATTTGGGACGATTTGCCTTGGGCGAGAGCGGACAACCTCTCCGCTTTCTGCGAGATTCTGTGGTCCAACAGGAACAGGGAGAGGCGTGACCTCTTGGCCCCCGTCGCGCGGCTGTGGTGCATATGGCTTGGCAGGAACGAAGTTATTTTCTCCGGGTAGCGCTTCTATCGTGAAAACATTCTTATCTCGTGTGCTCGACTTACATCCGACTGGTATATTCGGTAGTTTTTTGGGCCTTATTATGGTGTCCGAGTCTCTTCTATAAACCCAGGATTTTGCTGTTTCTGCTTACGCTTTCTAAACCCATCTCTCCTTCCTTGACTATGTAAGTATTTCTCCCTGTTTTCTTTTTCTATTAATATATAATGCTGGGGCGAACACCAACGAGTGTATCCCCCTTTTTTGAGCCTCAAAAAAAATATTTGACCCATCTTCTCTTATATTTCAGGACATTCTAATGGGCAGAGTGATTGGCTGTGGTTCTGAGCAGGATGGTCTTTACCGTCTGAACCGGAGTTCATATGCTGGAGTCTCTTCTCATGCTGTTGGATCTGTCTCACCCTATACCTGGCATCTACATTTTGGTCACCTGCCTCTCCAGAAGATGCGTCACCTTTTGCCTCAGATATCTCCCAGTTCGTCCTTCCGGTGTGAAGCGTGTCAATTAGGGAAGCACCATAGAGCTAGCTTCCCAAGTCGTCATAGTCGGAGCAGTAGCTCCCCTTTTGAGTTACTTCACGTTGATATCTGGGGTCCTAGTCGTGTCCCTGATCATCAAGGGCACAGGTTTTATCTTGTCGTGGTCGATGATTTTTCTCGTTTGTCATGGGTTTTTCTATTGAAAAGTAAATCTGAAGCTGGTGATGTCATCAAAAATCTTAGAAATGAAGTAAACAATGTTTTCTCGTCCAAAGTGAAATATGTTCGCACTGATAATGCCTTGGAATTTTGTTCTCGGTCTCTCTCCCAATATTTTTGGTCAAAAGGCATTATACACTAAACTACATGTGCCTACACCTCCCAACAGAATGGAGTTGCTGAGAGAAAACATCGTCGCCTCCTTGATATTACTCGAACTCTTCTTATCCAGAGCTGTGCACCTATTTCTTTCTGGGGAGATGTTCTTCTTACAGCCTGCTACCTGGTATATCATATGCCGTCTACAGTACTTGGTGAGAAAACTCCTCTTTCTGTTGTTTTTCCAGATAAAGAATTGTTCTCACTCACTCCTCGTGTTTTTGGAGTAGTTGCCTTTGTTCATCAGCTATCACCTGGTCTAGACAAGCTCTTACCTAGAGCTATCAAATGTGTCTTCGTGGGTTATTCTCGGACGCAGAAAGGATATCGTTGCTATGATCCGGTAAATGGGAAGTATTTTGTCAGTGCGGATGTTACTTTCTTCGAGTCTGTTATGTACTTTTCACCTGTAGGTGACAGATTGACCTCCAACTCATCTACTGATGAGGTCTATGTCCCTCCTCCTCCTACGGTGAGTCTTCCTTTGTCCAATCCAGTTCCTAATATTGTGTCTGCACCACCCCTACATCCTCCTCCACCACCACCACCTCCACCAAAACCACTAATCTCACCACTACCAAAATTCTATACCCGTCGATCTGGTCTTGCTCATGCTACACGAGAATCATCCAGCACGCCCCAGGTATGTCCAGATGTTACTACTAAAGATGGGTCGAATAGTGTGCCTATGCAGGGTGTGTCATTACAGGACGACTCGGACCCGTCGAGTTCAGTGGTTGATGATCTGGATGTCCCTATTGCGATGAGAAAGCAGAAACACAGTTGTCCTTCGTATCCTCTTGCTTCACAGGTTTCCTTCCATCGCCTTACAGGAGATTTTCAGAGATTTGCAGTGGCTTTATCTTCTGTGCAGATCCCACGGACATATCAGGATGCATTGAAAATTGATTGTTGGCGGACTGCGATGGAGGAGGAGATGGCTGCCTTACAGTCGAGGGGCACATGGAGCTTGGTTACTGCTCCTTCAGGAGCATCTATAGTTAGCTGCAAATGGGTATTCACTGTCAAGTATCATGCAGATGGCAGCCTGGATCGATACAAGGCACGGCTAGTGGCACGAGGTTTAACTCAGACTTATGGAGTGGACTATATGGATACCTTCTCTCCAGTTGCCCGTCACTCCACTCTTCGTATTCTTCTGTCTGTAGCTGTGGTACATGATTGGCCCTTGTTCCAGCTGGATGTTAAAAATACATTTTTGTATGGGGATCTGCAGGAGGAAGTGTACATGCAGCAGCCTCCGGGGTTTGCTGCTGAGGGGGAGAATCATATGGTATGCAGACTTCATAAGGCATTTTTTGGCCTTAAACAGAGCCCAAGGGCATGGTTTCAGATGCTTTCCCATTTAATTGAAGAACAAGGCTTCAAGAGATCTAATGCAGATCACTCATTGTTCATCCAGAAGACTACTCGAGGTACAGTTGTCATCATGGTGTATGTTGATGACATTTTGGTCACATGAGATGATGCTCAGGGGATAGAGATGACCAAAGCAGTGTTGAGTTGTCAATTTGTTACAAAGGATCTTGGCACACTACGATATTTTCTGGACTGGAGTTCGCCAGGAATGCACGGGGTCTAGTAATGACCCAGAGGAAATATATTACAGATATGTTGATTGAGACAGGCATGGCTGGATGCAGACCGTCTACTACTCCTATGGACCCTAGCATGAAATTGTATGATAATGATACAGAAGAGGTTGACAAGAGAATGTATAGAGAAATGGTGGGGAAACTTCTTTACATAACTAAAACCCGACCTGATATTGCCTTTGCAGTTAGCCGGGTAAGCCAGTTCATGGAACAACCGAGACATACATATGGATGATATATATATATGATACTCAGGTATCTAAAATCGTCTCCAGGCACGGGATTGTTGTTTAGAAAGGAAACCAATTTATCTGTTTCTGCATGTGCGTATGCTGACTATGCAGGATGCCCTAAGGATCGAAAGTCTGCCTCAGGCTTTGCTGTGTTTGTAGGTAGCTCTCTAGTTTCTTGGAAAAGCAAGAAACAAACCGTTGTGGCTAGATCCAATGCAAAATCTGAATATAGGGCTATGGCACAGGCAAGTACAGAAATAATGTGGGTTCGAGCTGTACTAGAAGACTTGCATGTGGATGTACCTCTACCCATGCAACTACAGTGTGATAATCAAGCTGCATTGTTCATTGCCAATAGTCATGCCTTTCACGAGAGAACCAAGCATATTGAAGTAGACTGTCACTACACCAGAGACATGATCCAAAAGGGATTGATTTCTACTTCACATGTTAGTTCTGGGGAGCAGACTGTCGACATCTTCACCAAACCGCTTCTCAGAGGACCATTCCAGAAATGCACTTCCAAGCTGAGCGTGGTCGATATCTATGCTCCATCTTGAGGGGGAGTGTTGAAAGAATTATATATCTTTGTACCGTTTGGTCTTTTTATTCTTCTATGTTCCGTCTTATGTAATTTACCCATAGGGTTTTCTCTATATAAGAGACCCTAGGGTTCTCTGGAATAAACACAATTCTTATTTCCTCTAACAGATATGGCTGACTCCAACAAACAAATGTGGGTGCCCCTCTGTACAACATCGCACCCTTTCCATTTTCAGAAAAATCTCCAACAAATAGCAATGAAAAGTATTGTCATATCGATTCATCAGAACAGAAGCATAAGCTTCGATCTTAAATAACAAATATAATGTTTTACCGTAATTTTTCATTTCAAATTTAGATTATTGACAAGCGGTGAAAATGTCAGCTGTAATTTAAGAAAAATGATGTCCTATTTGATTTGGAGTACAAGATGATTTCTATGCATGAATTAGTAGAAGCTGAAATAAGTGACTGCAAGTCTGCAACTATAACTACTAACTAGAATAAATAGAGAATTGAAAATAATAATGCTTTTCCAGGTGACATGACTGAAAAGGTAAATATGGAAATATAAAATAAAGAATGTGGAATAGAGAATTGTTAAGATACTTATATTTTGTTGCCTTTATCTATATTGTTATTTTCCCTTGTCATGTTTATATAATTTACCCTTTGAGGTTTTCTCCTATATAAGAGAGCTCTAGGGTCAGATGGAATATAACTTTTTTTCCCTCAACATGGTATCAGAGCAACGGTCCTAGACCGGAGCCTGTGTCCTAACCCTAGCCCCTCTCCACCAAAACCCTAGCTCCACGCGGGCCGCCGCCTTCCATCCACGCGGTCGTCGCCTCCCTCCACGTGGCTGCCGCCGCCATGCATCGCCGCCTCCTCTCCCTTCTCGCGGCGTGGGCTACTCCTTGCGTGCCCCTTCTCGGTGCATGGGTTGCTGCTAACGCCTCTAGCGCGTGCCCTCACGCTTCAGCTTCACGCCTAGGGTGCTCTTGTCGCCGCCGCATGAAGAGGGACCCTCTCGGGCTACAGGTCGTCGTTCCTGTCATCTCGGCCTTGGTCTTGGTTCTCTTTTGGACCTGTAGGGTGCTAAGGATCATCTATAAACATCCTAGCTAACCAAGGGCGGCTTTAAAGAATGGAAGAGGTTGTGGTATGAGTCTACACCCACAACCATCTTCCTGTATGCTGGTGTAGACACCGGTAGTTCTTGTTGTTGACCCAGTCTTGGAGATAGTTGTCATCATGTCCGACAACAAAGCAGAATTCCCATCCCTGGGTGCCTTCAAAGATCCAGCACCCATCGTCAAAATGGATGGAACTAATTATGAACTGTGGGCCATGCAGTTCATGAGTCTGATGCAATGCAATGGCAAGAAGTATATCCTCATGGCAGAGGAGCCACGTGACAAGACTGGGACAAATGCCTCCTGGGAGGCGGATGATGTGCATGCTCATGTGTGGCTATCCGGGACTGTATCCATGGAGATAGCCAATGATATTTTGAGTCAGCCTACTGCAAAGGCTATGTGGGGCATTCTTGCCGCTACATACTCTTCGATGAAGAATGAGTCGAAGATACTCCAGCTCTAGCACGATATCTTCACATCTAAGCAGAATGGTCGCCCCCTTCACACCCTCTATACTTCTTTGAGGGGTATGTTTGAGAAGTTACATGGCTACATTCCCTTGACTGCTACACCAGAGCAGCTCAAGGCATACAGAGACTCTGATGACTGGAGTCTTTCTAGCAGCCCTTGATCATGAATATGATGCAGCTCGTGCCCAGATCCTCACTGATGCTACCATACCTTCAATGGAGGAGGCATATCGCAGATTGAGTAGATTGTTTGTATCATCTGGTAGCACTTTACAGTCTCAGACATCTTCAGCAATGGCGGTATTACGTGGTAGAGGAAGCCCTACACTATATCGTGGTAGGGGAAGCTCTAGTCGAGGCAGAGGAGGGGGTGGTCGATTCCATCAGCAGTGCACCTATTATCACAGGTCTGGCCACTCAGAGGAAACCTGCTATTCTAAGCATGGGTTTCCTGCTTCAGCCCGGGTCGCAGAGCAGACACAACTAGCTGGGAGTTCATCACCTGCATCTGATCAGGGACTCGACGAGCTTGTGGCACGACTAAGAGAGATTATGCATGTTACCTCTGGGTCGACCAGCTCTCCTTCAGGATCCTCAGAGGTAGCTGCCTCAGCATCAGCATCCACGTCAGGTATAGAATATGCCTTTACTAGTTGTTACAAGGCATACTTGTCAGAATGGATCATGGATTCAGGTGCCTCTCATCATCTTTGTGGTGACAGAGGCCAGTTTAGTGTGTTTTGTCCGACACAGTCTGGACGGTCTGTTGTGATAGCATATGGGACACACTCCCCCATTACTAGTCAGGGGGAGGTGCAGCTGACTTCCGCACCGAGGCTTCAGAATGTTCTTTATGCTCCTGAATTTTCTATGAATTTAGTATCAATTAGTCAAATCACCAAAGACTTACATTATCGTGCCATATTTGATCTATCTTCTCTTGTGTTTCAGGATATACTGACGGGAAGGGTGATTGGAACTGGCCGTGAGCAAGGGAGTCCCTACAAATTAGTGCAGTCTCCATATGCCGGTGCCTCTTCTCTTCGCATTAGATCTGTCTCTCCATATATGTGGCATCTTCGATCTGGTCATCTTCCTCTGCAAAAGTTGAATCACATTCTTCCACAGATTTCTCCTCGCTCTACGTTTCAGTGCGAGGCCTGCCAGCTTGGGAAGCATCATCGGTCCACGTTCCATAGTCGTCCGGGTAGAAGTAGTCAGAGTCTGTTTGAGTTGCTCCATTTTGACATTTGGGGTCCCAATCGTGTCCCAGATCATCAGGGACACATGTTCAATCTTGTTGCTGTTGATGAGTTTTCAAGATTGTCTTGGGTATTTCTTCTTAAAAATAAGTCTGATGCAGGTCATGTTATTCAGTCCTTTATTAATGAAATAAGGAATATTTTCTCTGCAAAAGTCAAGTTTATTCGTTCCGATAATGCATTAGAGTTTTGCAGTACACGGTTGTCTCAATTCCTCAGGTCTCTTGGCATTATGCATCAGACATCTTGTGCATATGCTTCCCAGCAGAATGGGGTGGCAGAACAAAAACACCGCCATCAGTTAGGCATTACCCGAACTCTTTTGATTCAGAGTCGTGCTCCTCATTCATATTGGGAGATGCGGTTCTAACTGCTTGCTATCTGGTAAATCGTATGCCCTCTTCGGTGTTGGGAGAGAAGATTCCGTTCTTGATTGCGTTTCCCGAGACGGATCTTTTCTCGTTAACGCCTTGTGTTTTTGGTTCTGTAGCGTTTGTTCATTAAACGTCTCCTAGTCTTGACAAGCTCTCTCCTAGAGCTGTCAAATGTGTGTTTGTTGGGTATTCCAAGAACCCAAAAAGGATATTGTTGTTTTGACCTTGTTCGACAAAGATACTATGTTAGTGCTAATGTCACCTTCTTTGAGTTCATTATGTATTTTCCCCCACAGGTGTTAGGCTTACTCCTTCAGAGGATGGAGAAGAGGTCTATATGCCTCCTCCTCCGTCATTATCACCTACAACATCTCCTTCACCGACACCTCCACCACCTCCTACTTTCTTTCCGCAGGTTTACCAGAGACGGCCCCATGCTCATGTGCCTCCTCCGTCATCCAGCACACCCAAGGTATGTACTGAACATTTGAGTTCTTCTGATGGCATTGGTGATTTGCATGTACAGACTGAGGTACAGGACGTGGATATTATGTCTTCTACACATGTTGGGGATTTGGATATGCCTATTGCACTACGGCGGCAGAAACGGGCATGCACTATGCATCCTATTGGTTCTCATGTTTCTTTGGAGTGTCTTTCCAAGGACTTTCAGAGATTTGATGTGGGATTGTCTACTGTGGCGATACCACGGTCATATCAGGAGGCACTACAGAGCAGTCAATGGCGACTAGCTATGGAGGAGGAGATGGCAGCCTTATAGTCACGAGGTACGTGGAGTGTTATTAATGCTCCACCAGGTGCATATGTTGTTGGCAGCAAGTAGGTATTTACTGTGAAGCATCGTACTGACTGTACAGTAGACAGATACAAGGCCAGATTGGTTGCTCGTAGGCTCACCCAAACCTATGGGGTGGATGATCAGGACGTCTTTTCTCCTGTTGCACGTCACTCTACCCTGCGGATTCTGATTGTTGTTGTTCGTGATTGGCCACTTTTCCAACTGGATATCAAGAATGCATTCATGTATGGAGATCTACAGGAGGAAGTTTACATGCAGCAGCCACCTGGTTTTGCTGCTGAGGGGGAGTCCAGTATGGTGTATCGTCTTCATAAGGCTATATATGGCCTTAAGCAGAGTCTGAGGGCTTGGTTTCATAAGCTCTCAGAGTTAATTGAACAGAAGGGATTTGTCAGCTCCACTGCAGATCATACCCTTTTTGTTAAGAGGAATCAAAGAGGTATTGTAGCAGTTTTGATTTATGTTGATCACATTGTTATCACTGGCAGCGATAAACATGGCATTCAAGCAGCTAAGGATTTCCTTGGACAACAGTTTGTTACCAAGGACTTGGGCATGCTTCGTTACTTCATTGTCTTGGAGTTGCACGAAATCTCTAGGGTATGGTTATGACGCAAAGGAAGTATGTTACTGATCTTCTATGTAAGACGGTCATAACATGATTTAGACCAGCTACTACCCCAATGGATCATAATGCTAGGCTCTATGATGATAATTCTGAGGAGGTGGACAAGAGACGATACAGAAAGCTGGTATGGAAATTATTATATGTTACTATTACCAGGCCTGATATATCTTTCGTTGTGAGCAGAGTGAGTCAGTTTATGGAGCAACCCAGGCAGGCACACATGGATGCAGTGTGCATAATCTTGAGATATTTGAAGTCATCTCCAGGTGCAGGTCTTCTTTTTAGAAGAGATACATCTCTCACAGTTACTGGGTGTGCAGATGCAGATTATGTTGGGTGTCCTAAGGATAGGAAGTCCACTTCAGGCTTCATTGTGTTTGTTGGTAGCTCATTAGTCTCATGGAAGAGTAAGAAACAAACGGTTGTTGCTCGGTCTAGCGCTGAGTCAGAATATAGAGCCATGGCCCAAGGGAGTACAGAATTGATGTGGGCCAAGTCTGTCCTGACTGATCTAACGATTGAGGTGCCTCTTCCTATGCATCTCAAATGTGATAATCAAGCGGCCTTGTTCATACCTAATAATTCAACATTTCATGAGAGAACGAAGCACATTGAGGTAGACTGTCACTACACTCGTGATTTGATCCAAAAGAGGCTTATTTCAACGTCTTATGTTGCTTCAGGTGATCAGATTGCAGACATGTTTACTAAAGCTCTTGCAAGAGGTCCTTTTCATCACTGTTGTTCCAAGCTGAGCATGATAGATATATATGCTCCAGCTTGAGGGGGAGTGTTAAGATACTTATATTTTGTTGCCTTTATCTGTATTGTTTACTTCCCTTGTCCTGTTTATGTAATTTACCCTTTGAGCTTTTCTCCTATATAAGAGAGCTTTAGGGTTAGATGGAATACAACTTTTCTTTTCCCCTCAACAAGAATAATAGGAAAACATGATTTTAAGCAGTACTCTTCTCCATAAGATGCAAGATGGGACCAATGGAGAAACCCACAAAAGGCTAAGTTTTTTTATATTTTTCTCGCAATGAGTGCATGGTGTGTGGGGTTCCTTATATAGGCTCACCATTACAACCAAGTCCTACCACTTACTAAGGTAGGACTAAACAACTTCCATGCATTGCGTAACGCATAATTCTTCAACACTCTCCCTCAAGTTGGAGCATGGAATATTTCAAAAAAAAGTGAGGCGGAAGGAGGCGATTTCCCTATTATCTAGGCAAGGTATAAACTTCGGCGCGGATTAAGTAAACTGGAAAAATATACTATTTGAATGTTATATAAATAAGACCAACTGAAAATAACTTTCATACCATACTAAATAGCACATTTATGAATTCTAACAATATATGACATTCTAAACATTTTCCCCTTATTTAGGATCAAATATGACATATAATGACTCCCGCTTTTATTAATTGCTTTGTTATTGCACCTCGCATTTTCTATCTATATATCTACCGTTAAACTTCTATTTAGTTTCAAGTACATAATGAAGGAGATACTTCTTATTTATAGCCATCCTTATACCGAGAATGAATTATTGAAATAAAATATTGAACATGGTCATGAACAGTGTTGTAGAAGTCACCCGACTTGCCCGACTAGTAGGTCCGACTAGTCTAGTCAGTGGGGTGGCCGACCGAGTACCGACTAATTCCGACTAAGCACACTAGTCGATAAATTTTTGCATGTTTTTTTTATGTTTTGCTTTTTTTAAAAGCAAACTTATTATGATATGCTTAATGTTTTATTTAAATTCAATTTATTCTTTTATTTCTTTATGATAGTATAAAAATGTATCAAATCTATGTAAATATATGTATAAAAATGAGTTATATATCTAAAATAATCAAAAAATTCAAAGCCAATTAAAATCCGACTAAATCCGATTAGTCGTCCGACTGCCAATTAATCCTTAGTCAGTGACCCTGCCGACCGAGTACGGACTACCAACTTCTGCAACCTTGATCATGAACTGTTCAAAAGTAGGAATCAGGACATGGCTTCAGAGAGCCAGCCATATAATCTTATATGTGTTCAAGGAACGATGCTTACTTATCTTACTTTGGTGTACTATCTGAAGTAGGAACATTCTACTATTGATTGCTTACATTTTTAAATGTATGGTATATGTATGTTAGATGAATATCAAATGAATATAACCAATGGTGATAGTGTTGATATTTTTCAAAATTTATAATGAGTTATTCGAGTTATATACACCTCCATTTCTATCACATAATAGTGTAAATAGCAAAGATTAGATTAGGGACTCTTAGTTAAAGCACAATAAGGAGAAGCTCTTTGGTTGAATAGTTGTAATCTTTAAAAAACTCAAACCATCATACAATCAGTTCAACTGGCTTTGGCAGTGCCTCACCACCGCCGTAATGTCTCAAAAACACGTCAAGGCTTACGCCTCACTAGATATGGTGACGTTCAAGCCTTAAGGTGTTTCTTTATTTAAACGCATTTCTTTGCATATACGGATATGGATTTGGATACCTCTTTCATTTTTTAGGATCTTAAAATGGATATGGTTACATATTTTTCTAGTATATACATATATGGATACAAATACATATTTGTATCCACATGTTTGCAACCTTATTTTTATGTACGTCGATTTTAAAATAGTATGTAGATGCATGTACACACTTAATGGTCTAGTGGTAGTACAATTTGTCTACCACACAAAAGACCAAGGTTCAAATCCCACTCTTGCAGGGGTTGCGTTAGGTAGTCGACGGCCAACGTAAAAAATAGTCGAATCTTTCAACATGGATTTGAGCAAAAATCCATGTAGCCGACCCTACTTATAGTGGGAGAAGGCTTAGCACTTTTATTTATGTAGATACATGTACACATGTCAAAATATGTATAAACAAATATGATAAGGGATTGGTATACATATCTATATAGTGTTACTTGTTTGAACATATCAAATCTAATGGTATTACTTAATATCACATTAATGAATGTGTATTTCAGTGATACGAAGAGTTTTGTAGGAATCTTTTGGTCAATATAATGTTTATAGATATTATTTATATTCGATTATAACTTTATATGGGTTTCTTTTTGTTAAAAAATATCTTCCTGATATTAGTTTCAATCAATTATAGAATTGAATTCGTTTCCACAAATCCAATCTCATAAATTGAAACTTTTGTTAATGTTCTACATATGCTCCAAATTTTGCTCAAATCTGATGACATTTTCTAATTTATCTTAGTGGTTATAAGTTCAATCAATATTTAAGCAACTTAAGTCCCATTTAAAAGAGAATCAAACTTTTATCATTGGTATAAAATAGCAAATGATCTTGGATTTTAACCCCAGCAGTAGTAGCAGCTCGACCCAGCCCTCCACCCACTACCGATAGGTGCATCAACGCCTTACTTCCATGAGGCGTTTCTCAGTCATATGTGGTCCATATTCAGATTCTAAGCCTGATACACGAGTACGGGATACTCTCCAACAAATCACATATGTGCCTTGTACAACAAATGGGGGTGTTTACTTTCTCCTGTATCCGTGTGGGATATACTAACAAAGAATTCTCCCTTTTCTCATTCTTCCTCCTTTTTTGGAACATTTGATGATTTTTTTCCTTTTCACAGCCTTCTCTTTTTTGTATCAATTTTTTCAACAATTCATTTTTTGCCTTTTTGTGAATTGTTATTTTCTTCTCAAACTTCTTTAAGGATTAAATAATACAAAAGAACTAAATGATCCTAAGACCTATAAGCTACTCACAATTCCACTATCCCCTATTCTTCTTCTTTGTTCTCTTCCTTTTGTTTTACCTCTTCCCTTTTTGTCAAACTGGCCTTTATATTTTTTTACAACCAACAAACCTAACCCTTTCTTTTGTGTTGTTTCTATTTTCTAACAATGGTAACCCTTGTATGGTCTACAGGATGAAACTTATCAGACAAATGAAATGAAGTAAATGGGTTGAAGCCCGTTAGTTGTGTCACCCCTTTGTTCTTTCATCTCCAAAGTTGGGTTCGATGAACCCATGAAATATCTATTTGGTTTCCAATGGGCGGAACCCATTTGATCTAGGTGGCATCTACTGTTGCAAAAGTCGGTATTCAGTTGGAGGTATCACTGAACAAATAATAAAAAGTATTTGGACGACTATTCATAATTATATGGTTGTGTATATTTTAATTATTTTTAACATAAAAATCATATCAAATACATATATTATTTTATTTTTATATTTATAGACATCAGTTGACAAGATAGAGGTACTAATTGAATTTTAGACAAAGCCAATATGCACAAATTGGTGGGTTTAATTCCAAAAAAGAGTCGCAATGCATCATAACTTCTATTTAATCACTGTAGTTGTGTCCATTAAAAAAAAGAGTCTAAGAGGAAATTTAGATGAGGCTTTGAGATTTTGGTGATATTGGAATAGATCAGAACCCTTGAAAATAAAAAAATCAGTAGTCAATTGGTTGACTATTTAGTCAGTTCAAATATTTGGGTGGATATTGTATATTTCGCAACCCAACCCCCCTCCCCTTGCACCTCATAGTTAAATCGATTATTCATCCAATCGATCGATTATCGCCACAATGGCGGTGATGCCATTGCTTCTTCCATTCTCGCCAACGCTTTTGTTAATGATGCCTTCATGGTGAGGACATGGGAGAAGGATTCGGACATTGGCGACATGATATCTTGCTCCTGTGGCATCGGTGAGAAACAATCACATAAGGGCATGAGGTCGGGGTGTTATGCTCTGGTAATAGAGGATGGTGTGGTAATTGTTAGACATGTGAGCCCACGACGAGCCAGTATGCAATAAAAGTTATTGCAGATCACTCCTTAATCTGAAATAAGGAATAACACATTTGCATAATAGATTTCTTAGTACAAATATGGTTATGTATCATGAACATCTTGATATCATATAGTTGTTAATCCAAATGTTGGATCATAAAAGCTGCTACTTGATTAAACATCTAAAGAGTTAGATGGAGGACTCAACTGTACTGTCAAGTAATTATCAAGAAGGGATTTCCAGCCTGAGAAAAAGATGGTAATCCTTATTCCAATGGATGACATCCCGCTGACTTATTGATGCAGGTCCTCTGTATAGGAATTGAGATTCTAAGGTGTCTAAAGTCAAAGAGTTGACTTTGCGAGATGGAAATGACAAAGACATATGTCGTATAGTATCACATATAAGCATGTATCCTTTGATCGGAGACATATATATTATTACATGTCTAAATATTTACATTTGGCAAAGCATTAGGTTGATGACATAGTCAAGGTTTATAGATAGGTACGCTAGTGTGCATAGGAGGACATTTGAGTAACACGATATCTCAAATGAATCATGCGGGTTATCTGCTAAACTGGAAAACATGAGCACACTCATGAGCTATTAGGACCAGCCAAACTTCATTGATGGTCATCTTTCTTTAGAAGCATGACATGATTTGAAGGTGTGATATATGCTTTTAGAACGTATATGATTGAGGCCATCTTCCAATGATCGAATGAGAAACGTAAAGATAAAACTCAGAAGGAGACAGTCAATGTTCAGGAAGGCGCTATGCGGTATTCAGTCGGAGGGGTCACTGCATAGAGAGTATGCGGTATGCGGGAGAGTACGCGGGGAATATGCGGTTTGGTATTTTTTATTATTAAAAATATAAATTAATATTTAATATTATGTTAATATCTTCAGTCGGGAGAGTATGCTGGGAGTATGCGGTTTTATGCGGAAGTGTAGGTGGTTTTATGCGGATGCGGTTTTATGCTATTATGCGGGTGGGGTTATTCAGTTTTAGATTAAATAAAAGAAGTTCTATCAGAAAAGCGGCCGAGTATGCGGTCGCATAGGGGGTATACTCGGCCGAGTATGCGGGTCAACCCGTATACATGGTTGTTTCATCATACTCGGAGCGACAAGGCCCCCGAGTACGAGTATGCGGCCGAGTATGCGGCTTACTCGGCCGCTTTTCTGAACACTGGAGACAGTTCAAATGGGATCTGAACTTCAAGTTTAATCGTGGATGTACGTGTATTAGGAATACCCGAGGGTGATGTGATCTTAAACTATTGTATACAATGACGATGCTATTCTGAGGAGGTGATGAACCAGGTTTGGATTTTAGTTATCACTCAATAGTCTTGTTATCCAATCTTAATCTAATTGTTGGACATTGATCTGAATAGGATTCAGATGCAATGAGAAGATTGGGTATCATGTCTGATATGATCATACATCTTTGAGAGGTCCTCTAGATCTAGAAACAAGATTAGATCTCAGATTCCAAGTCATTATTCATGGCATGTACAATCGTCATGTCCTTATTTCCAAGTATTAGAGGCGAAGGCACACTATTCTTGAAAGAGTTCATGGATTGTTCAATTAGAGAATATCTGAGTATTGGAAAAAAGAGAGAAATAATTATAATTAAATTAGATTTAATTATCAGGAACAGTTAGAATATGATTAACACTATTTAAAAATATATAGAGAGACATCTAAGATAGTATATTGTATGAGATTAATGTGGACAATACTATCCACAATAATCGTGGATTGTGTGAATGAGATCCACAATATCCTATTGAGACTTAAATTTTGAATAGGACTAACATTTTTAATATTAATGTGAATTGGAGTGAAAGTGTTCAAGTAAATATAAATGTTAGTTGCATTTAATTTGAATTGTATATATTTGATTTATAATTATAAACGTTCTATTTAAAATTATCACAAATAATATTGAATTATTTGGTGATAATTTGATTACAAAACAATTCAATAAATGAAGATTTTAATAATAGAGATTACATCAAATTTGGGAATAAAAGAGGGAGAGAGAAATCAACTCTTATTAGGAGTGGATGACCATGATGCCACCATGGTGGGTCGTCTACCCTAATTGGAGAGAGAATCTCTCTCCATTTTACTTCCTATTTATCGGTGACTGATTTATACAAGGATTAAATTTGGAAATAGGATTTGATAAATTATTTTCAATTCATAATCCTAATTGTGATCCTAATGTGGTTGAGAATTACATTTAATCTTAATCATTGATTAATATTAGGAGTGCATTCCTAACCATCCAAATAGTATAAAAAAGGAAGCAACCTAGCCTTCCTCCAGGTAACGAAAATTGAACTCTTTCCACACATACGCGCCTACCTCTCTCGTTCTCTCCATCTCCCTCGTGGTTGTCTCCTGTCCTAGGGACTTGGAGTCCAAAGCAGTCGTTGTCGTGTCGACATGCTCCCAGATCGATTCGATCGATCTCACATAGAGGTTATACTTCTTCGTCGCCTCGTGCTCTTGTAGAAGAAAAAGGATTTTGTACAACAAAATCAGGAGCTTCATGACTCAGAATATCTCTTTGAATTGTGGGAGTCATGTGGTTCATCCCTGGACCTGCAAGTATTGCCTCTATCGTATCAGACTTGAGATAGGAAGTCTCTTCACTTAAAGATTAGAAATCGCGATCACGCTTCAAGAGGTATGTCGTATACTTGTGTGATTATGATAGAACGGATTGGGAATAGTTCCCAATGCATATGGTTTCATCAAAAAAATTTAAATTCCGTTGCCACTGCGACTTGCATGACAAGTATTGTTTTTATTGTAGACGATCTTATATTCACGCTTCCGTGATGTGTGAAGCACTAATGTCTACCTTCAAGTGTTATCAAATCCTTGGTTGGAGGTCTTAGATTTGATCCAAACTCTAAGAAGATGAGGCTTTGGATATTGGGTTGCACAGGAACTTGGTTATTCGTATTTGTGCGATCTCGAATTAAATTTGTTCATTTTTTATATGGCTATTGTTTGTCATTGTTTTCAACGTGTTTTGGGATTTAAAATTATATATATAATGTTTAGATATGATCTCGAAAATCGTGCGAAGAGTTGGTGATGATCAGGCATTGGTTCGGATTCAAAAAGTCCATGTAGTGTCTTGTTTTTGCATGAATTTCGTAACTCAAATTATGATTTTTTAGTTACTATTTTCCCATTGTGGAACATATTAAAAATGCTTTATAAATGTCCTAAATTAAATCAGCAAAACATAAAATTTATTTTTCACGATTTCGAATCTGATTGCTCTAGATATTAGTCGGCTATGGTTGGGAGATTATTAGATCATCTAATTGACATATTTTTGTGTTTTTCACTCAATATAAATCATGGAAATTCGATAATTGTCCTGATTGCAAATTAAATTAAATATTTAAGTAAATAATGGGTTGCCAACAACCTTGATTGTTTCATGGCATACCAAATTAAATTGTAATAATCTATAGCTAATTAATTTGGATGCAAAACAAATTGTTGCTTGATTTAGACTAGAAATTTGTGGTAATTAAAATTATTTAGTTCCAAATTTCTGAGTGATTATTATATAGAATAATACATGGTCGAGAGGTCAATAGAATCACTAGTACAATTTGATCTAATTGTGTTGTCTTAAATTGGGGTGTTGAAGGTGTCTAGGTTGGGTACGCAAGCTTGATTGCCTAGTTAGCGCCTTGCTATGCAAGGAAATGCTCCCTCTCAGCATATTTAAATGACTTGGTTGGATCATTTTTCAAATAAGGGTGGCATGGAGAGGCGCAAAGCCACCATGCACACGGTGGCAGGCTGCGGCTAACGGAGAGGCCAAGACACAAGGGAAGGGGGCGGTGCACAAGGGGCTTGGCAATGGGGCTTAGGGCTTTGGTCCAGGATCGTCACTTTGATACCATGTGGAAAGAAAATAATGACTTGGGGGGGGTAAGTTTTATGATCCTCGTATTGGACTATGTTTATTGATGCAACACAATTATGGGGTAAGATTAGCGGTGCACACAGAACGGATAAAATCCATAATCCGATCCATCCGATGCTATTGGATTGGATTGGTTTTATCATTCTAATGGATCGGATCAAATTAGAATTTTTTGAAATCCGTTAAAGTATGGGTTGGATCGGATCTTTACCAAAATTCGATCCAATCCATTAATACGTTAACACACACACGCATGTAGATACATAAATACATAAATACATAGATACATATAAACAAATGAACATGCACACATTTATAATATTTATGTGCACCTATTTCAAAATCCCTGTAAGGAAATAATCAATGTCATTCATGTCATTTCTCCATATAAATCTTGGATATAAGTCCTCTTGATATCACATTTTCATCTCTCTTGAAAGGCAAGTGTTAAATCTTCGAAATAATAAAGTATAACTATGACTTGTAAAATTATTCAGTTATTCACCTCACGGTTCCCTTTCATTTTACTATTAACCGCTAATATTCCCCCTAGTTCCCTCTCAGTCCATTTCGATGATGTCTCCTTCCTACACAATGTTATTCCTTTCTAGCACAACGCCATCGCCCCCTTCCCACGATGCTGCCGCCCATCTCAAACAATGTAATCTCCTCCCACATGATATTATTTGGCCTTAGTATGTTGCCACTCTTCTGATCTTCATTAAAAGAAAATAAATTTGTGATACTTGTCTGCTACATCTTTTAGATATTTTTGACCCTTTTGCTTACATTTTGTTTGCTCTAGCTTGTAACCTTATTTTTGTCATGAAATTGGATAAATTACACAATCAAATGTGTCAAACCCACATAAGAAGAAATAAGCATTATTTCAATTCTTTTCATTTTTAATTTGATATATATTTTTTATTTATATTTTTCATATAATTTGCATATTTTTACTATAAAAATAATCTTACAAATAAATTTCACTTCAAGTCCATTTTAAATGAGAGACATGATGCATAACTGGCGGGCTATTAAGTTAGTTTTCTATTGCATACTTAATTGAATATAAATGTTCTATGGTTCTCGTTTTTTAATGATGTATTATAGAGCCTTGAAGGATTTTCTTGCAAGTGGTTGGGCTTTGGCATAGCTTAACGTTCTAAGTTAGTCCTAGACTTCATCATTATCCGGTCATAAAGAACACATTTTTTATTTATCTAACTTTTCTTTGTATCATTATTTGATAACTTGTATTGTTCTTATTTGATTTATTTGGTGGAAATCAAGTTCACCAAATTGCAAAAAACAAACTAATGCATTATTTATTAAAAAAAACATAAATTTCAAATTCAATATAATCCTTTAGTTGATTGTATGGTCTTTAACTTTTGTAATGGATTAATGGAATTCTTCAACTTTCATTTGATTATGTGATTTTTCTTTTCTTTACATCTATTCATATCATTGATTTTTAAGTTATTATTCGAATGTTCGAGGGCTAGTGTGCTGTAAAGTATAAACGTGCGATAGTAGGCTATTGAGCGGGAAAATGTAAATGTAAAAATCCGACTCAATCCATAATCCAATGGATTGGATCATACTAGATTTTGATATTTGATGGATTTAGTTGGATTCGAAAAAACCAAAATCAGTTAAAGTTGGATTGGACACGGAATAAGCTAAGTTCAAACCAATCCGATCCATGTGCACCCCTAGGTAAGATGCTCATAATTGTACAGATAGCAGTATTTGATAACATTGTTTTTTATGCAAAAATCAGTTACTGTATGCTTCTTTTCTGTAATTTATTTTCTTTTTGTTGCAGTATATGAGGGAATGTATCCTGGGAAACTTTAAGAAGCGACTCTTTGCAGTTCTAAGAACAGAAAGCTATCTTCAGCGCCCTTCCGTCATGGAATCACTGCTGAGAAGGCATGTTAGTATCATCCTTCTAGCCGAACAACATGTAAGCATGGACCTTACAGAGGGTGTTCGAGAGATATTGCTCTCTGAGGCTTTCTCTGGTCCTATGCATTCTTTGCAGACATTTGACAAAATTAATGAGTTGACCACTGGTTCTGCCATTGAAATAATCTCCAATTGGTACATCGAGTACATTGTTAAAGATAAATCTAATGCTGGTATTTTGTTTGCACCAATAAACAAATGCTTCAAAAGTCCAAAAGTGTTTGGCGGTAATTCTGCAGAGTCATATACAACCACTGAAGATTTGAAATCCATTGCTCGTATTTTTGGTGGATATGGGCTTGACAGATTCGATAGGGTATTGAGAGATTATGTGGCATCCCTTCTGAGTTGCATCAATACCTCTTTGCGCTCCAATCACGAAGCACTTGAGGCAATTGCAGGATCTCTTAATTCTTGTGATAGGATAGAGCGGGAAGCAAATCTAAAGCAAATCCTGGATATGGATACCGTGCTTGGATTTTGCTTGCAGATAGGGCAAGCGGTTGCTTTCCATCATATACTTGTAGAAGCGGCCAGAGCAGTCTTGGAGGAGAAAGCATGCTTGATAACTTCTCTACTGTCAGGAGTGATAAAGCAATTACCAGATGAGATACCTGAGAAATATGAGATAAGGCGATTGAGGAGGGTGGCAAGTAGCGTTGGAGTATCTGAGAGACATGATTCTGAGTGGATGTATTCTATCATGAAAGATGTTGTTTGCTGCAGTGATAACTCATGGTCACTGCTCCTATATCTTTGCTCTGCATTTATGGACTCTTCTATTTGGAACACAGCTACATATGATGTCAGCACTGGAGGATTTAGCAACAGCATATACTGTTTAACCAGGTGAATATGTCAAGAGAATCTCTTCTATTATGTATCTTTTAATGATTATCTAATTTACCCTGTGTGTTTTATTCACCATTTTTTGGAAGAGAAGGAATACTCTAGGATAATAGGCACTGTTATATTCAGAAGTAATTTGTATACAATTGCTTTCGTCCGGTACTATTCTCCTCAACCCTACAAAAGCCTTTCAGGTCTGGCTACCTTGCCGACATGAGGTGCCCCACTCCTAAATAAGACACCATAATCAACGAATTAAATTAAGTATATTTCACCTTTAGTATGTACAGATCCAGAGGCACGGCTTGGTAGTTTATGGAAGTTACACAATATTTTCAGTCAATTATATTCATTTTCATAAAATAAGGACTGTCATTCTTTTTTTTTTTTTTGATAAACGGTGGGATGAGCCTCCTTTAGAGGACCATCCAAAAAAAATATATTAACAATAAACTAAATAATAATTACACCCACCAGGATTCAAGGAGGGCTCCGGCATGCCCAAGTACATTTTCGGAAGGACTGTCATTCTTGGGCCAGAGTAAGTACAGAAATAGAACAATGATATCCCTTCTCCAAGCCTCTATTTGGGCTATTTTTAACTCCAAAATGTTGTTTGCAACACTATTATAACCCACCACTAAAACTTTCTTTTATTTTGTAAAGTAAAGCTGCAACAGTAATACACAAGGCTACTATTCCTTTCATGTTGCAATCACGAGTATTTCTTCATTTGCAATTGCCTGTTCTCTTAAAAAGTTAGGGTTGCCCTCACTTTTGGTAGTCTGAAAGTTTCTGCATGGTCTACTTTCAATGCACCCCCTGTTCTAATACAAGTAAGAATAATGTTTTTGGTGGGAGCCTGGAAAAAAACAATTGCCATTGATTGTGCATGAATTCAGGTTTGGTGCAGATTTTTCGTTCTAATCAAATCCGACACTTGAATTACTTCTTCCTATAACTATCTGTGGAGAAATTGGTGATTCTTCAGAAAGTTCAATCCATTTCAAGTCCGGTTATCATTTCTATTTATTCGGCTAAAAATCGGTTCCCTAAATCTTTTCTAAAGGCAATATAGTATGTTACTAGCTATATTAAAAGTAAAGTTGTTGTATTGAATTATATCCAGTAAAAATGTATTTTGCGCACTTTGAAATTTCAGGAGTATTCCACTTGCTCCAACGAAACACAGCTTGTGTAGACCTTAATGTTTTGGTGGTACTCAATCGTAACATCCTGGCAGTCAAGACGTATCATGTGGCCAAACCAAGGCCAAGCCGCTCATAACTAAAAAAGACATGCCCATAGTTAATCTGTAAGAAGACCCTAGAAGCACCTTTCCTTTGTCATGGTCCCATGGATCGCTAAATGTGCTTGTCTATCCATTAGTTTAACGTTGCAGGACCATCACTGCCCCCCACCAAGGACTTCCATGGAGGAGCTCTTCTAGTCAGCCGACCCAGTCAATCATGTTCTCCTTACTATTGGATTATCTTTATTTTTTTAGAATTGTGATCCCTAAATAAGATAATGGGTGACTTTTGAAATTAGAAATCCAAGGATGGTTCTCTTTTAAAAAACAAAAAGATTGCCATCTGATCTGATCTAGGTTTGTACAGGTTCATCAATGCCGTGATTCCTGGCGGTGAGTTTGTCAGGTCGGAAAAGGCAGGAGAGCAAAGGCAGCCTCTCTCCAATGGGCATTCCAATGACACTGCAGAGCAGGAGCTGCAAGGTCGAGGTTGGGTTGAAGCGAATATTAAGGCCTCCATGGAGCTTTATGTCAAGTGCTCTGCTTTGGTACTTCTTGAGTCTTGTAATGACAACAACCGGTATGATACTTTGGAAATCTCTGAATAGTATTCTTAATCCTCTGCAATGAAGTGCTTGAGAACAGTTTGCATCTTTTCTAGAAATTGGAACTCTTTGGAAATGTGGTATGTTAAACTTCAAGTAACCAAATTTTTCCAAGAAAAAAAATTACTTGTTGAGAATAGCGAAGGGTTTAGTCAAGTGGGTAATTAAATCTTGTTTAAGATCCAATTACACTTATCTCATATGTTTAGTCCCGCGTCGTCTAATAGCGGGACTTGGGGATGTAGGTGGGGCTATATAGGCATGCACTCCTTGTATTCCTTGTTCTTATATATGTTTTTCTTGTTCCACAATCCTAGAATTCATTATGTTTGTGTCCATTCTAGGTGAAAGTGTCAATTCAAGTGAAAGATTTACTCACATCTGGTCTTTAGGATTCAGCGATAGTCTTAACAATTCATGCATGTTTGCAGGTGCAACATCGTCCCAAAATTAATATTCTTGGACCGGCTCTGTGACCTTTCTCCTTACATCCCAAGAAGCATGCTTGAAGTCCATATTCCTTACGCCCTTCTACGCTCTATATACCGTCAACTCCATAGCAACTCACCTTACATGGCCATCGAATTGTTTCTTCCCTCACCAAGACAGTCACCTCTTGTCCCTCTTGGGCATTCCCCTGCTGTCCGGATTAATCAGGGCGAGTCCACATTACAGCCTGGACCACATGAGTCCGCCTATCGGAGAGAGCCATTATACGATGTGGATGGAGGCACAGGCCACAGATCCGATGAGAAGCACAGTCGAAATGCGAGACGGTCTGGGCCTTTGGAGTACACTGCAAGTCGAAAGGCAAAATTCACAGAGAGCTCAAGCTCTGTTGGCCGAGGTCTGAGCCCGATGAGAAGATTTGTGTCGTCTAGGTCTGGTCCTTTATCTTTTAAGTAGAATGAAAGTGCTTTGTACTATGTGTATCAATGGAAATACAGTGCCTCTTCTTGTCATTAATTTCCGCATCTGCCTTTGTATATACTGTCTGTTTTTCCATAATAACCACTAATTGCGTCCTCTTTCTTTTTATAATTTTGTAGTTCTGGCGTGAGAAACTATTTCTGCATGCCTTCCTGGTCTTCTTTCCTTTTTGAGATAGTATAATTGATTGTTCTGAAGGAGTTTGATTTCTTTGGAAATGCTATAATTTGAAATTGGCATGACCTTGGGAGATGGTTTCCGTGTTTCATCCAGCGCTTCGGCGCTATTCTGCAGGGTTCCTCGGATGGTCGAATGGTAATGTATCGGTTAATTGTCTGGTTTTGTATGGATGGATAGAATTTTGCAAGTATCAGCTACCCTCTGTATTATCGTGTTATAGTAAGTATGGCATGATGGTACCAAGTTGAGTACTAGAGTCTTTATTGTTGCCCAGTTTCTGTGGAGGCAACTGGGGTTGTTGATTGTACCGCACGAGCCTAAACCCGACTCTATACCTGGCCCTTCAAACCGGTGCACTCCTTTTGTAAACTGATCCCAGACCTCATGGATATCAGGCTCGACCGATGGTTCAGAGTTCAGAAAGCCCGTGCTTGTGTGTGTGTATGCTAGTAGAGTTCTCCCAATAGTAGCTTTTCCAAAAGGTTCAATTTTCCATATACATGCTATTTACATAATAAGTTACATGTGGGCCTTGCCTGATATAGTTATCTGATGTGAATGACATTAAAGCTTCATTCATGATTTCTTCGTTGTTTTATTAGCTATTCTACAAATCGGCCAGGACTGAGATCCTTGCATGTGCATTCTGGGTCAGATGAAGGCCTTGTAGTCGTTAGTTTCAGCCTACTACGAGTGAAGGCAAACTTCGACTGGAACTAAGATCCATGTATGCAAGAAGTTGTTCAATGGAAGATTGAGATTTCTGAGTTAAAACTTATTGAGCACGTGTGTTTAAGCTCAGGTAAGATCTAATCCAAGGTGGTTATGATGGGGGGAAAGAAAGTGTGTGGATGCCTATTGATCATGCAAACTCATGTGATCATTGTGGCAATCTAAGAGTAACCTATTTACTCATGATGTTTTAAGTACATTTGTGCTTCATTCATGATCTCTACACCTACAAGCCCGTGTTGGATCAATATGTTCCTATCTTATTAAAGGGAGATGGATCCATTTCGATATGGCCTACACACCTAAAAACCTACCCCAAAGCTGACCCATACCCTCCGTAGCTTTCCATATCATGGATTTCAAAATTTTGAATTTATTTCGATTTTTCTCTGTTTAAGGAGGATTGCCTACTATGTGTAGAACATTTTAACGAAACGCGGTGGTGCACGGTTTGCATCGGTGGTGCATGACAGTGTCGGAGCTCATGATGGTGGTGACACGATGATGGCGGTTGTGGCGTGGCAGTGGCTGTGTGATGGTGCGACATCGGTGGATATGGAAGGTGATGGTGTGACAGTAGTGGTTGTGATGGGTGATGGGGAAGGTGATGGTGATGGCAAGTAGGAAGGAGAAAGTGGTGATGGTTGTAGGTCAAGATGGTGTCATGTTTCCCGCGACATTGAGAGAAGATTATAATCCTAGAGCTAGGATGTTACAGCACTGGACTGAGTTACCAACGAATCAAGGGTCATACGAGTTGAGAATGTTCTTTATTTCATTGATTCCCAAGTTCTATGGGAACATATCAGATGAGTTGTTCACATTTTTACAGCAGTTTGAGATGATATATGGTACGACCAGTTATCCACGAGTTACGTAGGAGTGTATCTGACGGGGAGTACTTGCCATCAAAATAAAATAATATTATTTTGTATCCCTCAATATGTTCTGTTGAAATAATTTGATTCTATGAAAAGTCCTCAAAGATTTGTTGTCGAAATGATGTATATGTATGGCAACTCCTTGAACATCTGCCATCAAAATGACTTTACTGCATCGTGTGTCTCCAAAGATCTGCCATCAAAATGACCTAACAAAGGATGGATTTAAAGGGGGTCAAGGAGGGGCACATGTCCCCCCACCCTCCAATTTTGAGATTACATAATATATAATTAATTATTCTCTATGGATTTTTGAAGGAAAAAATCATAATATTTCCTAAATATAAATCCCCTTTTGGATTGATTTTTTAGGGTAAAACTTATACATGTGTCCTCTTCATTTCTTTAGAGAGAAATTAATAATCTTTGCCAGTAGATAATATATCTTTTAATATAAAGTTTCTACCTAGCAATAATAAATTTTACCTTGGATCAATCTGTTAGGATAATTTCTTAAGCCGATCAACTTATAATGTATCTCTACCCAAACTATCTTTTTGAATATCTATTTTTTAGGATCAACCTATGGAAGAGATCAGTTTTTCATCCAATCTCATTATCACTTATGTAGATACAAGGGTTAATTCTCGATCTCAAAAATATTAAATTTTTTAAAAAAACATTTATTATCAAGTCTCATATATTAATCATTGGTCTTATTTATTATCAAGTAAGCGGTCAAACACACATATATTCTTGATCAATGTATTTTTCTTCATTGACATATTAATATTTCTAGTTGTTGGTAATAAAAAGTATAAATTATGTATTTTTATATTTTCGATTTGATACAAATTTGGAACAAGTGTAGTTTATATTGTAATTATTCAAAATCCAAAGAGTGGTGAAGCCTTCTCCCGCTATAAGTAGGGTTGGCTACATGGATTCTTGCTCAAAATCATGTCGAAAGATTCGGCTATTTTTTATCTCACTATTGACTACCTAACACAACTCCCATAAGGTAAGATTCCAAAGAGTGAATTGAAAAAAATAAAAATATTAGAATATGTCTAAATTTTAAAAAAAATGATAAAATATCATTCACAAAAAATCTCGACAATGTGGAACATATACGATATTAATTCGTGTAAAATTGAATCAAAAACATACAATTGATTAAAAATTAAGTTCAAAATTAACTATTATTTACATGAAAACTATAGATGATAAAATTTATCCTTCGCAACTATTGTTATATAATGAATAGAGGAGGGGGAGTATCCAACTCATATGCATATAACTTATATGTTCATCACTTCCCAACCACCCATTTGTCTTGAAACTTTAACATGCATGTGTTTCAATGGCAGAGCCACTTGCACTCACCCATCGTAAAATAGATAAATGGCTAAGAAGGTGATGAACACATAAGTGAAATACGACTCAACAACATACTCCCTTTTTCCTAATGAATATATCACATTATAATTGATCGACATTTTTTAAACCTTGTACCCCCTCCTCAAAAATGTTATGGCTCCATCATTGCACTTAGCCCCTCCAACCAAAATTAAAATTCTATCTATAGTATTGTATTCTTATAAATTGTAATTGAATTTCTATTTTTAGCCTTCTACCCTCTCCTGAAAAGAATCATATAGTTTCGGTATGGGATTATTTCTTTATATAACTCCCTTTTTGTTATATCTTGCTTGTCATCTACCGAATCTAATCATTTGGTACTAATATTCCTTCATAAATATATGAATTTTTTATTGTTCGTCAACTTATGAAAATCACATTGATTAAGGGTGCTCTATCAAATTGACTAAGATGTAATTTCATTGTAATATGATTTTAAGAAAATTACTACAAATATAAATAATTTTTCAATTAATATGCATTTATTTGTATTGTATAAAGGAGCATCTCATAGGAAGTCACATGTAAATATAATCGTGTCATTATTTTAATGTTTATAATAAATCTTTACTAATTCAACCCTATGAATTAATAGAACACTTCAAAATTAACTAAGATATCCTATTTACCTACCTTAATGAATAACTTTATAGTTTTTGACATATCTTCCTTTGTTAATTTTATAATAACAAATATTATTTATTATTTTTCTTGACATCCACAGTGAATATCAAATTCATTACTACATTGCAAGCAATGAATCATATCACAATGATAGTCCATAACTTTTTCTTCTAATCGTTGATAAATTAGCAATGATTAGGATACATTTTAACGTAAAAGTAATTGACATTTATATGTAGTAAAAATGTTAAATTCATTGCGAATTACAAAAATAAAATATAATTTTCAATGAATAATACTCATTGTTATGAATTCAATACTGAAGATTTGATATCGAATATTCATATTATTCATTGTCTTATGCCAATTTTATTGTAGTGGTATTTTTTACTATGTGCTATATACATATATATGGAAGTGAAATCCTTTATGTATATTATTTAAATAATTTTATTTATATTTTTATCTTAGTTCTAAATTGAATTTATTTAAATACATGTTTAGCACAAATTTCTTTTTTTAGGATAATGAAAATAACTAAAGATGTAATTTGATTTGAAATTTTTCAAAATCAAATTTATATTTGCATATGTATATGCTTATTTTCAATTAACCGATTTATATAGAGAAATTTTACAAAAATCTTAAAAGAAAATACTCATGTCTTGTTCTCAAAAAATCAATTACTTGATATAACGTAGATTCTATAATCTACTCTTAAAAATGAATAATGAATAAAATTCAATTTATCCCCTCATAAGAAATCCTTCATTCGTCCCTATGATATGGCATGTCCTTCATGGTAGATTGGATTGTAGTACTTCGGAATATCCTGATGGACAGAAAGGGAAAGAGATAGAGAGAGATCAGTGGCTTGTATGCATGGAAAAAAAACCTAACAAATCATGTCGTGAATCATTTCACAAAAATGTTGAGTTGATGGGGTGAATTTTCGTGGAAGTTGATGTGACAATTTACATAAACTTCTGTAGCTTTTTTGGGTGAAATTTGAATTTAAGAATCATCTCCTTCCAAAAGCAGAGGCTCGTCCACCATCTTATCTAGAGTAAAACTTAGGTACTTTTTATATCGCAATGATTAATGATCAGACACCATTCTTATTGCATCGCATCAATTTTTAGCCTAGACACATTATATGCATAACTTGAAGCAATAAATCTCATGTAAGAGTTGCAACAGGAAGTTACAGAGGTGCAAACAGATATAGATATATTTGTATTCAATCTCTCATCGTATTCGTTTCATACATAGCTTGAGATTCGTATCCATATCCATTTTAAAATGGATACAAATATAGATATCACTTTGATATCTGCAAATAATTGTATATGTATTTGTATACTTTGGATTTATTTTTAACTATATCTAACATAATTGTATGCATTCGTTCACCACAATTTGAAATAATTGTTAAAAAAAACAAATACATATTTAGTATATTTGTATTAAGAGTAAGCCATCGAATGCATGTCCATTTAAGCTAATCCTAATAACATTTCAATCCATATCTATTTTGAATGTGTATCTATTTATCAAGGATACCATATTGTGATTTTTATATCCACCAAAATTGCATCTTTGTTTTATTCATATTTAAAAATAGATAAAGATGTGATAACACTTCTATAAGTATATGTATCTTATTGTTTACATCCACATATATATATATAAGGATGCAAATGGTTAAGGATATATCCGTGTCCGATCCGTCACTGTATCCGTTTTATACAAATTTTGACATCCGTATCCGTATCCGTTTTAAAATGGATACAGATATAGATGTCATTTTGATATCCGTAAACATCCATATCCGTATATCCGTTTTTGTATATAAATATAGTCATAGATTTCTTTTAACCCTATATAACACAATTATATGCCTTCTTTTTACCATATTTATATATTTTTTATGATACAAACACATTTAGTAGATTTATATCATGTATTTTCCATCCAATTTGTATATATTTAAGTCGATTCTATGGAGTATTCCTAACATTACTCGTAGGTGATCAATATCCGTTTTACATCCGTATCCGTTTTCTAAGGATGTTGTGTGATAGTTTTAATATCCGTCAATATCCGTATCTGTATTCGTATTCAAAAACGAATAAGGATACGGTAATACCTATATCCGTATCCGTCCATTTGCATCCCTACATATATACCCTTCTTCCATCCTAGTTAAAAAAAATGCACTAAGATATACAAGTTGAAGACCAATCAGAAATATAATACCTTCCCTGTCTCATTTCTGCACATAGAGTCTATATCTAATTCAAAATGGTCACTGGAGCAAACTCATGTGCTGCAAATAAAACTATCATTAGATTTTTGAAGCAAATCAGAACAAATTCTCAGATTGTACACAGTTTCATTGTCTCTGCAAAACAGAACGGAAGGTTGAAATGGAAGTGAAGCAGATTGCTTCTCGAGTGTTAAACTCCGCAAAAATCTCATTTCTTCGCTTTCTTCTCCGCCTTCCTCTGCGCTCGCCTCTGACGTGAGCTTGCAGAGGATCTGAAGCCGCCTCTGCGCGTGCTGTCCTCGGACTCGTCCAATTCAGCGAAGGATTTCTGAAGTGAAGCGACAAAAAATTCATATATATACATATGCAAGCGAGCAAATACTTAGCGATGGAGGACCTCACGAATCTCGGAGAAGCTGACGACGTAGAACGTTGCGGCAGCCGCTGCGGCAATGCCGAGGATTGGAAGGAGGACGTTTGTTGCGTCCTCCATCTTCTTCACCTTATGTTCTCCTTCTGTTTTACATGTGAGCACCCTCCTCTTATCCTTTTAGCTGTTGGGTGAGGGTGAGAGTGATGTTGGATGGTGAGGTTACCTCCAGCATCTCAATTATTGGTATTTGCTTTGTAAGCAAAATGCTGCTTCGTTACCTCATGGCAATCCTTGGTATTTTTACTTATTTTTTCCCGAAACAAATTGTAATTTGCAATATATCTTCTACATATCAATGAGGTTTATTTCCGATTTTTTTGGCATATGGTAAGGATTTCACTGGTTAAGGGGGAGGGTGAGATTGGAACCATGGTCATTGGAGTGGGAGCATTGTTTCTATCATTTTATCATTTAAGTATGTTCTGATAAGGATGAGTTATTCATATTTTTCATTTTTGTTGTTGTTCTCAAGATGGTAGAATAAGTGTGGAACGAATATCTGAGGTTATCATTACAGGTGCTGACAATGCGCGATCGCCATCAGTCACCATTGGGTGGTCTGCATGGTGCACAGTAGGGGCTCGTTTGGTAACCGGGTTACCTCCGGGTTATCTCGGGGTAACCCATTTTACCCCCCTCTTTTGATGGGATGGAATTCTATCACAAATCATAGTGACATCAAATCACATTCTTTATTCCAACCCTCTCTAACCCTCATAACCTTCCCAAACAGCTACTATTTCAATCGGGTTACCCCAACTCACTCCAACCCAGCAACCAAACGAGAGGGGTTGTGACCGCAGAGTATCCGTTCACCATTTATTATATAAATAATAATTATAGAATAGCTAACGAGCATAGCGATAGTAATCCTTGTTTAAAGATGAAAGGATACGTAGAAGTATAGTAGCTGTGTGCAATAGGAGATGAAAATAATTACTCCAACAATAAGGAAAACGGCGAGATGGGAGGGAAATCATGGAATATCTTATCCCTATTACTTGTAAGAATGAAGGATTGTCGTTTAGCCGTGTTTTTGAGAAATTATTATCGATATAAATCAAACAACACGTACACTTAGGGTGTGTTTGGTTCGTGGGTTATCTGAGGGATGATAATCTGTTTTTTGTGTTTTGGTGTTTGGTTGATGGGTTAAGGGTTGAGAGGGTTTGTATGATGTGATTGTATTGAAATTTGAAAAAGTGGACAGTTATTATGATATGATTGTATTGGAATTTGAAAAAGTTGGTAGTTGTTGTGATGTTATTGTATTGAATTTTGGCATAATGAGTATAAGTTGAGTATTTTATGATTTATATGATATGATGATATAATATAATTTTTTTGGTGAAGAAAAAGAGTGAACCCACGAGTGGGTTAGATATATGGGTTTTGAGGGGTAACCCATAAGGATGCAAACGGTCGGATACGGATACGGATATAGGTATTACCATATCCTTATCCGTTTTCTAATACGAATACGGATGCGGATACGGATATTGACGGATATTAAAACTATCTTACCATATCCTTAAAAAACGGATATGGATGTAAAACGGATATTGAGTGCATACGATTAATGTTAGAAATACTCTATAGAATCGACTTAATATATACAAATTGGATAGAAAACATATGATATAAATTTGCTAAATGTGTTTGTATCATAAAAATTATACAAATATGGTAAAAGAAGGTATAGAATTATGTTATAAAGGGTTACAAATAAATCTATGACTATATTTATATACAAAAACGGATATACAGATACGGATACGGATGTTTGCGGATATCAAAACGATATCCATATCCGTATCTATTTTAAACGGATACGGATACGAATGTCAAAATTTGTACAAAACGGATACGGTGATGGATCGGATACGGATATATCCGTAACCGTTTGCATCCCTAGTAACCCACCCAAAGTAGGGGTAATCCCCCAACCAAACGGCCTCTTAGAAAAAAATCAGCAGGATTGAGCACCCACTTTGTGTAAAGTGCATATTTTGCTTTGATAGATGATACTCGAAAATTTAAGAGTGTGTACTGCATCAAATATGAATTATACCTTGAAACATAATCTACAATTGTGCCATGCATTGGGTTTTTTTTTCTGAAACGTTTTCACGGTAAACTATGCCAGTAATAAAAAATACAATTGGAAGGCATAGGCCATGGGTACAAAAAACTGAAAATGAATAGAGCCCAGAAGATACAAAAATCTGAGCTTAGTTCCGATCACATAATATGTTGATGTTTGTAATCACAGAGGCTATAATGCTAGCAGGAGAGGCGAGTCGACCGGTGCTCCACCGGCTGTTTTTTTATTTCCAAATTTCCCAGCAAACCGCCGCAAGAGCAATACGTAAGCGTTCTCTGACATCAGCAGGGTTGAGCAAGGAAATTTAATCCAAGGTCTGGGGGAGGTTCCTGGGGAAGTAGGTGGCCTGAGAATAGGCACTGCAGATCTTGGACCAGGTCTCCCGAGTGTAGCCGCAGTCGAAGAAGAGGTGAGGGTGGGACTCCAAGGCTTCATTACAGAGATAGCAGAAGGGCGAACGAGATCCACAGCAGCAGCATGAGAGAAGTGAGAACCCACGGGGAGCCACACGAATGGAGGGGTAGAGCCGGATACAGCAGCCCGGGAGAGAGGGCGAGAGGAAAGAATAAGCTTCCAGATTGGGGATGTCGAGGCGGGCGGAACAACATCGAATAGGGAGGTTGATTGTAGGTATTTGGAGTGCATGAAGTCTGCCCACAGTGAGGGGCCAAAGTTCAGCAACTTCCACGACCAGGAGATAGCCATTGCTGACATGATAGTAGGCACGGAACGCAGCCCCATGCCGCCCTCCCCTTTTGGTAGACAAAGCGTATCCCACGCAATGGAATGAATGTCGTAATTCCAAAGGAAGTCAGCACATAACATGTCAATTTTCCGCGCAGTCCGGGAAGGGATGACCGTGCCATCCTCCCAGAACAGTACAACACCAGCAATGACGGACTTCAGGAGCTGTAGACGGCAGCCATGGACAGGGCCTTTGCTTTCTAGCCACCAAGCAAGGCCCTGACCCTGTTCAAGAGGACGCGCAGAGGAGCCCCTACCAAAGGAGGAGGCAAGAGGTAGACCAAGGTAGGTAGTAGGTAGACTGTGACTGAACATCCCCAGACGGAGGCATATCCCAAAGTCCACAGGAGAGGCTTTAGGTTGAAAGAACTTGCTCTTCCGGGCATTCATAGAAAGCCCAGACATACCCAAGAAATCATGGAGGATGTCCTTGACCGCATGGAGCGAAGAGGATGAAGCCTTGCAGAAGAAGAGAAGGCCGTCTGCATAGAAAAGGTGGGTAGGCACGGGACGCCTACAGCAAGTGAGTGGCTTAAGAGCACCTTTATGGATAGAATCATCCACAAGACTTGAAAGGGCCTCCATGCCAACAACAAATAGAAGAGGACTGAGAGGATCACCCTGCCGAAGTCCTCGAGTACCACGGAAGAAACCATAAGGAGAGCCATTGACTAAGACGGAGAAGGAGGCGGAGGAGATGCAACCACGGATCCAGGAGAGCCACCGATCCCCAAAACCCATGCCTTTCAGACATTGGATAATAAAATCATGCTCAATGGAGTCGAAAGCTTTGGAGAGATCAATCTTAAGGCAGGCCCGATTGAATGAAGACTTTCTGTCAAAACGCAACATGATTTCTTGCGCCAACCGCAGGTTATCTCCCATAGTGCGGCCCCTTAATAAAGGCCGAATGGTTGGGAGAGATGAGAAGGGGGAGCACTGTCGCCAAGCGAGACGCCAGCATCTTGGCGAATATTTTGTAGACAACATTACATCAGGAGATCGGCCGAAAGTCCGAGAGTGCATTCGGAGAGCTGACCTTGGGCACAACTTTGTCCTCAAGATTATAGGGGTGAGGTGCACAAAGGGGAAACTAAATATAAAGGTGCACAAAGGTTTAACTAAGGGGAAACTAAGGTTTAAAGGTGCACAAAGAGCCGTGAGCTGACCTTGGGCCATGCATTAGGTTTAACTAAGGGGAAACTAAATGGATCTTACGAAGTTGGAACAGAATTGAACAGGCAATCATCTGCTTTTTAATTTAATCCGGACAAAGTTGGAAACATGTTGCATGGCAATCCTGTCAAGTAATGCAGATGTAGTTGATGCTCAGGAAAAGAGGATGTGCAATCAACTACCACGAAACACGTGAAAAAGAAGATGTACTATAACAATGATCAGTTACTTCTTACGATTGCAAGTACAACTCTCTAAATTCTCTCTATTCTCCTATCTTCTCTCTCTTATTGTTGTTACGAATATCTTTTAGATCACTAAATAATGTAGTATCAATAACAATTATCTAAAATAATAGTCATCAGAAATAACAACAACCAACTCATAGATATATACAAGCAGAAGAGATAAATATTTTTAATGTAGAATTCTCTCGGTATTAACAACATGGAAACTCCCTAGATGTAAGATTTTTGATGGATAACGTCAGTCAACTAATCCACTAACGAGTTATTTGTCGACATAAAATGCAACCACTTGTAAAGTTTCTTTCGTCACACCAAAGACTTTTTGCTTCTCAGATAATACATAAAGGGTTTTGCAAACTTTGTTCATGTATTAGGGATTACAATACAACATCAATAATAAAATAAGATTACAATGGTACCAAAAGCCTCAATATAAAATATGCAATGAGAATGATATAACTAAATAAATAAATTACAAGTCCAATATATAAAAAATAGATCTCAAGAATGAATTACTGTAATATGAAGCAAGCATCCAATGAAGTAAGAGACTAGATAATTTTCTCTTGTTACAATGTATATGTATGTTGTGCTTAATATTCATGAAGTGAACGTGTATTTATAAGTAAGCTATAAGTTTGATAAGGTAGAAGTCGGGGAAGGATTTTTGTGTGGATGTTTATCAAGTGAGCTAATAGAATCCACCAGGTGGATGTTTGTGTGGATTTTTATGTGGATTCTGATTTAATTCATTTTCAAATTTCGAATTCGTTCTCAAATCAAATTTTAAACGAATTTGCTAATTGATTCAATTCATTTTGAGTTTTGAATATTCAAATTCGATTCATTTTATTTTAAAATTGAAATGTTAATTGATGTTCTAAATCTCATATAAATAATACTATACATGATATTATATAATTCTAATTTTGATATAGAATACTAAGAAAAATTGAAGAAAAACTATATAATCAAGGAAAATATCAAAATGATGATATAAAATTGATAAAAGTACCTAAATTTTTATAATTGTTGTATGGCTTTACTATCTAAATATACTATTTTCTATATGAAAGAAATATATAAATATAATATAATTATATGAGACTATCAAAGAGAGAATATTACTAACAAAAAAGTGATCACATTGTGATTATCATTGCATGTTAAAGCGAAACAAGATCAAGCTTATATAGAAATTATTACAAATTAATAGTATTATTTGAAATGATTGGAATAACAGAAAATAACTTAACAAGATAAAACCTCAACATGAGGATCTTCAATATTTAAGAACTAAAGCCATGAAAATAAGCACATGGAATTTCTGATGTATAAAGGAACAATTTACATTGTAGTGAGAAGAGCTTATAAATTACCCATGTGGTGATAAATGTCATCCTAATGATGATAACCATTATTATGAATGTCATGCAAGGAAATCAAGACAACAAAAGGGCAGAGGAGGGATATATGGATACACCATGATCCACATCAAATGTTAAGGAGGAACTCGAAGCAGCAAGATCATTGTTTGTACGTGCTAGGAGAAGGAGCATCACAATCTACCCTGGGTTTGTGGGATCACTAGCCAATAATGAAAAGGGGAAAGGAAAAGTCGGGTAAGGAATGCCATAACATGAAAATAATTATGGGAAGAGGAATTGAGATAGCTATATTAAAAATTTGATCTTTCCTACCATAGCTTATGACTAATATTTTATACTCTTTTTATATTCAATGTTCTGTCTTTAAGAAATAAGAACTTACATGCATACATATATACAAACATGTTAAATCATGAATGCTTTAAAAATGCTTTGTGATCTTCTTAATGCCTCGAAATTTCTGAATAGTATGCTAAGATTGATTATTGTATTAAGTAACGCATACAAAGCTACTATGATTATGCATAAATATGATGTAGAAATGTGAACTTATATGTTTTATATAATCAATGCATGAATGACCCACATTCCTTATTCATGACGATTTCGGAGTCAAACCACTTGAACTTAGTTATAAAGGGGAAAGAAAGATATTGGGTCTCACTGAGGGGGCATAATGTTGCATATGCATGTTACGCATAGATAAGTCACACCGATGTATTTCCTAAAAAAAAGTCACGTTGATGTAACTTGGGAGTAAGGAAATCATGTCGTTGATGTCTGAATGTTATAAATCATACCAATGGAGCCTAATTACGATAATAAGTTTAAGAGTAGCCAGTTAATCACTGTAATAAGTTGGTTTTGGGGGCTAACTTAGATGATTGCTGCAACAGGCATTTGGTCATGCTTTTTCTCTCGTACTTAACAGCTAAAGTATGATCAATAACTTTGTGAATGATGGAATCAAAATAGAATCAAAAAATTGCTTATCTCAATTGCCATATTTTGACATGTCATGCTTAGGGATGTCTAGGGGTCAAGCTCAGGGGTGGGTATTAGTATTCACAAACTCATATTCATTTATAAAATAACTACGCAAATCCAGATATTTATTAAACGAGTAGTTCTAAGCGGACACCCATATACCCATCAGGTATCCATGTCCAACGAGTATACACACATCTGACACAAAATCAAGTCATAAACTCATAATTCATATAAAAAGATAATTAAAAGTAAGTTATACAATAACTTTACACACATTTTATAAATTAATTAAAGGTATGGGCATATATATTGAAGGAAATATTGAAAATGCACATCATGTTAACATTTTATTTGCGGGTAACACATTATGTGTAAGTTCCGTGTGGGGACGTCAAATATATGCTACACATGTGGGAGGAATATCATGAATTTATATTAATTGGACAATTACTTCATATTGGATTAAATATATATATATGTTGGAGATATAAAAAGACAATTGAGTCTGAATTAGTGAATGAATTAGTTGAGTAGCAACTTTTATATAGATGAACTGAAAATAATTAGATATTGGTTTGATTTGGACTAACTTAAATAATGTGATAGACATGAGCATAAACACATGTATGTGTACATGTACACGTATACCTAAATATATTCAGGTTCGGGTACCCATAAGGGAATCCCAAACCCAAACTCGTACCTACATGGGTAGTAAGTTTCAAATCCAAAACCGTCTAAAAATAAATTGGGTGGGTTTTAGGTTATTAAATGGAGCGGGTTGGGGTCAAGTACCCAACGAATAAGTCCAGATTGAGATCCCTAGTCATGCTTAGTGATACAATGTACATGCTAAATCTTTCAATGTGAATTAAATATCATAACATTTGCTAGAACATAGCCATATATCATTTTCCGCTTTTATTTCTATACGAATGGATTGGATTAAATGCATGTCAACTCTTTGATATAATGATGTTATAGCTCCTTGTATGGAAATATTCAGAAAAGAATCAGGTCAAGGTGGGGTTCTTACACGTGTGTATATAAATATGTTTATATTATATGCATGTATATATGTACGTATTACATATATGAATATGAATATATGGATATATATATAGGGGAAACTTGAAATGAAGTATCACCTTACCGTAGTTTTAGAAAGCTAACATGTTTTGATCGTTCAATCTTGATCTACAGTTGTCGACAACAGTGCCCTAATATCCCAAAACTGCTTGCAATTTAGCCACATACATTCTATTTTTAGAATGCAATCATTTTCTCCCATGTTTTCACACAATTTAGTATACAAATTAATTATCTCATTTTCGATTCTATTTTTGACCAGAACCACAGCATGAACATATCAACTAAATATGTCACATTCATTTCCATTCTTTATTAGAGCTGGGAAATATTCCAGTTCTATTTCGCTCAACCAAGGAAAGCAGCTTCATGTCTATGATCATACATTCTAAGGCCTCCGATGCAAAAGCAACGATGTTCAATGGTTGAGAGGATACCTTGGCCTGTGAAAATACATGATATCAAAGATCGATCGTGTGTTTTGATGGTAATAAATGAAGATGTGCGCAGTAGATCATTCAAATGACTTTGGAGGAGGATGATCATATATTTTGAAAAGGTACTAAGAATTTTTCATTTACCACATTTTCAGATACCGAGATCATTTTTTGATTTGATATCAAGATCAGAATGAGTTATTACGTGAATAATTATTTCATTTTTTATTCAGTTCATTCTGATTCTTTTTTTATTTCAGAATGAATGTATTATTTTGATTCAATTTTTATTGGATATCAAGATGCGTATTGCATCTAAATGCTTATACTATATTTAGTTTCATGTCTATCATTTTAACCATTTGCTTCTATCTTGTTTTATTTGAAGGGAACATGTCGTATTTTCAAAGGGATTGCATATATTACAAAGGAAGTACGAACTTTACAAAAATTGTCGAAGTTTACACAACATCCTCTGAAAAATGTTAGCAGAAGTTTTAAAATTAAAATTGGTATATTACAGATATACAATTCATTTTACAAAACTAGTAAAAAGTTCACAAAAGAATGGCGTGTTTTATAAAAAAAAAATAGATTGACTAAAATCAAAGGTTTTAGAACCAAACTGGCCAATTGAACCAATTAAACTAAGAACCGGAGGAAAAACAATCCAATCACCCTGTTTTTATTCAAAAAATAAAAACCAATCAAAATCGATCAAAAACCGGTTGGACTGCTTAAACACGGTTGAACCAATTGAACCAAACCATTGGTTCAACCATGCATTTATTTACAAAAAATAATTTCCAATAAATTAATAAAAATACAAATTTTTTTAGAAATATTCATAATTTAGTCTCATTCTAATCCATAGTATAGTATCCATTTATCTCTTCTCATTCACATACGTCAATGACTCATTATCGCTTGTCCATTCCTTCTATACGAGCATCGCCTCTCTTCCTACATTGTGTATGAGGTTGTCCACTTATATCAATAACAAATGAAGAAGATAATGTCATAGTAATACTATGAGAAGCAATAAATTAGCAAAACTAGCTTATCGTTAATTAGAGTTTAAATAGTCTTAGGTGCACGTCTTAGGTGACTGAAGGTATGACAAATCACATAGTTCACTGACGTGCATAGTCGGTCGCATCTAAGTAGAGTGTTACACAAATTTCTCCATCAAAGCAACTATAAAAGCGAAATCGAAATAATATAATAGAACTATAAGCGATGAAGAATCGATAGACACCACATATCTTAGGAGACTTTATAAGTTAGATTTTTATTAGTTGCGCCCCTCCGAGATATTCCAATATCAGCCATGCCCCTCCCTTTTTGGAAATATCAGTTGTGCATCTAATTTCTTGCCATTTTATCACGTGTGCCCCTCTCGTTAGTTGTCGTCCATCCTCAAAGCAAATCGATGTTAACTTTAGGGACACATCGGGAATTAAACTTAAAAATATAGGTTGAAAAATACATTATCTTCCTTCCCCTTCTCCTCATCCTCCCCAACCTCCTGCTCCTGCTCCTCCTTCAGAACCTCCTCCGCCCGCCCCCGCACCTCCCCCTCCGTCCGGATCTCCTCCTCCCGCCCTCGCACCTCCCCTTTGCCCCCCACCTCCCCCTCCGTTTTAATCTCCTCCTTCCTCCCTCGCACCTACCCTTTCCTCCGCACCTCCCTCTCCGCCCCCAGCTATTCCCGCCGCCCCCGTTCCTCCCCCTCCACCCAGAGCTCCTCCTCCCGTCCCGCACCTCCCCTCTGTATCGCACCTCCCTCTCCGCTCCAGCTACTCTCGCCGCCTCCGTATATTCCCCTCCGCCTAAAGCTCCTCCTCCCGCCCCCGCGCATCCCGTCTGCCCCTACACCTCCCTCTCCGCCCCAAGTTACTCCCGTCGTCCCCACACCTCCCCCTCTGATCCAAGCTCCTCCCCTGTACCTCCCTCTCCACCTCCGCACTCCCATTTCCGTCCCAGCACCTTCCCTTCGCCCCTAGATCCTCCTGTTGCCCCTGCACCTCCCCCTCCACCTCGAGCTCCTCCCACCGCCCCTATACTTCCCCCTCTGCCTCGAGCTCCTCCCGTCACCCCTGCACCTCCCCCTCTGCCCCGAGCTCCTCCACCCGTACCTCCCCTCTGCCCCCCCACCCCCTCCGCCCCCAGCACCTCCCCTCTACCCCCATTCCTCCCTCTCTTCCCCAGCTCCTCTCGTCGCCCCCGCACGTCCCCTTCTACCTCGAGCTCCTCCCCCGCACCTCCCTCTCCTTGGAAGTCCAACACATGCACCTTGCGCTCATCTGCGGACGCCCACGCAAGGACACAACTGTAGGTGTAGTAGAGGAGCTGTGCAACGGGAGTACGTGTGACATCGGCAACATGTACGAGGAGGAGGAGCAAGGGGTAGAAGAGGAAGGAGGCAGATGATGAAGGGGAGGGAGGAGGAGGCTCTGGGCTGAAACATGGACCAATATTTGTTTAGTTAAGATAAATTTTTGATTAATTGATTCATGAAAGGTCATCGAAAAATACAATAAAATTCATCATTTGATCTGCAATGAGCGATATATCCGTGAAAATGCAAAAATATTTAATGATTTGATGGATGCATGAAGATGTAATTAAGAGAGAGAAGTTATGAAGAGAAAGGAAGAAGAACAAATGGAGGAGGAAGAAGATGAAGAAGATGTATGGACAATTATACCCTTCTTAACTGCATCATGGTTTGAAAAAAACTGTAGTTAAGTCAACTCATTGACGGTTAAACTAACGGAGGGGTGCAAGTGATAGAATGGCAAGAAGTCGGGGCACAACTGATATTCCCAAAAAGAAAGGGGCGCCATAACTGATATTGAAATATCTCGGAGGGGCACAACTGATAAAAATACTTATAAGTCTCGTCATTATTTTAATTATCCTCAATCATATATTTCAATTTAATCATTATTTGTTCATCCTCAAAGAACTTTAGTATTACTATAATTATTTCAACTTTTAGGGAACTTTATAAAACGTGAGAAGCCACCAATGGCAGGAGTGCAATTGCACTACTTAAATGACATGGCAATGGTCCCACACTCCATTTGGATTCCAACAAAAACAAAACAAATTGCTACCTAAAAATTCGTAAACCTAAAAGATGAGTGGTGATAATTTCACTGACATGGTAAATGGACCCCATCTTTCATTTCTTTTCCACATACATGCACTCGACCCCCATTCATGCATATAGCATCCATACACATAGGGTGGAGCATTGGGTTTGACCCGGTTCAACTCGAGAAAGCCCGACCCGAGCTCATCAATTTTCTGTGGGCCTTGGGTCGGGTCGAGGTCCGTTTTTTTCAGCAAACTAAGGACTCATGCCCGGCCCAAAGCCCGCGGGATCGAGCTCGGGTCGGGCTTGGGCTCGGGCTCGGGCCGGGCTCAACCCGCACTTATTTTGATTACATGAAGTTGCATTTCGATTCCAATTTATTGTTATGGATATAATTCATCCATAACACATGAATATTGGATGTATTGTTACGATATAATATTACTATTGATGGATGAAGGAAATATTGGATGTATTGTGACTATAAATCCGTATCCCCTATTTAGTTCTAATATGATATTTTGAAATATGAGGGTCCGGGCCCGGTCCATTTGTACTTCGGGTTCGGGCTCGACTCGGCCCGAGCATAATATTTTTGAAAAATGAGGACCCGGGCTCGGCCCATTGAGTTCGGACCGGGCCCGAGCTTTTACGGTTCGGGTCAGGGTCGGGTTCGGGCCGGCACGGCCCAATGCTCCTCCCTACACACATTGTTTCTTAAATCTCTCTCTCTCTCTCTCTCTCTCTCTCTCTCTCTCTCTCTATCGATATCCCTATTTGCCCCCTATCTCTAGTATGGATTAGAAATCGAGACCAAATTCGGTCCCAATGATGGAGGCGATTTGAGAACCGAAACCCAATCCGATTTTGGTTACGGCCTCTCTGTCGCACACAGACACAATTCACTCAGGCATACACACATTCCAGCCGTCCCACACCAGCATACGACGGTTCCAACTCGGGAATCTCCTTCGCATGCGATAATACATTCATATGCAACCACGAATCCACAACCACTCACGGCACTGGTAGGGTGGAGCATTGGGTCGGGCCGGCCCGGATCCGACCTTGACCCGAACCGCAAAAGTCTGGGCCCGGCCCGAACCCAATATACAAATGGGTCGGTCCCGAGTTCTCATTTTTCAAAAATATTATGCTCGGGCCGGGTCGGGTCCGAACCCGAAGTACAAATGGGTCGAACCCGAGCCCTCATATTTCCAAAATATCATATTAGAACTAAATTAGGGGACACGGATTTATAGTCACAATACATCCAATATTTCCTTCATCCATCAATAGTAATATTATATCGTAACAATACATCCAATATTCATGTGTTATGGATGAATTATATCCATAACAATAAATTGGAACCGAAGTGCAACTTCATGTAATCAAAATAAGTATGGGTTGAGCCCGTCCAGAGCCCGAGCCCGATCCCACGGGCTTTGGACCGGACCCGGATCCTTAGTTTGCTGAAAAAGCGGGCCTCGATCCGGCCCAAGGCCCATATAAAATTGATGGGCTCGGGCTGGGATTTCCTGGGTTGGGCCGGGTCGAGCCCAATGCTCCACCCTAGGCATTGGCAACGCATGCACACTACCCACAGCTCCGGCAACGTACGAGCACCACCCATGGATCCGACAAAATTGCACGTATTCGATTTTGGTACCCATGCATGACCAACATCTTCCATGACTTCCCCCACATGCTCCATGTGCAATCAACCACACACACACACCTTGCTCCTCCCGATGCACATGCACCCAGCTCCAACCCACACATGTGTACGACCCAAGCCGATTGCGGCATACTCTTTCGTATACATCGACCCATGTGCATGCATGATCTAAAGTGTGTATCATGTTTATTCGAATCCCAATGACTCTCGTGCACAATAGCCTAATAATCTCTCGATTCGTCATTCAAGATAGGGTACGACCGATGACCAGGATGAGGCAAACAACAAGGGATTCACGGGATGATAATAGCTGATGAAAGAGCTTAGCACCTGCTACTAGCCCCTTCGATCTTCGCGGATTGACTTGAGCGGATCTTCCGCAATACTGGACGGACGATCTAGCGATGAAATAAACGTAATGCCCATTGGAAAAACATATTGAAAATGACATCGAGGAATGGAAAATCGTACCTCACAATCGTGAGAATAGCTCCCCATGATGAGCTCTTCGCATTGACATCCTCAGTTTCACGATCGACAACTCTTGTGACCTCCAATGGCTCTCCGACAAGCTCTGGGGCGGAGCTCAGCCGATGCGATATACGGAAATAAGGTTCGATTTGATAAGACATGTGCTCAGCCCTTTATATACTCAGGTTTGGTTAAACGGATTCTGATCCGGTTTGGTTAAAATGAACGTAACTTCCTCGTACGATGTTCGTTTTCGATGTTCTTAGTAATGGAAAGATATCGACAAGTACTATGCAATGGATTGTTGACATCTTCATTTGAAAATTGAATCGGGTTTGAAATCTCAAAAAAATTGAAAACATGCATTTCAGAGTTGGACCAAAATATGTATCTCAAATCGTATCGAGTCCAATTTCGCATGGAGATCCGATATTTAACCCGGATCTTGTATTTTAGCACATATAGAAGTCTAATGGTCTGATAATTATATTTTTTATTCATATATGTTTTGTCTTTTATTGTTCCGAGTTGGTCTCTTAAAGAACGCCAATGTTTGTTAGAGTATTTATCCACAATATGTCATGTGTTCCGTTTTTTATTTCTTGATTATCTTCTCTTCTTCTATCATCCATGTTCTAAGTCCTCACTTGTGAAAGTCCTACCATATAGTTGACATCCCACATTTTCTTTCATTTAACATATGAAAACAATACTTATATGAGTTTAATGGGAACATGGCTACCCCACGCTGTTTTCGGTGTTTTTTTATTTTTATTTTTTAAATATCACCATGTGTATTCATCCATATATCCCTCCTATATACCATTCGAATTTCGTCAGAAACAGAACTCCTATGGCCTCCATCGAGATAGTCATTTTTTAACGATAACATGATTTTTTAAATCGACACCATCTCGATGGATGCTGTAGAAGTCTCTGTTTCTTACGAAATTCGAATGGCATATAAGAGGGATATATAGATGAATATACATTGTGAAATTTTTCAAAAAAAATAAAAAAATACGAGGAAAATGGGGCGGGGCAGGGCAGTCCTTGCGGGCAGCCCCATCAAAGCCTGATACAATTCACCTCAACATCTTCCCTGTGTTTATCAATGTGGTCGAACTTGTAAAATCTCCCGTTTCCATTCTCTCACTCTCAGCAGGAGAGTGGTAATGGCCGCAGCAGTGCCTCTCTCTCTCTCTTCTACGCCTCCTCCTCCTCCTCTCTCTCTCACAACATTCTTCCTCTCAATCCACAGGCGTTGTCTGGTCCTGCGAGCTCAAGCATCAGCAAAGACCGCCTTTCACGTTTCAAGAAGCACTCGATTCCTTGCCCATTTCGACGAGGCGCACCGCACAAGAAGGTCCGGTCTTCTTCCCAAGTTCTCTTTTTTTCTTCAATACACTAGTTGGAATTGTGTTAGAAGATGACCCAATTGGCCATATGTCCGTTCAGCAATTCTTTGGCCGCTTACTCTGTTCATCATTGGGATTGACTCAATTTCTTCTTCATTTTTATTTCTTTCTAATTTGCAGCGTGACGTATTCACCCGTGTTTTTAATTTCGTCGCACGCATTAAATTGCTATTTTATATTCGAAATGGCGTCTCTTTCGTTTTCTTTTCTTTCAGATCTGGTAAGGAATAATGCGATTTTGTTGAAAGGAAAGTCTTCTTAAAGATTGAGTTGGAGCTGTGTGTTTATGTACATAGGAAATCTCAACAAGGAAAAAGCAAGAAATGAAGATGTTTTTATCCACTTCCATTGCAACAATTACAATGCAAATTGTGCTAATTGCTATATATAGCTAAATAGTACATGCTAAGTATTTACTATTACTATTACTCTCCTTCAAACTCAAGATGACAAAGGAACCAACTTGAGTTTGGAAAGAAGGTGCTATATTCATCGTAGTGGAAGTGCTTCGGGGAAAATGTTGGCAGCTTGTTCGTTAGATGAAGCTTGTAAGAGAGACACTAGTTCTCTTTGAATGTGTTGGCTTGTGAAGTGACAAATCATTTCAATATGATTCCTCCTTTGCTTAAAGATGTTGTGAGCAATTTGAATAACATTTTTATTACTGCAGTATATAATCATATGATTGAGAACAAACGTCCATATCTGCAAAAAAGTCGCCAAAGTAACTCATAGGTTGCCAACATGCAATATTTGTCTTCTGTAGTGGATCGAGCAGTTAATTCCTACTTTACTTCCCTAATATATCAGTGAAGATTCTTAGAAAAAACCAAAGTTTGTAATCATGCTGTAATCTATTGTAAACACTGCCTATCTGAATCTGATTAAAGATGTAAAGGATGAAGTGGGTTTTTTTGCTAAAAGTAGAATGTGGGAAATTGTTCCTTTTACATCTCGAAGAATCCTTATTGCAACTACAAAGTGTGGCAAAGGGTATGGACATCAAGTGGATTTATTTAATGAAATAGGTGTGCATTATCCAGACGAATCACAAGACCATAGATTAGACACCCTACAAATTGCTGAAGAGATCGCGTCAGATAGATGTGTGCTATCGATTATGTTTAATTTGATATTCACTTCAAGTGGAGTGGAATTGATTTTGTCATTGTTTATTTTGATTTTTTAATTAAATTAATATCATATTTGATTGACTTAGATAATGACACACATTGGGATAGTGACTTTTAGGTTTAGAAAGTAGAAAAGCTCGTCCGAATATTTCATTTCACTTATTTAGAGAGGAAATCTTTGAGGTTGTGGATGCTAGATATGCCATCTCTAGTAATGATCAGATCATCGACACATATAAGTAAAATTATGGGTGGTTACCAATATTATGTGAAAACGAATTTTATCATGCAAGTCCAGAAGAAAGTTAAAGCTAATGTTTGATTCAAAAGTTAAATCTATTGATAGTTCCAAAAAGTTGCAGACCATGCCTTAGGAAGTTTTTTTAGGTCACAAAAAGAACTACACAAATGACTTATTTTTAAAAGTCATGTATCTTGGTCGAGGATGGATGTAAACCTAATGTTGAAGATCACTATTTAAAAGGCATTTTTGACATTCATTGGAAAAAGGCTCCAAGATTCTTTAGGATTTGGGAACACATGAGGGTGTACGGAGAGAGGTGGCGACAAGATGGCACAAGAGGGAGATGGGGTGACAATGGTGGGCTAAAAGATAGCAGATGGAGAAAGGTTAGTTGTCAACGATGACACAACACCTCAATTGTTGTGACTTGATGAATAATATCATGAGCTTCAATTCGAGTCATTTCCTTGCATGCTGGAGTATTTGTGTGTGCGCCATATGAGTTGTAGGAGGGTAAATGGATCTCTCCAGGATCCATTTACCCCATCCTAGTTTTTAGTCCCACATCTACCAGTGTTTGGACTTGGAGGCTCTGTGGAGGCTATATAAGGAGCCCCAGACCTCCTGTATCTATTGAGAAAAGTGCAATGAACACATACACCCTCTGAGGGCTTCTCTCGTGGTTTCATCCCGCTCCTTAGGGAGTAGTGTTGGACCATTCGTTGTATGTGCCCATTGTGTTGTAGCAGGGTAAATGGATCATGGAGGAGATCCATTTACCCCATCCAGTGTTTAGTCCTACATCGTCCAACGGTGGGACTTGGAGGCTCTGGAGAGGCTATATATGGAGCCCCAGACCTCCTGTATCCATTGAGAAAAAGAAATGCATAGCATGCCCCTTTGAGGGCTTCTCCCGTGGTTTCATCCCGCTCCTCATGGAGTAGGGTTCCACGTAAAAATCTTTGTGTTCTTCATGTTTATCTTTATTTCTATGCTCTGATTATCGTTCCCGCTTTCGCTTCCGATTTTCTAACATGGTATCAGAGCGGGTCGATTCTCGAGGATTTTATCATGTTCTTCGATTATAATTTGTGACCGATTTGAGAATCGTTTCTATTTCGATTATTTTTGAAGATTATATGTTCAAATATCTTTTGGCCAAGATCTGTCCTGTTCTTCATTAAGAAAAGTTAGGGTTCCTATTGGAACCCTAGTTCTGCCGAGGAGTACCGCCGCATGGCATGGCGGCTCCCTAAGCTCCAGGCGGCCCCAAAGCCATGCGCGTCTTCAGATCTGGTGACCCAAGCGCATCGCAGAAGCCCCAGTTTCATGCCCCTTCTTCTGGCGTCGACAACAGGATGTCCAGTTCCATGCTCCAGCCCGTTCTGGCGACGACATGTCCAGAGACCCTCCAGGCAGAGCCACACAACATGCGCGCACCTCCAGGCCCTCGCACTCCAGCAGCGAGGCCTCGCGGCTCTCGTATTCCCTAGTCTCGGCAAAGGAGCCGCGAGCGGCAACTCCTCATCAGCCCGCTGGCCACGCCGCTCTTCAATCAGTCTAGGCCCAGGCGACAGGCGGCACCTCCGCGCGGCCTCCCATCGCCGCTTCCAGCGGCGCATACCTCGTGCAACAAGATCCCAGGCGATGTCGTTCCAGAGCGAGGGAGCTCCTTCCGATCACAAGGCTCCAGGCGGCGGTCCAGGCATTGTTCCTCCATCACTAGCCTCCAGGAAGAGGCTCTGCGCCTCGCGCTCCAGCAACGCGCGCATCTCCAGACCCGCGAAACCCTAGCCGCGGTTGTTCTCCTGCGCGCGAACCCCCCTTTCGCGCACATCGCGCGTAGGTGCAGACCCCCATCGCGAAGTCGCGGCACCTGCTTCCTCACAGGCAGCGCACCCCCGTTCTCTCCAGATCGCCTCCTCCTCTAGGCGCGCAGATGAGGCAACCCCAGTTGATCTCCCCCCCCTTCCAGAATCTTGTGGCGGCGGTAAATGAAAGTCCCAACAGGGGCAACTTTGTATTAGGGTGCCAAATCGGGGGGGGAGGGGAACCCTGATGGGTTCTTTATAAAAAAATGAAAAGCCCAAGGGGGCTGCGGCAGAGAAGAAAAAAAAGGGGGGGATCTATTTACCAAAAAAAAAGAGGGAGAGAGGCCGTGAGATATGAAAAAAAATCTGTTTTTTGAGGGGGAGAGAGATTGGATCCACATATGGGCCGAGATTCAAGTTTTTTTTTTAAAAATGTTGTTTGAAAAAAAAAGCGCGTGCAATATTAAAAAAAAGAGCCACACGCATTTCGAAAAAAAATATTGCAAAAGCCGTAAAAAATTGATGAACGGCTTAAAAAATTGCGGCTATTAAAAAAAATGAAAATAGCCAAAGAAAAAAAATGATGATGTTTGAAAAGCCGGAAAAAAATGAAGTCGGTTGTTTGATGATTTCTTTACTCCCATCATTGTTGTCTTCTCCCAACTTGGACGACGTCCATGTTTTCCGACAAGTATGGGAGAAAGGGGGAGTATATATGTAGAGTTACAGGTCTAGATCCAGATTCCAGATTCAGATGCCAGTCTCCAGACCAGCCAATTGATCAGACTCTACAGTTCGGTTTTAGACTCGACGATCATTGTTTCTGAGTCTCCAGTTTCAGACACACACGAGTGTGCGGTCATTTTCAGATGAGTATATGTTGCCATCATCAGTTCGAGGTCCCCATCATTCTTGTTGTTGTTCGGCCAGAGTTTTCATGTGAGCCATAGGGACTCCATAGCAGAGAACCATTCCCTTGAGGGCAAGGGTTTTCATGTGGTATCATAGGTACACCAGAGCAGTGCACCATTGATGAATCTGTGATTCATCACTTCAAAAGTCAAAAATAGAGCCTTGTTCCCGAGAAAATAGATGCATATTTCCCTTTATATTGCATAAATAGCATTCATGCATACACACATAATTCATTCATTTTAGCAGTCCATTTGCATTCAAATAAGAAGCCAAAAATCCCTTGTAAATTACCCACTCACTAAAATAACCTCTTCCTTATAATATGTACTTCTTAGTTAATAATATAGGGAAGAATGCCAAAAATCCCCCTTGTAAATTAGTCAATAAAGCCCTAGAACCCCTGTACACTAAAATGCACATAAATCCCTCATACAAACTCCGAAATAGGTCTACTTACTCTTAGAATACTATACATTAAAAGACCTTTAAAATAAGACTAATTTCATCCAATTTGGAGCTTGTATGAGAAAGTTGGGTTTTTGGGCCACTTTGTATACTACATATATGTATATATGTATCCTTGTATTTATGTATCATATTTGACCTCATCTCCGTCTTTAGTCAACATGAAACTTGTAGATCTCATCAAGATCTACAACTTTCATGTTTTGAGTTTTTCCAAATTCGGCCCCCTCTTCTCTCTACACATACATTTTCTTCCAGCCATTCACAGCAGGCCACGTGGCGCCCTCTGATTGCGCCACGTGGCCCGCTGCCCTTGCCTCATCCGCCCGCAGCCACAGCCGTTGGATTGCCCTCTAGATCCAACGGCTTAGCTGCTTCCACGTGCACCTCAATCTCCTGCCGTCCGATCATCTCTTGCCCTTAATCTACGCCGCACGTTAGCCCTCACCAGAGTTCGCCACGTGGCGGCGTGTACACCGCTTGATCACGCCCTCGATCCCTCCATCCAAACCGCTCGATCTTGTCTTTATTCCCACCGTCAGATCAAGACCCCCGCTTCATCTGGCCCGCTCGTCAACGCTCTCTCCCCCACAAGACACGTGGCGCTTCCACGACGCTCAGATCATCGCGCCAGATGCCCATCCAGCCGCTCCATTCCGCCTCGATCACCACCGTTGGATCAGAAGATCCAACGGTGGAGACTTCATCTCCTACCTCGGGTGCCCCTCTCTCCCACGTTCTCTGTCTTGCGGGAGGGGCGCCCCCTTCCTATTCTTGGCAGCGCCTCGACCACCACAGACGACCACCACCACCTCCACGATGAGCCCCACTCATCCCTTATCCTCGCCAGCTACTCCATAACCCACGTCGACCTCCAGCTCGCTCCCACGAACTCCGTCAACCTCGCTCCATCGACAGAATGGCCGAGACCTTCAACCTATAAATCCCCCCTCTCCGGCCATCGTCGCACCTATCCGCCATTCTAGAGAGCTTCCCTGAGCTCCGATCTTCCGATTGGTGACAGCTATTTGACGAATCGTTGAGCGAAGAAGGGTTTCTTCTTCGGCGAGATCCTCGGCCCACCGCCGTGTCGCAGCCACTCCTCCGAGCAGTTGCTTGAGCTCGGGACACCACCGGTCCCTCGAGCGACGACCTGGAACCCAAGAAGGAGTTCCAAACCCCAGGTGATTTCTCCATTCTTCTCCGATCTCCTCTTCATTTCTTCTTTGAATTTCTCGCTTTTTATTCTCCGCCTCCGGTCACTCCCACGCCTCCATTTCACTCCGCCGAGCTCCGCGTCGGAGCTCCCATCTTCGCGGCCACTTCTACGCCCGCCGACGACGCACTTCATCCTCCATCAGCTTCAGCTCCGCCACTTGGCCGGAGCACCATCGCCAACCCATCTCCATTACCCTTAGGCCTCTCCGATCACCGTCACTTCTCCACAAGCGCATGCACGAGCTCCGGCTCTATCTTTAACACTTGCAGGTGCCCCTCTACTCATTGAACGGAAGCTCGCCGGAGATGACTTCGAGCTTCATCGCCATCGACGTCAGACCACCCTCCGCCGCTCCTTAGACCACTAGCATCTCCGTCGCATTGCCACGCGTCTTCTGGGAGATCTCCGACAAGCCGGAGAGCGTCATCGACACGAGGAAGGACGGGCGGAGCTAAGGCATCTTCGCTGGAGCCCCGCCATCTCCTCCGCAGGCGGCGGAGGATCGTCGGAGCAGACGCACAGTATCCGTTCGATCACGTTGATCGAACGGCCCTCAGCGCGCCACGCGCCTTCCCACCGCAGCAGCTCTCAGCCGTCGATCTCTTCTCTGATATAGCGGCTGCTCTTCAGCCACGTCGCCGTCTCCACCGAGCCCAGTAGCCGTTGGATCAGCATCGATCCAAAGGCCCGAGGTCACGCCACGCGTCCACATCGCCATCCGTTCGATCACGTTGATTGAACGGTCCACAGCTTGCCACGTAGCTCGGCTCGAGCCTCTTCTCCGAGCCTAGGTTCGGGTCGTCCGAGCCTCATTCCGGACCTCCAGAGGCGCCCGAGCCTAGCCCCGAGCCTCCGCAGCCATCCGAGCCTAGGCCGCCCACGTGAGGAGCACGTGCGGCCTGGAAAATTTACACAGAGGCCCATGGGGCTTTCTAATATTGCAAAAAGGTCCCTGTGAAGCTGAGCCCACGTGAGGAGCACGTGCCTGCTGGAGAAATTGCACTTGAGTCCCCCGCATAATAGGTAATTGCATTTTAATCCCTGTCAGCATATTTGCTTTTTGTATTTTTATTTTCCTGTATTGCATTTACACCCCTGTGTTTGCACGCATCCCTAGGCCGCATTTTACATCATTTTTCAAATCTAAAAATTGTATTTTGTTGAGAAACTTGTCTTCTATCTATTGGTCCACGTGTCACATTTTTGTAATTTCAGTGGAATTATTAATGAATTAATTGGTATATTTTTGAAATATTTTGCCCAGTGACACCTTTTAATATGTAAATAATTCTCTGTGGTTCCGAAAATCCTCAAAAATTCACAGTCGCTTAAGGACAGTATTCTTAACATGCCATAAAAATTTCATGTCATTTGCACACATATCGAGGCCTAAATAAATTGTTGAGTGATTTTCTTATTTTAATTCTAATAAATTCATTTCGCATTGAAATTCAGATCTGTCAAATTTCCAGGATCCCTTATCATTAGTGCCATCTAGGATAATTTTATTTCTCGAAAAAATTGTGATTTGTCATTTATTAATAATTAAATAGTGAAAATCACCCTGTCTGCATATTTAATTCCCAGTAAATCCATTTAGTGTCTGAAAAATCCAAAAAAATTAGGATAACTCATTTTCATCATAATTAATCATTTGACCAATTTTTAGAATTTTTGGACTTCATTTGATATCTTAATTAAATTAAACGTTAAATTGGCCTGCATTTTTGCATAAGTCTGCATAGAAATTGAAAAAGACAAAAAAAATAAAATAAATATACTTCTCCGATAATCACACACTTGGATACTTGTTAAAATTTGCCTAAGGAGACAGATGTCTCCCTGAGTTCGACCTTGGACTTCCACCAAGTAAAAAAAAATCACTGCTTGAAATTGGCTCAAACCTTATTTAAGTGGTTTTTGATTAGCCCTCGCATCCGACTGCAACGAACGACATTAAACTTAATTTGGATATTAATTTGCTCGAATTAACATAGGGTGCGGGACGGTTGTCAAGATGGCGCCGTTGCCGGGGAGGCACGGCTTAGGTTAAATTTTCGCAAATTTTTGAGTGTTTGATTTTCCTTCCCCCGGTAGTCTGACCCCCGGTTTTCTTGTAATTATTTTTCTCTCGCCTTTATTTCTTGCATTAATTTTGTGTCACTCTCTGACCTCAATTTGTTTTTGTGCGAGGACCGCGAGGAGTCGATGACGCTTCGAGGACTTAGCATTTTAATTTTTATTGAGTGGAAGAGAGGCTTTGTAAATTACATTTTATTTCATTTCTTTTTCGCATCATTTCCAGCGGTTCCGTTTGGGATCTCGCGCGTGTAAGTATAGTGGAAGTGTGTCCCGTGTGCTGTGTGGGTGAATGTAACTTAGATTGCACTAACGGCTCCTCGAGCCACTCTAGGATTTGCTTGTGCTCGTAAATTATTAGGACCACACAATACACTTAAAAGACGCACCTAGACCGCAGTACTTAGTAAAATTAAACTGTTCTTCACGCTAATAGAACTGCCTGTCTAGGAGCGGCTTTCATCGCTTGCATTTGCATCTAGATTAAAAAGCTTTCAATTCTGTATTGCATCCTGCATAAAAAAAGCGAAGGGATCACTGTAAGTATTCTTCACTCAGCATAAGCATCATCGATTTTTCGTGCATCGGCTTTTCTCGATTTCCCCCTCTGATTTTCTCATTTAAATTAAACAGGAAATTGGGACTGTCCGATAGGCGTGCTTTGTGGTGAACTTAATAAGTGATAACCCAACTTAAAAATCGGGACTGCTAAACAGTATTGACCAAAAAAAAGGAATAAAATTTGAAAATTGTTTGCGGGAGATTAATCCTCGACCTTGTATTCAGGCTGAGTGAGGGTACTTGAGTGTGTGTGAACACATTAAGGTAGAGCCCAAATCCCCGTCTTCCATATCACGTTTTAACTGATCCTAGCAAATATCACAAGCCGAATAATTTCAGATTCTTTGACTAGTACCAAGTAGCCTCCGCTTGTCTCAGGTAGATAGGGGCGAAATTGCGGTACTCTGCGACAAGCTGCCAGTAACCCCCCGGGGTGAAGTTCCGGCCTTGTCAGCCTCCACCTGCTTGCAGGTAGATAGGGGTGTGGTCATTGAATCCATTGGCTTGGGATAGGAGCGAAGAAAGGAAGGAGCGGCGGTATCTTAGGCGACAGGATAAACAGGGAAGACGCATCCGACTCTGAGCCGACTTCCCTATAGGCCGCGTAATCCTTGCTATTTTTGCTTGAAAATCACACTTAAAAACTACAAGATTAATTGGACTCGACTTCGAGTCATTCACTGTGTTGATTGTGAACCCAGGGTCTTGGATTGTTCTTTTTGCTTGCTTCAGGTAGGAGTAAATCCTATCTTCTTCTCGCTTCATCAAGATGAGTGACTGGGGAGATCTCGACGCATTATTCACCGATCTCTCTATGAGTCCCTCAAGTAACTCATCTTTATCGGTCCGAGCGCACCTTGGACCACCCAGGACTCATGACCCTCTTGAGTCCTGGCTCCCTCATGCTCAGGGTGGTTACTCTCAAACCAACCCTTTTATCTCCTCTGAGATTGCCGAGGAAGACCATCGCCTCGGTAATCCCTTCCTTGATTTGCCCTCTAACACCGATATTATTTCCCAATCCCCAGAACTAGAGGACAAGATGCCGCCAAGGATGCCACCAGATGAGGACTAGATACGACAGATTCTTAATCGCCTCGCCGAAGCCGAACAGAAGAATGCAGATCTCACGGCGCGGATGGGACAGATTATAGTAGCTAGAGGAATCGACCGACCAATGGTCGACACCTACAATCCGGCGGAGAACGAGATCCAGAACTGGTTAGCACCCGCAGTTCCCGCCCAGGCATTCGAGCTGACGCCCCACTTCCTTAGTCTGCTTCCGAAGTTCAACGGAAACCTCAGTGAAGAACCATACACTTTCCTCCGTGACTTCGAACTGGTGTGCAACAATCTTAGCCATCCCAATGTTGACCAAGATTATATCCGACTGAAGGCCACCCCTTTTGCCTTGGGAGATAAGGCTGCTCATTGGCTAAAGAACTTAGGGGTGGTATGTACTACCTGGATGCAGTTCAAGGACTTTTTCTTGAAAAAGTTCTACCCTCTCAGTAGGACTAACCAGATGAGAACGAAGATCGCCAGCTTCGCTCAAGGACCCAGTGAACCTTTCCATGAAGCTTGGGACAGGTTCAATGATTTAGTGTAGAATTACCCATGCCACGGCATTTCAAAGGCGATCTTAGTCCAGACCTTGTTCTGTGGTCTAACCCCAGAGATGCAGGGGTTAGTCAGTGCCGCCTGTGGAGGAAGCTATGTGAACAAAAACGAGCATGCTGTATGGAATATCCTAGAGCAGATGGCGGAAACCGGCAGGTCACATGCCACAAGGGCCTATCAGTTGTCTCCCTCAATCCTATCCAACGAGACAACTCGAAGGACTGTAGCAGATCTGACTGAGGACCTCATCCCCATCATGGGGATGATTGCCGACAAGCTTACCATGGTCAAGCAGATCCACAAGAGAGTCGCGGAGATGGAGTCTCTTTCGAGCCTACCAAAGAAAGTGGAGGAACTCTCTGAAAAAGTAGCTAAGATCAAGCTACCTACCCCTTCTGCACCACCTGTACCTGTACATCGAGTCCATCTTGTACAGGAACAGGCACCGGGGTCTCAGAGCAGCTGGGATCAGACCTACACCCAACAGAACCATCATGCATCCCCACAAGTGGAGACGGGATACGAGGAGCCTCCACCAGTGTACGAGATCAACGGGCTTTGGTATAGCCGTGACCCGATGGTCAGGCAAATCGAAATGGGGAAGGATCAGCCATACCGCACATCCCCAGTCTACCAAGAGACCAGGCCCGTTCCCATACCGCGCTTCCAGTCCAGGCCAGAACAGGGGTACCAGCAGCAGCAGCGCACCTATCAGCAGGGGCCAGCATCGTCCCATCAGCAGCAGCAATATTGGCATGGCCAGCAGGGCCAATACAGAACCGCATCTACGCAGCAGCAAGCCCAGCCCACCGAATTGGAGTCTCTCACCTTGGCGATCCAGACCCTGTCTGATGGGATCCAGCAGATACAGAATGACTACCTGGACATGAGAACCGACATCAATCGGGTCTCTCGTGCCCAGGACCAACACATGGCGCCAAAGACCCCAATTCCCGCATAGGTTCAGGCCAACCCTAACATCTTACACCAGGGCCAGAACCGACCTCGAGATCAGGTATATTATTCAGATAATTATTTATCTGAACATGAGATCCTTTCGTACGATAATGTAAATCATATGTCTCTCAGGAGCGGAAGGACCGTGACCATACCTGATTGGGCACGGGCGCAGAAGGAAGGAACCTCCGAGACTCTACCTGAGGAGAACTCGGAGGAAGAAGAGGAGGAGCATCACCACCACCATCACCGGCAGAAGAAGAGGACATCTGAGTCCTCGAAGCAGCATTCTCGCATTCGCATAGAGTCAGACGACACCGATGAAGAGCCCACACCTCCATCTGGGGAGGATCGTCCAGCAGAAGCGGAAGAAGCATCACCGGTCTCGCCGCAGAATTTTCTTTTCAGTCAGAGTCAGAGTCCTAGTCTGTATCAGAGTCAGAGTCATGTTAAGAACTCAGTTCCCGAAGTTAATGAGAAAATTTCAGTTCTCGAACATGAGTTGGAGTCAATAATCCTTTTCCTCCGAGCTCTCAAGGGTGGAAAGAAGAAAACCAAAAAAACCCAAAAAGATGACCCTGAAATGGCTGAATTCTGCAATAAACACATCAAGGTCACAATCCCCTTTGACAAGTTCGTGGAAATGACCCCTGCATTCCAAAAATACCTTAAGGTGAGATGCACACCTACTAGGGTTAGCAGGAAGACCAAAAGCCGTGTTGAGAAACACATTTTATCAGTAGCCACGACTTGTGCAATAAAGAACTCGTTTCCTCGGAAATGAAGAAACATGGGTGCACATTATGTAGTGAGTCATGTTGATGACATCGCGTTTGCACGCACTCTCCTGGACAATGGTTCCTCAATCAATTTGATGCCCACAGTCCTCTATGAGCGGCTTAATCTCGGACCTCTTAGGAAATCTAGAGCTCTTCTACAGTTCGCTGACAAATCAACTAAGAGGTCCCAAGGAGAGTTAAGGAACATTGTGATCAAAGTCGAGGGGCAAGAATACATGGTGGACTTCACTGTCCTAAATATGGAAACCCCTCGCAATTGGAGAGATTCCCAGATCATTCTAGGTAGGCCCTTCCTCAGAACAGCAGGGGCCTTATTTGATTATAAGAATGGGAAGATTCAGTTCCAAACTCCAGGCGGAGATGAGGAACTTGAAATGAAGCAGACAAGATGGCAGAGACCGGATTCCGAATCCAGCACCGAGTACTCTTCTACCGGAACAGACTGCGAGCATGTAGACTTAGTTGGGCCATGGAGACAGAACCCAGCCAGCACCGATGTGTCCATCTCCTTCGAAGATGATCCAGTGCATGAGTCAGTCTGCGAGATCCTCAGGAACGAGTACAGCTCTGAGCCTGCATCGCCCTACATCTTCGATGACGTAGAGGCCCAGTTGGGCCTGTCAGTCCTTACATCTTTAGGACAATCGGAAGATGAGGATGATGAGTCGGACGAGGCGTTTGCCGATTGTATGGAGACTTTTGACGATCCGACTCCAGTGCCGAACTTGGTGGCAGCTATCACAGAAAACAATCCAGCCACTTTCAACACTGAACCAGAGCAGATTGAGCCAGATTTCTTAGACGATCACACTATTCCTGAGCTCAAACCCTTACCCACAACTTTAAAGTATGCCTTCCTTGCGGGCCAAGACAAGAAATTTCCGGTCATCATCAGTTCGCAATTGACCGAGGAGCAGGAATCTCGCTTGCTAGAGATCCTGGAGAAGAACCGCAAGGCGATAGGCTGGAGCATTTCCGATCTCCACGGGATAAATCCCGCTCTGTGTTCGCACTATATTTACTTGGAGAATGAAGCCAAACCCTCTCGTGAATTCCAACGCCGGTTGAATCCAAATTTACGAGAGGTTATGAAGAAAGAGATAGAAAAATGGTGCGACGCGGGTTTCATTTACCCAATCTTCGACTCTAAGTGGGTGGCCCCAATCCATGTTGTCCCGAAGAAGTCGAGAATTCAGACGACCACCAACGAGGACGGAGAGGAGATCGTGATGAGAGTATCCACGTCGTGGCGTGTCTGTGTAGATTACAGACGCCTGAATGCCGCGACGAAGAAGGATCATTTCCCCCTACCGTTCATTGATCAGATTTTAGAAAGATTAGCGGGAAAAGAGTTCTTCTGCTTCCTAGATGGGTTCTCAGGCTACAATCAAGTAGCCATAGCTCCAGAGGACCAGGAAAAGACCACGTTTACATGCCCCTTTGGTACCTATGCATTCAGGCGCATGCCTTTTGGGCTATGCAATGCTCCAGGTACTTTCCAAAGGTGCATGATTGCTGTATTCGCCGAAATGGTCGGCGAATTCCTGTAAGTCTTCATGGATGACTTCTCGGTCCACGGCGATTCTTTCGATTCCTGTCTTAGGAATCTGGACCGAGTCCTCAAAAGATGTTGTGAGGTTAATCTGGTGCTCTCCTAGGAGAAAAGTCACTTCATGGTGACGGAGGGCATAGTGTTGGGGCATGTCATCTCCAAGAGAGGAATGAAGGTTGACCCTGCCAAGGTGGACGTGATCAGACGACTCCAGCCACCAACCAACGTAAAGCAGTTGCGGTCGTTCCTCGGGCATGTTGGATTTTATAGGAGATTTATTAAGGATTTTTCTAAGATTGCCCGACCGCTAACTGAGCTTTTAGGCAAAGACATGGAGTTTATTGTAGATCACAAATGTCTTGAGGCCTTTAAGTTTTTACAAGGAATGATCATGGACGCACCCATCCTGCAAGCCCCAGATTGGTCTTTACCTTTTGAGATCATGACGGACGCCTCTGATTATGCTGTTGGGGCTGTGTTGGGACAAAGAAGAGATGGCGTCCCGTTTGCAATTCACTATGCAAGCAAAGTGCTTGATTCTGCTCAGACACAGTTACAGAAAAGGAAATGCTTGCGGTAGTGTTTGCCTTGGACAAATTCAGATCCCACCTAATTGGATCCAAGGTAACTGTGTTCACTGACCACACGGCACTACGGTATTTGATGGAGAAGAAGGACGCGAAGGCGCGTCTTCTTCGTTGGATTTTACTTATCCAGGAGTTTGATTTGGACATCCGTGATAAACCTGGAAAGAAGAACGTAGTTGCCGATCATCTTTCTCGTCTCGAAGATCTTAATACTTCCGAGGTTTCACCAATTCGAGACTCCTTCCCTGACGAGTCGATTTTTGTTATCGACTCACTCCCATGGTACGCCAATATCGTGAATTATCTTGTCTCCAAGAAAGTTCCCGAAGATTGGCCCAAGAACCAAATCGACCGACTAAAGTCTGATGCAAGACACTACCATTGGGAGGATCCGATCCTTTTCTTTGAAGGACCGGATTGTGTCTGGAGACGTTGTATTCCTCAGGAGGAATACCAGAGTGTCCTTTCTTTATGCCATAGCTTGGAGGCAGGAGGACACCACTCCGGGAAGAGGACCGCATGGAAGGTACTTCAGTGTGGCTTCTACTGGCCGACTCTGTTTCGCGATGCCACCGCCTTCGCGAAGTCGTGCCCAGTTTGCCAGAGAATGGGAGGAACCGTTGGTTCCAAGGATGAGATACCAATGCAGCCGGTCATCATTTGTGATGTCTTTGACGCCTGGGGCATCGATTTCATGGGCCCATTCCCTGTCAGCCACGGGTTCGAATATATCCTTCTTGCGGTAGATTATCTGTCCAGATGGGTGGAGGCTATCCCGACCCGAGCCGCAGACAGCAGGACTGTCTGTAAATTCATCAGAGAGCACATAATCTCTAGGTTCGGGATCCCCAAAATGATGATATCAGACGGGGGTAGCCACTTTGTGAATCGGGAGGTGAAGAAACTCCTGAAGGACTACGGCATCGAACACCGTGTCGCGAGTCCTTACCACCCACAAACCAATGGTATGGCTGAGGTGTCAAATAGGGAGGTGAAAACCATATTGCAAAAGCTTGTCCGCCCGGATAGGAAGGACTGGTCTCAGATCTTGGATCAAGTCCTCTGGGCGTATAGGATGGCTTACAAGACACCGTTAGGCACCTCCCCGTTCCGAATGGTATTCGGAAAGCCGTGCCATTTGCCCGCAGAGTTAGTGCACAAATCTGAATGGGCAATCAAGAAGGTCAACTGGAACACACACCTGGGACAGAAGCAGAGAGACATGGATCTGAATGAGCTTGTGGAAGTCAGAAACCGCGCATATGACAACAGTTTGGTGTACAAGGACAAGGTGAAGCGTTGGCATGATAGATATATCAGACGAAAGACCTTTGTTCCTGGACAGAAGGTATGGTTGTTCAATGCTAGGCTGAAGATTTTCCAAGGCAAGTTGAAGTCTAAGTGGACGGGCCCATTTGTCGTCCGTACTGTGCATGATAGTGGATGTGTCGAGATCTCAGATCTCGTAGATGACGCACCGACATTCCTAGTGAATGGACAGCTGTTGAAGCACTTCATCGAATCCAATGAGCAGTTAGTCCATGTTGAGGAGATTGTATTCATGCGCGAGACAGATACAGTAGACACACCTCGAGCCGCGTATGAGACCTTGCAGCAGTGAGCTCCAGCCATCCGCAGCATCTCGAAAGATTCAGACCGACCCATCTGTATATATCATTCTTCTTGTACATCCTATCCTCTCTCTTACGCGACTTTAGTAACCCATCCCCGCCTCATTAGATCACTATCCTGGACTATACTTAGGATAACCAGATCCTAAGTATAGGGGGGAGGGGTCACCTGAGTCAGTTCACTGTACATCCTCCAGATCACATTGGTCCTCATACTCATTTCTTACCGATACTTAGGCTGACCTAAGCCTAAGTATAGGGGGGACCGATGCCCGCATTGATACTCATCCACTCCCCATCTCTCCCTCGTCCGCCCCATTTCTGATCTTCTTCTACACTTAGGCTGCCAGAGCCTAAGTATAGGGGGGCAGGACGACTTCTATACTCTTGTAATTTTAGCTCTCCTACGCTTAGCCCGAGCTATGTCTTTTTAGTCGCTTTCGTGCTCTGAGGACATAGCACACGCTAAGTATAGGGGGGCGTGTATATATTACATATATACTTTACCCATAGCTCGTACTTTCGCGTATTTTTCGCGTATTTTTGTATATATTTTACAATAATATGGGTGGGTAAAAATCGAAAAAAAATCTTGTATACTTGTATAATATGTACTATATGTATAATACTTGTATAAAAAGTTGTAAAATTCTTGTAAAACATACTTTTGTAAAATTTGTTGTAAAACATGATGTATACCAGAAAAATAAAACAAAAAGGCTTCTTATTTACTCTTGCATATTATCTTGCATTTTCAAAAGGAAAAGAGTCTTGCATTTTCATCTGCATCTCATCTGCATACTTTGCATATGCAAAGTGAAAAGCTAGTGGGTTCTGGACCAAGTTATGAGTAGATATTGAGGATGGACTTGATTTGACCTTAATCCACCTAATTTCAGAGGAACCTTATAGGAACTGGAGTTAAGATTTCTAAGGTCAAGTGACTTAATTCTTTGAGTCTGCAAGTCTATGTTCACATGTCATCTTGATTAGTCTAAATAGAATATCTCGTGTATACGCAGGATTCTTTTAGATAATGACCTAACTTGGACAAGCACTATGCACGTAGCTCTTCATTGATGAGGTGGTGAGGAGGTAGAATCCTTTAGCTTGGAGTAGCACACGGGTGGAAACATCCGTCCTCCTCTAGGGAGGGTAGTGCATCTCAACCTAGTCTGGTGGTGTTGAGATCTAAGGACAAGATGCTGTGGGTTGCAATAATGCTTCAAAAGAGGGATAGTCTACTCACTCAAGAGGAAAAACTCCTAATGTACATGCTGCATTTTGTTGAAAAAATTTTTTGCAAAAACTCCAAAAAAATCAGACAGGTCCAAGAGAAAATAAAATACTTGTCGGAGTCTGTATACTAGTAAAGAAATGCAGCTGGATGACTTGGCTACACTGGTCAGGCATCCCGGGATAGGTAGCTACACTGGCTACCGTCCATTCTCTTCTCTACCCCCTCCTCTTGAGTTGGTCGCACTTGAACTTAGAAGGGAATACCCCGCTCCTCGAGGAAAGAGTTACTGGACCGGGTTATTGAGTTACCTTGTTAGAGGAGGCTGGTTCCGAGTCATTTCTGATGTGGAGAGTTACATCTCACTTACACAGTACAAGTAAGAATCATAGTCATCAGAAATTTGCGTTTGAGGATTTGTTCTGACCTCACTATTGAGGAGTCTTGAATAGAAGACTTGTGGAACTTGGAGTCTGGTAGGTCTTAAGTTCAGCTCCAAATAAGGTTCCGCCACATAATTAATCCAAAGGTCGAGTCAAGCTCCATTTTTAACTTTTGTTCATGACCTTGGTATGGAACCCAAAATCATTTCACTCTTGCATTTCATTTAGTTGCTCGGGGACGAGCAAGGTTTAAGTATAGGGGGTTGATGAATCTGTGATTCATCACTTCAAAAGTAAAAAATAGAGCCTTGTTCCCGAGAAAATAGATGCATATTTCCCTTTATATTGCATAAATAGCATTCATGCATACACACATAATTCATTCATTTTAGCAGTCCATTTGCATTCAAATAAGAAGCCAAAAATCCCTTGTAAATTACCCACTCACTAAAATAACATCTTCCTTATAATATGTACTCCTTAGTTAATAATATAGGGAAGAATGCCAAAAATCCCCCTTGTAAATTAGTCAATAAAGCCCTAGAACCCCTGTACACTAAAATGCACATAAATCCCTCATACAAACTCCGAAATAGGTCTACTTACTCTTAGAATACTATACATTAAAAGACCTTTAAAATAAGACTAATTTCATCCAATTTGGAGCTTGTATGAGAAAGTTGGGTTTTTGGGCCACTTTGTATACTACATATATGTATATATGTATCCTTGTATTTATGTATCATATTTGACCTCATCTCCGTCTTTGGTCAACATGAAACTTGTAGATCTCATCAAGATCTACAACTTTCATGTTTTGAGTTTTTCCAAATTCGGCCCCCTCTTCTCTCTACACATACATTTTCTTCCAGCCATTCACAGCAGGCCACGTGGCGCCCTCTGATTGCGCCACGTGGCCCGCTGCCCTTGCCTCATCCGCCCGCAGCCACAACCGTTGGATTGCCCTCTAGATCCAACGGCTTAGCTGCTTCCACGTGCACCTCAATCTCCTGCCGTCCGATCATCTCTTGCCCTTAATCTACGCCGCACGTTAGCGCCCTCACCAAAGCTCGGCACGTGGCGGCGTGTACACCGCTTGATCACGCCCTCGATCCCTCCATCCAAACCGCTCGATCTTCTCTTTATTCCCACCGTCAGATCAAGACCCCCGCTTCATCTGGCCCGCTCGTCAACGCTCTCTCCCCCACAAGACACGTGGCGCTTCCACGATGCTCAGATCATCGCGCCAGATGCCCATCCAGCCGCTCCATTCCGCCTCGATCACCACCGTTGGATCAGAAGATCCAACGGTGGAGACTTCGTCTCCTACCTCGGGTGCCCCTCTCTCCTACGTTCTCTGTCTTGCGGGAGGGGCGCCCCCTTCCTATTCTTGGCAGCGCCTCGACCACCGCAGACGACCACCACCACCTCCACGATGAGCCCCACTCATCCCTTATCCTCGCCAGCTACTCCATAACCCACGTCGACCTCCAGCTCGCTCCCACGAACTCCGTCAACCTCGCTCCATCGACAGAATGGCCGAGACCTTCAACCTATAAATCCCCCCTCTCCGGCCATCGTCGCACCTATCCGCCATTCTAGAGAGCTTCCCTGAGCTCCGATCTTCCGATTGGTGACAGCTATTTGACGAATCGTTGAGCGAAGAAGGGTTTCTTCTCCGGCGAGATCCTCGGCCCACCGCCGTGTCGCAGCCACTCCTCCGAGCAGATGCTTGAGCTCGGGACACCACCGGTCCCTCGAGCGACGACCTGGAACCCAAGAAGGAGTTCCAAACCCCAGGTGATTCGTCCATTCTTCTCCGATCTCCTCTTCATTTCTTCTTTGAATTTCTCGTTTTTTATTCTCCGCCTCAGGTCACTCCCACGCCTCCATTTCACTCCGCCGAGCTCCGCGTCGGAGCTCCCATCTTCGCGGCCACTTCTACGCCCGCCGACGACGCACTTCATCCTCCATCAGCTTCAGCTCCGCCACTTGGCCGGAGCACCATCGCCAACCCATCTCCATTACCCTTAGGCCTCTCCGATCACCGTCACTTCTCCACAAGCGCACGCACGAGCTCCGGCTCTATCTTTAACACTTGCAGGTGCCCCTCTACTCATTGAACGGAAGCTCGCCGGAGACGACTTCGAGCTTCATCGCCATCGACGTCAGACCGCCCTCCGCCGCTCCTGAGACCACCAGCATCTCCGTCGCATCGCCGCGCGTCTTCTGGGAGATCTCCGACAAGCCGGAGAGCGTCATCGACACGAGGAAGGACGGGCGGAGCTAAGGCATCTTCGCCGGAGCCCCGCCATCTCCTCCGCAGGCGGCGGAGGATCGTCGGAGCAGACGCACAGTATCCGTTCGATCACGTTGATCGAACGACCCTCAGCGCGCCACGCGCCTTCCCACCGCAGCAGCTCTCAGCCGTCGATCTCTTCTCTGATCTAGCGGCTGCTCTTCAGCCACGTCGCCGTCTCCACCGAGCCCAGTAGCCGTTGGATCAGCATCGATCCAAAGGCCCGAGGTCACGCCACGCGTCCACATCGCCATCCGTTCGATCACGTTGATTGAACGGTCCACAGCTTGCCACGTAGCTCGGCTCGAGCCTCTTCTCCGAGCCTAGGTTCGGGTCGTCCGAGCCTCATTTCGGACCTCCAGAGGCGCCCGAGCCTAGCCCCGAGCCTCCGCAGCCATCCGAGCCTAGGCCGCCCACGTGAGGAGCACGTGCGGCCTGGAAAATTTACACAGAGGCCCCTGAAGCTTTCCAATATTGCAAAAAGGTCCCTGCGAAGCTGAGCCCACGTGAGGAGCACGTGCCTGCTGGAGAAATTGCACTTGAGTCCCCCGCATAATAGGTAATTGCAACACAATAGGCGCACATACAACGAATGCTCCAACACTCTCCCTCAAGCTGGAGCATGCAATGCTCAGCTTGGACAAACAGAAATAAACTCAACTCAATGCTACAAGATACTACGGACAATATCAACCCAATACGCACATTGCTGCAGTCGAGGACGTTGCTTCTCATGCCATGCAGGTGAGAAGGATGAACGGGCTGGAATGTGAGTCAACTGAAGACTCGGAATCTGACTATCGAGTCCGAACTGCGCCTGAAGTCTCCTCGTCGGAGAACTGGGTCTCTCCCATCTGGATCAGAGAATGATACTCTACTCTGGAGTACCTATAATACCACATTAAAACCCTTGCCAACATGGCACAGGGAATGGTCCTCTGCTCTGGAGTCCCTATGGCTCACATGAAGACTCTGGCCGAACAACAACAAGAATGATGGGGACCTCGAACAAATGATGGCAACATATGCTCATCTGACAATGACTGCACACTCGTGCGTGTCTGAAACTGGAGACTCAAAAACAATGATCGTCGAGTCTGAACAACTGTAGAGTCTGATCAACTGGCTGGTCTGGAGACTGGCATCTGAATCTGGAATCTGGGTCATGAACAGACTTGTGACTCTATATATACTCCCCTTTTCTCCCATACTTGTCGGAAGATGAACAACGACAAAGTTGGGAGAAGACAAGATAGATGGGGAAAACAAAACATAAAACTTGCGGCTTTTCCAAAAAAAATTTTTAGCCGTCATTTTTTTTGGAACAATTTTTTTTAAAAGATGTTTCTTTTTTTTCGGCTTTTCATAAAAAAAATTCTTTTCTTTCTTTTTTTTTGCAAATTGTGTACGGTTTTTTTTCTGTACGCACCTTTTTTTTATTTTTTTGTAACTTGTGTCCCCTTCCTTTTTTTTAACATACAACCTATTGGGCTTTACATAACTGTATATTTTTTTTCGGGCTTTCAAGCAAATAGCCCACTCCCCATTTTTTTTAATAACCGTGGGCCATCTGCCGATTTCTCCAATGTGGGCACCAGGTTCCCGTTTCGGAACCCTCTCACAAAATCGCCGCCCCCTTTGGGGTTTTCTGGAATTGCGCCTCCGAACCGCCTGATGGAGGAGATTCGGCGCCGCCCACAGCCGTGTCGCCTGGAGAGGGCGAGCAGCCGAGCGGTGCCGCCTGGAGGTTGGCGGCAAGGACTGTTGTTGCGAGACCTGGCGGAAAGGAGGAAGCGCCTGGATTTTGGGGTTTGCAGCGCGGCGTCGCCGCTGGAAGTGCTTGCGTGCCTGGATGCCGCGTGCAGATCACGAGGGCTTATGGAGGGGCGGCGCGACCAGCAGTTCCACGCCGTCGGACTACTGCCTGGTACGAGATGCCTCTGGGATAGCGTCGGGGACATCAGGAGGGGGAGGGGGAGGGGATGCTTGGAACCGCGTAACAGATCGCGCGAGGAGGAGGCTTCGTCTGATGTGGTGAACGCGGCTTGCTCCAAGCATCGCCAGAAGATGCCATGATGAACCATGATGAAGCCTGGGGCTGATCGGAATCTCCGCTCGTGTACGGGGATGTGCTTTCATTGAGATATCCCAGAAGGTTTCGACGGTGTTGTTGCGTGCTGCCTGAATTGGCGTATCCCAGAAGTAGGGTTCAAAAAACCCTAGAAACAAACTTCGAAAACCCTTGAAAAAATCTCCGAACAATCTTCGGAACATACCATTACAATCGTATCTCGAAAAAAAAATCTTAAAACAAACTACTCCTCGAGAAACAAACCCGCTCTGATACCATGTTAGAAAATCGGAAGCGGAAGCAATAACATGGATAAAATGATAAACAACGAAAAGAAGAATGGGATTTTACGTGGAACCCTACTCCGTGAGGAGCGGGATGAAACCACGGGAGAAGCCCTCAACGGGGCGTGTTTGTCTATTGACTTTCTCATCTGTTACAGGAGGCCTGGGGCTCCTTATATAGCCTCCACAGGGCCTCCAAGTCCCACCGTTGGACGATGTGGGACTAAACCACTGGATGTGGTAAATGTATCCTGGAGGGATCCATTTACCCTCCTACAACACAATAGGCGCACATACAACGAATGCTCCAACAGAATAGTAGTTTATACAATTTATGGCAGGTTTAAATAACCAACGAAAGTAAACAAACTTGAACAAAAAGATCAACCAAATAGACAACCATGTGCACTAAGATGTTGACGTGGAAGGATCCCGGTTAGTGACTCAGGATTCTCGAATAGTCGCACCAATCAATTGCTTCATTATACAAGTTATGTATCGTGGATATCCCAATTATTTGCAAGAGTTTTCGATGAGACATCAAAACACTTTACAACCTTAAATCACCAAAATCTATGCTCTATATCGAATATCGAAGTCTTCAATTGCGAATCAGATATCGAAGCACGACCGAGGATGGATATACACCAAAGTCCTCAAACCTTCTTGAATCAGATACCAAGGAACCACCATGCTTTGGATCAAACACCAAAGTCTTCTGACCTTGGATCAAACACCAAAGAACTTGCAATGCTTGGATCGAATGCCAAGAAACCTGTAATACTTGGATCGAGCACCGAAACTACCTATATAAATGTTCACAAGGAAAATATAAGTGGTTACAATAGTCATTCTTCCCAGTCTGGATCCTTACACAAGATAAAGCCTTATCATACATATCCTTTATGAGGTTAATGTATATGACATGTACTTGTCTCTTCTCCAAAACTCCCCACAATATCCCACATGGAACAGAATCATAAACCTTCTCCAAATCAATAAAAATCATATATAGGTTTTTCCTTTTAGCTCTTTAAATCTCCATTGTTTTCCTCAACAAATAAATGGCTCCAAGGTTGAGCGACCTGGCATGAATTCGAACTCGTTTTCTTTTACTTTGAAAATTTTCCCAGCCTTCTTTTGATCACACGTTGTCAAATTTTCATAGTGTGACTCATTGGCTTGATATCTCTGTAATTTGAACAATTTTGAATGCCCCCTTTGTTCTTATAAAGAGGCACATGATACTTCTCCTCCAATTTTCATGCATTTTCTTGCTTCACCAAATAAAATTGAATAAATTTGTATGCCAGGTCAAACCACGCTCACCTAAAACTCTTCATACTAATATAGGAATGTCATCCGGTCCTACACCTTTCTCAGGTCTCATAACCTTCAAAGCCTCCTTTACTTCCTTCGTTTGTATACGTCTATAGCTTGCCCGATTCAAGTAACTTTCACTACTAGCTAGATCTCCGAAAGTGATCTCTCTATTTCCTTCCCCAATGAAAAGCTTATGGAAATACTGCTTCCATCTAGTCTTTATATCCTTCTGAGTAACAAGCACGTGGCCTTCCTCATCCTTAATGCATCTTACTTGAGAAAGGTCTTTGGTCTTTCTTTCTATTGCTTTGGCCAACCTGAATATATCCTTTCAGCCCTCCTTAGAGTCGAGATTTTTATATGAAACTTCATAAGCTTTTTACTTAGCTTCACTTACAGCCTTCTTTGCTTCCTTCTTCGCTATTTGGTAGTTTGTGACAGTTTCCTCTGTTCTATCCTTAGATATAGCTCTCTTTTAATTTTGAGCTTCTCTTGCATCCCTTCACTCCACCACCAAGCCTCCTTTTGGCCTGGAGCTCCTCCCTTTGACTCGCCTAGCATCTCTTTGGCTACCCTTCGTGTTGAGATAATTATATGTCGTTGTCTTTATTAATATTTTCCTATTTCTATGGTCGTCTTTATGTAATTTCTCCCTATAGCTTTTTTCTATATAAGAGAGCTCTAGGGCTACGAGATACATCATACCTTTTCATTTTCACATTTCCACATGGTATCAGAGCGACGGTCCTAGGTTGGAGCATGTTCTCTAGAGTCCGCCCCCACCAAAAACCCTCACGTACACGACCGCGTGGCGTTGTCGTCTCTGCGCTTGCTCGCCCTTCGCGCTCGCGCACCCTTGCACTCGTGTGCCCTCTCCCTTGTGCTCATGCGCCCTCGCCCTTGCAGCTGCTCGCGCCTCTGCGCTCCACGACCTCACGTGCCCCCACAGCTACTCGCGCCTTCGCACGTACCGTCGCTGCTGGCGTTGCTCTGCCCCTGCACCTGTGACGAATCCGAAAATGCAGCGTTTAAGAAGTCGTTTTTATCGTGTCGTGCGTTGTAGGCGGCAATCGGAGACGATCAAGAAAATACCACAAATAAGATATTCAATTTTTGATTTCGTGGTTTTATGTTTATTTTACTTGGGCAAGTCCCAAGGTCGATCACAAGGAGGCAAAGGAACAACCTAGAATCAAGTCTATCAAAGTTCGTGTTCGGTTTTCGAGGCGATCTTTTTTTTTTGGAATTTTCAATGCAATAAAGGATGCAAAATGCAAATTTGGCCTTATTTTAGGGACTAAAATGTAAATTACGTTCAAATGATGTCCGAAAAACACGAAACTTGGCCACAATGTAAACTATAATGAAATGGATGCACTGTAATTTTTTTTGAATTTTTGGATGCAATGTGAATTTTTTATGGATTTTTAAATGCAAACAAAATGATTTTTAATATTTAATTTTAATAAATATCAAACCTACTTATTTTCGAGAAACAAAATTATCTAAGATCTATCACTAGGTGACTGATCTCAGAAAAATCCTAAACCTCGAAAATGTGGGGTTTAATACCTATTAAAATTAAATACTAAAAGATGCAAAATGATTTTTACAGGACAAAATATGCATGCAAATGCAAATCTTTTTGGGCACAATGTTAAGAATAATTAATTCTACAAGATATGATTTTTCGAGAATTTTTAGAGCAACGGTTAGTCAATTATCAATTTCAGAGCAGAAAATGGGTAAAATACACCAATTTTCACAAAACAATTATTTATTAATTAACCGTCCGTCACAAAAATACCCATAAGATGTCAAACAGTAGAGAATTAATTAACAAACATCATGCAATTTTTGGATTGACAAAATAATGTAGAGATGAGGTTCAAATATACGAGGGAACACAGGGGTACAGATGCAATAGATAAATAAAATATAAAAGCAGAGGGTGGACTTTTGTGTAATTACCTAAACAAGGAGGGGGGGTTTCTGCAAATTTCCCAGAGGGGCACGTGCGTGGCACGTGCCCTCTGGGGGCTGGGGCTGGACTGCGAAAGGTGGAACCTCCAGGGGTGGTTCTGCAATTTACCCACGGGCATGTGAGAAACACGTGACCCGTGGGTAGCTTGCAGCTGACGTTCCCTCCAAGCGCACGTGCCTCGCACGTGCGCGGAGGGCCTCGGGCTTCGAGCCCGGCCGCTGGCGTGGTGGTTCTGGCGGAGGTGGTCTTCACGGTCGAGGAGGCGCCGCTAGGCCGCGGCGGTTGGGCGCGGCTGAGAACGGCGATGTACGGTCGTTGGCGAAGGGGCGGAGGTGCAACCCAGGTGGTTGACGTTGTTGCTGCTCCAGTGCTTGCGCGGTAGTCCGGCGAGGCAGAGGTGCGGTTGTGGTGGAGTTGTCGAGGATGGTTGGCGGTGCAGCGATGTCGGAGGTAGCCGTCGGGGAAGGGTCGGTGAAGCGTTGGCGGAGACGAAGGTGGTTGTCGGAGCTGGTGACCGGCGAAGGCGATGAAGGGGCCGACACACGGCCGTGGGGCGTCGAGGGCGCAGCAGCGGCGACGGTCGAGTCGGTGGTGGCGGCTGGTGTAGTGGGTGTCGGAGAAGATGAAGTCGCAGAGGATGGCGGTGGAGCGATCGACGGCGTTGGTCGGAGAGCGGAAGAGAGAGAGAGAGAGGTAGAGAGAGAGAGGGAAGGAGAGAGAGAGAGAGTATACCTGAAGAAGCTCGACGGCATTGGGCGGCCGGAGCTGCAGCAGACGCGGCGGAGAAGACCTCGCCGTAGGCTGCGACGAGGTACACGACCTCAGATCTCGCCGCTCGAAGAAGTCGATGGAGCGCTGTCACCGCCGCGGTGACCCTTGCGATGTAATCGGCGGATGAAGCTCTCTGGAGGCGGTGCGGTTGCTTATATAGGAAAAAGGCTTGGCTGGCTATGGAAGGGGGTGGAGCTGAGGACGATCGGAGATGGGATTTGGAATCGGAGATGGGCGAAATCGAAGGAGAGGATGTGATTGCGGAAGGCGGCGCGAGATGATGGGGAGAAGCGAATCGGAGATGGCGATACGATTGGAGGAGATTGGCGGGCTACGCGGGGGCGGCGATGCTCCCAAAGATGGCGGCGGCCGAATTGGGAAAGAGGGGAGAGGAAGAAGACGCACAGCGGCCGTCCGATCGGCCGAGATCGGACGGCTGCCATCACGCCACGTGGGCGCAGGAGGGAGAGAGGGGACGCGCGTGCGGAGCGCGTGCCTTGAAGGCACGCGCGACGCATGTGCGTCTATTTTTTTTATATTTTTATATTTTTTATATTTTTTATTTTTTTATAAAACGAAGATATAATAATACCAAAAATAGCTGACACGTGGCGTCACCAGGTGCTGCCACGTGTCAGCACCAGAAAATTCGAGACTAAAAGATTTTGTAAATTCGATAAAAAATAGTAAACGACCTCGGATCGAAAAAGTTTCTTCACGAAAGTTGCTCGTCTCGATGAGATCTACAACTTTCATGAAGACATCAAAACCAAAATCGATCATTTGCACAAAGTGAATTTTTGGGGTATCCTATGTACATAGAATACCTTGATTTTTGGGTTTTATAATTTTTATGTCATTTTTAACCAAGATAAAAATCCGGAAAAATTACGGTAAAATCAGAGATAAATAAAGACACCTTAATCTAATTTTTTTGGATTTTTATTAATTGATAAATATGTATATAAAATATTAGGTCAAAAATAGCTAAAATATACAATGTACAAAAGAGGCCCAAAACCCAACTTCCACATATGAGCTCCGATTCACTTGAACTTGGTCTTGTTTTGAAGGTAATTGAATGCACATTAGTTCAAAAGTGAGTAGGATTAAATCGGACATTGGATGGAGAAGATATGTGGCTTTTAGTCCGAAAATTCTGAAATTAGGGTTTGGGTTTTTGGTCCACTTATTTGGGTTAGTTATTTTTTTGTATTTTTCCTTTATTCTTGTTAGTGATATGTACACAGTGGAAGTGGTTTTGAGTTATTCGGAGTTAGCATGAATGAGTTAAAAATCCGGGAAGTTAGGTTTATTTACAGGTCATTTTGGCTTGGATTTTTGGCTTCTTATTTTGTGCAGATTTTTGTGCTAAAATGCAATTCTTATGGAAACATGCATGAATGCTAATTGTGCAGAATAGATGCAAGAATGCTGTTGATTTTAAGGGATTTGAGCTTAATAAATGATATTTAGAGTGATGAATACGAGATTCATCATCCCTCTATACTTAAACTATGCTCGTCCCTGAGCATCAAAAGAAATGCCATGAGGTGAAATGAGATTGGGTTCCATACCTAAGACCATGAGCTGAAGGTGAAAGTGAACCTAAACTTAACCTTTGGATTATTTGTGTGTCGGAACTTCTGTGAGACTTAGGATTTTAAAATCAACAGCCCTTAAGTTCTACACATCATTGCTACAGTTTCGGCTCAGAAGTCATCTTAGATCAATCATCTTCCCAAAGTATACCCTATGAACATTGAATAACCGACTCTTGTGTGTGAAATATTTTAGCTCTTCCCACCCAGAATGCCGGACTACCGCGCAAGCCTCCTCTCCAATAACTCGTCCTCGGGGAGTCAGGTATTTCCTTCTAAGGTCTGTCGCGCTGTGTTCACAATCGAATTGGGGGGAGAAGATAGAAGAATGAGAAAAGAACTGGAGGGTGGCCAGTGTAGTCACCTCTCCTTGTGAAGATGGCCAGTGTAGCCGAGTCTCCACCAAGATCTGCAGGTTTTTGGAAGCTTGGACCTTTTTGGTCAGATTTTATTTGGTAGTTGCTTCTTTGTATTTGGAATTTTTGGTGGTTCTGCTTGGATCTTGTTGTGCCCCTACGGATATAGAATCTTTTGTTTTCGTACATTTTTTGGGGTCTTAGAAAAAATTGTGCCCAACCGTCCATCCCTTTTCCGAAGCTTTATTTCAACCCGTACTCCGGTCTTTAGATTTCCACGCTACCAGAAAAGAAACTTACACAGCCTTCCAACATCCCGTCTGAGTTGAGCTAAGTGCATAGTGCGAGAGTACAAATTAATTCCCTATTCCAGAGTTGTACCCAGAATGAAGAGACCAGGTTAGACACTAAGAGTCAAACGTTGTACATTGTCATGTGGAACTCAAAGAATTAAGTCAAAGACCTGAAGACTCTAAAATCCTATTTCTCGGTGAAGTTCCTCTGAAGATTAGGTGGATTAAGGTCAAGTCCAGACTACTCTCGGTTTCGGCTCATAACTCGGTTCAGAACCCAAAGACTTTTCACATATGCAAATGCGTTGCTTTATGAAATGCGAGTGTTTGAAATGCAGACACATTTTTTTTATTTTGATTTTTTATGCAAAGGACTTTTGTGTGTGTGTTTTTTTTTTGCAAAAAAAAGAATAAGAAGCCATTTTTTTTTCAAAAAATTTTGGGTACAGTTAGTGTTAGTGGCAAAACACATTTTTTTTCAATTTTTTAAGAAAAGTTACCCACCCCGTAAATACATATAGACGTACACGCAAGTACGAGGTATGGCTAAAATATATACAAAGTATATATACAGACCCCCCTATACTAAGCGAGTGATGTGTCCTCAGAGCACAAGAAGCGTAAAGAAGACATAGCTCGGGCTAAGCGTAAGAGAGTGAAAAAGAACAAGATTTACAAAATCGCCCCCCTATACTTAGACTGTGAATAGTCTAAGTATAGAAGAAGAGCGGAAAAGAAAAGAAAAAGAAATGAAGCGGTCAGGGTATGTGAGTGAGGAGGGTATATATAGGTGGGTGGCGGTTCCCCCTATACTTAGGCTCTGGTCAGCCTAAGTATAGAAGAAGGGTGGAAGCGAGTCGATCTGGAAGAGTATGATATGGGAAATGGAATATACAGATGGCATCGGTTCCCCCCTATACTTAGGCCTTGGCCTAAGTAGAGGAAGAAGTTGTACAAGGGGATCGATGTGGTCGGGAGAGAGGGTGGGTCTGATCTGATATATCGTCAATGTCCTTGCTCTGTGTGAAATAGATGACCTCAACTTGCATTGTATGTTCTTTGGATGATTCTATATATGGCTTCAGTAATTGTCCATTCACTGAGAAAGGTTGTGCATCATCTTTGAGTTCTGCAATGTCCACACTTCCATTGGTATGCACATCTATGACAACATAGGGACCCGTCCATTTCGATTTCAGTTTCCCATGAAAGATCTTTAATCAAGCATTAAACAACCAGACTTTCTGCCCAGGGACAAAGGTTTTATCTCTAATGTGTCTATCATGCCATTTCTTGACCTTGTCCTTATAAATCACACTGTTGTCATATGCTCGGTTTCGGATTTCAATTAGCTCATTCAGATTTAGGTCCCGACATAATTTCCCAAGGTGACAACTCCAGTTCAACTTTTTGATTGCCCATTCAGATTTGTGAATCAGTTCTGCAGGAAGATGGCATGGTTTGCCATAGATTATCCTAAAAGGTGAAGTGTCGAGTGGTGTTTTATAGGCCGGCACCCAAGCATACATGTTTCACTCAATAGGTCCGTAACATATTTTCTCTGCGACATTACTAACCCATACGGATTTCTGGCGAATTCCAGCCCCAGAAAATATCTAAGGACTCCAAGGTCCTTAGTGACAAATTCGCTACCCAGCTTTTCTTTCGCCTTCTTTATTCCTTGTTCATCATCTCCTGTAATCAAGATGTCATCTACATAAACCATGATTGCAATAATACCTCTTGAAGTCTTCTGTACAAACAAGGAATGATCTGCATTAGAGCGTTTGTATCCCTATTTTTCAAAGAGGTCTGAGAGCTTCTGAAACCATGCTCTGGGGCTCTGCTTAAGGCCATAGATAGCCTTATGAAGTCTGCACACCTTAGGACACTCCCCCTCAACAGCAAAACCGGGGGGCTGTTGCATGTAGACTTCCTCCAGTAAGTCTCCATATAAGAATGCATTCTTCACATCCAACTGATATAGCGTCACTCTCGAGTAACCGCAACTGACAGCAAGATCCGTAGGGGAGAATGACGGGCTACTGGCGAGAACGTATCAAGATAGTCCACCCCATATGTCTGTGTAAAGCCACGTGCAACAAGGCGAGGCTTGTATATGTCAATACTGCCATCTGCATTCTGCTTGACTGTAAATACCTACTTGCAGCTCACTGGGGTCACATCTGCAGGTATAGGAACTAGACTCCAAGTTCCCCTAGATTGAAGTGCTGCCATTTCTTCCTCCATTGCTAGACGCCATCTACTATCCTTCAGAGCATCTTGCTAATTCCGTGGAATATCTACAGCTGATAAGGCAACCACAAAGTTCCTGAAGTCCCTAGATTGTCGCTCAAATGACACAGAAGCTGCTAAAGGATATGTGGCGCAGCTCCTCTTCGATTTGCGTATAGCAATAGGAACATCTAAATTAGATGTGTCCTCATCTGGCCTCTGCAACATATCCTGCTCAGAAATATCATTAGATCCATCAAGAGTAATATCTTCAGTACATACCTTAAGCGAGCTAGGAGATGAGTCATAACCATGAGCTGGAGTAGGTCTGCGGGTATAGTGAAATGGTAGTGGTGAAACAGGTATAGTACTAGGAGGTGCGGATGATGGTAAAGGAGCTGGTGGTGGTGGTGTTGGTGTTGGTGATGGTACTGGTGGTGGTGGTGGTGATGGTACTGGTGGTGGTGGTGGTGTCATATATATGGCATCGGTAGTAACTGGAGATAGTTGCTGATCACCTGAGGATGAAAAATACATTACGGATTCAAAAAATGTAACATCTGCACTAACAATATACCGCCTACGCAATGGATCAAAGCACTTGTACCCCTTTTGAGTTCTGGAGTACCCAACACACACACTTGACAGCCCTAGGAGAGAGCTTGTCAGTACCGGGAGACAGTTGGTGGACAAAGGCAACTGAGCCAAACATACGAGGAGTAAGGGAAAACAGATCCTTACCAGGAAAGATAAGGGAGAAAGGATTCTGTTCACCTAGAACAGAGGACGGCATACGATTAATTAGGTAGCATGCTGTGAGAACCGCATCACCCTAGTAAGAGTAAGGAGCATGACTCTGTATAAGGAGTGATCTTGTGACATCTAGTAGGTGGTGATGTTTCCTTTCAGCGATCCCATTTTGTTGAGAGGTATAAGCACATGATGTTTGATGGATAATCCCTTGGGATGAGTAGTAATTGGCTAGGACATGAGTACACAATTCCAGGGCATTATCACTTCTCACAATTTTAACAGATGTGGAGAAAACATTACGAATTTCATTAAGAAAATGGATAATAATATTCCCTGCTTCAGATTTATTTTTCAACAAAAATACCCATGACACACGAGAGAAATCATCCACAATAACTATATAAAATATGTGTTCCTGATGATCAGGTACACGACTCGTACCCCATATATCAATATGAAATAACTCAAACTTGGAAGTACTACTCCGACCCGGATGATTGGGAAAGGTAGACTGGTGATGCTTTCCCAACTGACACGCCTCACATTAGATGGATGTGTGAGGCAGACCCTGGGGTAACACACGACGCAACTTCTGAAGCGGTAGATGTCCAAAGCGCAGATGCCACAGCAGAGGAGATACGGGTCCAGTAGGTAGGGATGAGGTTCTAGCAAAAGGAGTCTGATTGAGGCGATAGAGGCCTCCTTGCTCATAGCCACGACCAATCACGTTGCCCGTAAGGATGTCCTGAAAAATAAGAGAAGATGGATTAAAAATTGCCCGACATTGTAAATCCTTTGTAATCTGACTGATTGATAATAAATTCATCGAAAAATTAGGTGCATGTAACACATTCTTGAGTTGCATAGAAGATGTCAGTCTAATCTCCCCCTGACCAGTAATTGGGGAATGTGTACCATTGGCAATGACCACTGTTCGGCCTGGAGGAATCTGAGAATATCCTGTAAGTAAACTCTGATCGCCACATAGATGATGTGTAGCGCCCGAGTCCATAATCCAAGGTAATGTATATGATCTACTACTGGTAAATGCAAGTATGCTACCTGATGCACTGGTAGACGCAGAGGCAGATGCAGCAGCATCAGATTGACTATCAGTAGTGGGTGTTGGGCCAGATGGGGGAATAATGCCCCTTAGACGGGCAACTAGATCATCGAACCGCTGATCCAAAGTGGCAGCAGATGGGGGCTCTATCTGCTCAGCGACTCGTGCAGATGCAGGAAATCCATGCTTAGAGTAGCATGTGTCTTCATTGTGTCCGACGCGATGGCAGTAGGTACATGTTGGCCGAGTGCGGCCTCCTCTGCCACAAGGTCCACGTCCACGGGTCTGATGATGAAATCCACGGCCCCTGTTGGCGGCCATGGCTGAAGCATTCTGATTCGTGGCCGTAGAAGGGACGGTGATGCGACTCAGTCTATTAAAGGCTTCCTCCATGGGAGGAATAGTAGAGTCGGCCAAGATCTGGGATCGTGCCACCTCATACTCTGGATCAAGTGCAGCAAGAAAGACGCCCACTATAGTCGCATTCTGGTATGTCTTTTGCTGCTCTGGCGTGGCTATCAGGGGCATGAAGCTGTATAGCTTCTCGAACATCCCTCGCAGGGATGTGTAGAGTGAATGTAGAGGGCGACCATTCTGCTTTATAGTGAATATATCATGCTGAAGTTGCAGAATCTTTGTCTCATTCTTGCTTGAGAGTATGTGGCCGCCAGAATATCCCACATGTCTTTGGCCGTGGGCTGATATAGAATATCATTGGCAATCTCGATCGCCAACGTTCCAGATAACCAGACTTTGGCGTATGTGTCATCGGCCTCCCATGAGGCATTGGCTCCAGTCTTCTCAGCAGGCTCTTCTTCGGTAAGAATGTGCTTCTTACCAGTTGACTTCATCATACTCATGAACTGCATCGCCCACAGTTCATAGTTCGTACCATCCATCTTTACAATAGGCGCTGGACCTCGAAAGGCGCCAATAGATGGAATATCCGCCTTGCTTTCTGACATACTGGAAACCGAAGACTGGAGCGATTGAATGAAAATAAGATTCGTCTACACAGACATAGACGGGTTTAGTTGCATTGCATGTGTAGACCTCAAGCAACCAAACCCATTTAATTGACGGTGTGTGCTTTAGGGCTGATTCAAGAGCACACGCTTAGGGCTCTAAGGTGCCCGCTGGAGCATGCAGGCACGCAGGCGCTAGAGCGTGCAGTCGCGAGAGCATAGGGGCGCGCAGGCGCGCGAGGGCGCGAGAGCCCGAGGGCAAGCGCGCAGGCGCGCAAGGGCGAGCGCACAGGTGCGCAGGCGCGCGAGGGCGAGCGCGCGAAGGCGAGCGCGCAGATGCGCAGGTGCGGAGGCGCGGAGCGCACAGGCGCACGCGCGGAGGCGCAGGGGGCGCGGGTATGCGCCGGCGGCGGTGAGAGAGAGTGAGGCATGCGGGTGGGGTAGGGGTAGGGTTAGGGTTTCGAGAACTCCGGTCTAGGACCGTCGCTCTGATACCATGTTGGGAAAAATGGAAGAGATGTTTATTCCATCAGCCCTAGGCTCTCTTATATAGGAGAGTAGCCTATGGGTAAATTACATAAAGCATACGGTTGAAAATAAAAATAACAGAGAGATACGCAGGAAACTAATATATATGTTTACAGATACCATGTTGGAATAAAAATTATTCATCTGATAAAAGAGATCCCAAGACTCTCTTTTATAGGAGAAGTCCATGGGTTAATTGCATAAGTGATACTCAAAGAAAACATAAACTATAAACATAATACGGTGAGATATAAACATCTCAACAAGGACAAAGAAAATAAACAATATATGAAAGAGTGACAGAGTAACATGAATATCTTAACATGTTTGTGACCTTGAGATATTTGATGTTCATTAGAAAGAGATGACCATGAAAACCTTTTATGCGGTGCTTCAATCCGAATGGGAGACTTGATTATTGTGCTGAGGATGATTGGGAGAACCCTAAAGACCAAAAGCGATTATTGGGATCATATTTGGAAGAATCAGACCATTCTCAGTGGTTTTAAGTGAACTTCTCAATGCTATTAGGCTTCCTCTACTGAACGACGCCAGACAGACCTGATTAGGGGAGAAAAGTCATTGTAACATTCTCTAATAGTTATCATATTGGAACTGACAAGGGAAACATAGTTATGGAATGGGGATGATAATGGTTCAAATAATTTTGATGGAGGCCCATCTGAATAAGGGAAGAAAATGAAAGAGTTATATTCATGGTAATAAGAGTTCTATCAAGTTTAACCTATGTAGAAGGAATACAAAAATAATTCCCAGTACACTTCATATTTACGGAGAAAAGATTTAAGTCATCAATTAAGGAGTTATTCAATCGTTGAATGGTGTGACAAGATCGACCTTCGTGAAATTTAGTAAGATTAAGGTCATCTGAGTTGAGGATGATATCGGGAAGGAGAGAAGGTTATTTTTTCTTAGTTCTCGAATGGAATTTGCTCTAAGCACATGGGTTATGAGGCCATATACATTATAGAAAGGAATACTAGAGTTATTGCTATCCGAAAAATACATCACAATGCTAAAGGAGAATGTTTGAGAAGAAAGAGTTGAGTAATCAATATTCCAGATCAAAAGAATGCATTCTCTTAGGGCCCGTTCGGTTCGGGAATAAGCAGGAATAAGGATGGGGAATAAGGAGAAGGGTCTATTCTTTGTTCGGCTGGAGGATAGGAATAAGGAGAATAAGGTGAAATAAAGGTAGGTAAGGTGGGATAAAGATAGGAATAAGAGTGAAATAAGATGGAATAATGGGGAATAGTCGTACCACTGGGAACCGTATCGGGGGGAGAATTGGCTCCTTATTCCAGGGCTTATTCTCCAACCAAACAGGGCCTTAGTCCTTCCATCGCACAGAAGGTTGTTTTGATGGGGAAGGGGAATGGAGTGTCATTTTGTTTGCTGAATTGCATTGAAAGAACAAGTTAATCAATCTATTACAAGCGAGTCAAACCACAGAGATCCCGCATTCCAATCAAGTCAATTTAAGTAATCTATAAAAAATAGTAGCAAATGCAATGGAGATATAAGAACAGTGGAAATTTGGAATTTATCAGTCAATCAATGAAAAGTCTCATGTCCTTGCAAAGGAAATTTGCCCCAACATTATTTAAAAAAGAATTGTAATTTTCTAAACACGTTATTTGAAAAAAAAACAGCTTTTTATGAGAATTGTCACCTGAGGTATTTTGGGGTGGGCATTCTTTCATGTAAGTCTGAAAAATTAGGGGCCTGTTTACTGGAGAGTTAACAGAGATTCAAGGGACGGATAATTGTTTGAACGGAGCTTTTGCAAATCTTCATCGGAGAATCATTAGGATCTGGGCTCACAAAAATTATTTTGTTTTTTGTTTGAGTTATCTCCTTATGAAAGTCCCTACAGCCCATGATCGAAAAGAGAAGGGCAGTGCAGAGACAGCCAGTCCTCGAGCAAGCAGAAGTAGAGCAAGAAGAGAAGCATGGAAGACTTTGACCCATCGCAACCGAGCAGCCCGCCTCAGAAACCCCGTCGCCGCCTCAAGAAAGTGTAGCAGATGTTTATATATACTGACTTGGAGAAGAACTGTGGAATACAATTAGTTCAGATTAGCCAGAGCTGTCTGGATTGGAAATGGTAAACATTGACAAGCACAAGAACCACAGAGCTGGTATTCTAAGAAGGGAAAGGAGCACATAGGCATTGGAATCACTTTCCACAGTCCATCTCCATGTCGTATGTGGACTTGGACTAACATATATATGTGGGTAAGAAGACAAAGGATTAGCTGCCTCTCCAACCACCTCCTAATCAAAGCCTACAGTGGTCCATGGAGGAGTTGCCAAATGCGAAGGGGTGGAGGCTGCCAGGAACCAAAGATGGACCACCCCCACATTTGGGCTCCATCATCAAAGCCTGGAGAGGTATTAGTGTCTTGCTTCTCACCTTATTTATTTGTTGAGGATATGCTCATCTGAGCACACTTCCTGTCTACCAACTGTAATTATTTGTCTGTGTCTTTTTACAGTGGGATCCAGAGAACATGCCTTGCTGTGAAATTGCATCTTCCTGATATATAGAGGACGTTGTTGGTCTGGAAGATCTCCATTTCTTCTTTTAATGCGTTAGAAATGCATCTCCTTCCTTGAGTTGGGGAAAATACAGTTAACCTACTTTCAACCATGGCAAAATTTGTCTATAGTGACGTGTATTTTATATACTGCTTTTGTATCTTCCGTTGTTCATATACCACTATGAAAAAATTGGCCGATAATAACGAATAATTTGAATATTCATTGCCATATCCTTAAATTTTAACTGTATAGCAGTCGATACTTTTTCATTACAAAATTATCCTTTGTCCTTTGTAATATTTGTAATGAATGCCATATTCGCCATTAAAGTTTCATAAAACGATGATTATCAGCTGATTATTTCGTTAAGAATTTGTATTAGTTGTTGTCAATTTAGTATTATAATGAAAAGTTAATGGACAATCATTATTATATTATTCTTTGCTAACAATATAGCAACGAATACGGTATTTGTAGCAAAATCAAATAATCAAATAACAAACAATATTCCTTGTTATACATTTAAGTATAAAATTTAGAAGGCCCCAATTTTGCCTCAAATCTTAGTTACATGCCTTATTTTTGAAATATAACAAATTGGGCAGTAAACTTTCTAAGTTGAGGGTTTAAGTTTGATATAATAGGGCCGCATAAGCTTATGAAAGTATGCCTTTGTGACAAAATAAGATTGGTTCTCTCTTTGTTACATTTAAAGTTGCGGTCCATAATTAAAAATGAGACAATTGGAGTTTATTTAAATTACCTTACATCTAACTAAAAGGGTACTAAATTATTCTTTGTCATATTTTGATTATGTTGTGGTGTAATAATGATCAATTGTAGCCTTTGTCATTAAAACTTGTGCTAATCTTATTAAAAATAACAATGATTATTGCAATTTTTGATGTTAAGTGCGAAAGTTGTTATTCATTGCTAATTTTGAATATCACTCTCCCCCTTCATGGAAGATTCCCCTGGAAGCCCCTTCACCTCCGCAAGGTCTTTGTTCTTCTTCAGAAAATGGAAGGAAACTCCACTCTCCTTTCGCGGTTCGAAACCTTGTCGAAAGGCTTGGCAATCTGAAGAGGTTTAGGTGGGGGATAGCCGAGGATGGTCAAGGGCCTAATGTTTAGTTCCTCTTCTGGAAAGAGGTGCACAAAAAATATTGTAGCTGATAATGTTTGTCTTTCTACATTTAACAACGGATGATATAACAATAAATTCCAAGATGTAAAACTTCTACTATTTGTTGTTGTTGCTCTCGACTTCTTGAGCACAAGGGCTAACGTTAAACATACCAATATGTCAAGTGTAATATGATGGTAGGGTTGCTACTCGAATTGGATACCTTCAAATCCATAAGGATTCTGATTCAATTCATTATTAAAAATATTTCAAATCCGAACTCGAATTGAATTTCAAACGAATTTATCAACTTAAATTCATATTCAATTCATTTTTAGTTTCAAATATTCAAATTCGATTCATTTTATTTCGAATTTGAAATGTTAACTAATGTATTAGATTTTATATAAATAATATTATATGAAAAATGATATAATATAAATATTTTTATTGTATAATTCTAACTTTGAAAGTATATTACTCAGATAAGTTGAAAAAATCATATAATTAAGGAAAATATCAAATCAAAACAATACAATGAATAAACATACCTAAATTTTTATGTATTTTATGTGTCTTTTACGATATAAATATAATCTTTTTCTATGATGAAGAAATATATAAATACAATATAATTATAAGAGCTTATCAAAAAGATAGAATATCATTGACAAAAAGTCTGAACACATTAAAATTACCATTGCATGTTAAAGCAAGATAAGATCAAACTTATGTAGGAAGTTGATACGAATTAATATTATTATTTGAAATAATATGAATAGTAAAAAATAACATAGAAAGATAAAACCTCTTCATTAAGTGTGAGGATCTTCAATATAAAATCTAAGCCATGAAAATAAAATATACGGAATTCTTGTTGAACAAATGAACAACTTACATTATGGTGAGAAGAACTATCACTCATGTGATTATAAATGTCACCTTGATAATGATAATCATCATGGATTGCCATGCAAGAAAAATCAAAACAACATAAAAAACAGAGGAGATATATTTAGACAAATTTCAAACTACGAGAAACGTTGAGGAGGAACTCAAGGTAGCAACACCATCATTTTCACGTACTAGGAGAAATGCCACTTTTGTATTTTTAGGATCTTTGGTAGATAATGAAAAAGAGAATGGAAAAGGCAACCTAAAGAATGTGGGAACATGAAAATAAATGTGTGAGTGAGGATCTAGAATAACAATCTTAAACATTTGATCTATCCTATTAGATTTTATGACTAATATTTTTTACTCTTTGTTACATTCAATATTTAATCTTTAACTAATAGGATAATACATACACATGTATATATGCATACATATTAAATTGTGTATGGCTTAAAGTGCTTTGTGATTCTCTTAATGCCTCAAAATTTCTGAATAGGATGCAAAGATTGATTATTGTACTTATACAAAATAACTCATACTTAAGCTACTGTCAATAAGCTAAAATAAGAAGTAAAAACATGAACTTAGATGTTTTATGTAACCGATGCATGAAGGATCCATATCCCTAATTCATATCATATTTTACAGTCCAACCACTTGAACTTAATTATAAAGAGGAAAGGAAAGAGATTGGGTCTCCTTCAGGGGTCCTAATGTTACATATATACATCATGCATTGACAAGTCACACCGGTATAGCGTGGGAGTATGGAAAGAATAGCGACAAAGGATGTACATGAAAATCACATCAATGGTGCCTATATATGATTATAAGTTTAAAATTAACCATTTAATCGCTATAGTAAGTTGGTTTGAGAGTATCTTTAGTTGTTTGTACATGTCATGCTTAATGATATAATGCAAATGCTAAGTCTTTCAATGCAAATTAAACAAAGCAACTTTTTTTAATAAGTACTCATATATTCTTTTCCATATCTATTTATTTACAAATGAATTTGAATAAATGCATATCAATCTTTTGATGTAATTATGCTATAATTCCTTGCACAAAAATATTTGAAAAAGATCCTAATCAACCCAGAGTGGGTGTTACATGTATGTATATTAATATATATATATATATGTATTATATACATGTATATATGTATGTACTATGTATATATGTAAATCTATGGATATATATTTACATACATGTATGTATATACATATCAAAATCGAATTATTACTGAACGAGTTTAGGTTAATTCAGATTTGATTCGTTTGAGAATCAAATCCACCAGTTAAATTCAAATTCAGTTCATTTGATTTTGAATCGAACTTTTTTTGAATTTTTATCGAACAAATAGTAATCGGATTTGAATGATTCAGTTCAATTAGCAGCCTTATATGATGTATGCAAAACCTTGTTTTAAAGAGCATCTCAACTAAATCTCCCACGCGCTAATGTCTCGTAAGAGGATTGAGTTGGCATAAGTTTCTTTTAAAAGGTCGGTAAGATTGATAACTTTTGGGTTTGGTACACTTGTGCCCCTTCAAGATTCTGAAATTACAGCTATGCTTCTACACTTTTTCCAGTAACACTTGTACCTCATTCTTAATAACAAAAGGATAAAATTGTGATATCATTAAGAATATAGGGGCATCATGTTATTACAAAAAAGATAGAGCATAACTTCCTTGCATAATCTCGAAGGGGTACAGTGTAAAAAAGCGTATTTTTTATAAATCTTGTGTGTTTGGATGATTACGAGGACTAGAATGGTAGATGTAGTGTGATATTGCTTATATATTTTTTTCGAGTATAATTATGATCAAATTATGTCTTTTTGATATGGAATTGTCTAGAGATATTATAGCACATGTAGAAAAGGAGGTAGTTCGGATTCAGACATGGACTGTATAAAGGATAGTTGGTTTATTCTCGAGTGAAGAAATAACAAGAGTGTAAGTGAAATCTAAGGAAGAGAATTAGCCACAACCTCCTCGCATGTGGGTAAACGATCGGATATAAATATATGTGTTACCATATATCTTTTATATTTAGATACAAATGTGGATAAAAATAATGACAGATATGAAAATTTATGCTACAATTATCCTTAAAAACAGATTAGATATAAAATTGATATGGAACAAATGCATGTACTATCGGTAATGCTTTATAGATTTGCTTAAATATAAATGTATTTGTGGCTTACACACTATATACATAAACTAAATGTATTTATTTTAGAGCATTAATTTCAAATATGGTGAAAGAAAATATAAAAGTATATACCTTATATAGGTAAGAACTATACCTATACACTTGTGCTCTATCAAGATTCTGCAAATACAGTTATGCTGCTATCTTTTTTGCAATAAAATTCATGTTCCAATATTATTACGAAATTCATAGTAGTGCCCTTCCCATAAGATAAAGATAGGGTCATAACTATAAATAATAAAAGGGTAGTACTTGCGAGTTATGTAAGAATATATAGGCACAAGTGTTATTGCAAAAAAACTATGGGCACACGTGTAATTGCATAATCTCAGAGGGGGTAGAAGTGTAAAAAACCCCTATAGTTGTATAGCAAAATGGATATAATTAGGATACGAATTCATATAGAGTTATTGAAGTGATATCTATATCCATATTCATTTGAAAAATGATATGAATACATATGTCAAAATATGTATAAAACATATACAGTGGTGGATTAGATACAACAAAATGAGCTTATAGTGACATTTTTTTGTAATCCATCATTATGTCATCCGTTGTTAAATATATAATGATATTTTTATTCATTGTAAATTTGTTTTATTATATTTGAAATAGTGAGAATATCATGTTTGTTGCTATTTGTTGTTATTTTTCAAAAATGTAACTCATTATCACTTAAGTTTTAACTAAGAATTAAGCAATGATTAATTAAGTTTTGAAAAATAACAATGGATAAGTGTCGCAATATATATGTGGTTAAATGAGTATGCTCATTGGAGCATATAAAAGTATGCTACCACATTTTTCCACAATTTTTTATTTTTTTGAAATAAAACCTGAGGAGATTTACTTAGAATAATAAATGAAATATGTGTTTCAAATTTCGTATAAAATAGACGTTCCTAACACTTCCATCTGGAGGGGGTCAATTTCAAGAATTCTGAGACCATAAAATATGACAGTCTTGATGAAGGAGATAGAAGTCTTGAATTAAGTTGAATTTTGAATGACACTATGGTGGTATATTGTGATCTAAATTCCAATAGGTTTCCTTTCAGAAAAATAAAATTTTTGGGGAAAACGGGTGGGAGGATACTCCTTTTTCCCATATATATATAGTATTTCTTTTCAAATAGGACTTGGTCCTTCTTGAGTTCAGGAAGGCCAACCCTTTTTTTGTAGAAAACATAATGACTTTAGTAGAATACGTATACGGATTGTATTACAATATGCAGTTTTAATGTTTGTATTATAATATGCAGTTTTGTATGCGGTTGTGTATTCATAATATATAGTTATAATACAAACTGCATACACATTCTACTAAAGTACTCGTGTTTTCTACAAAAAGATGGCGGCCTTCTTGAAGTTAGGAAGGATGCATCCTATTTGAAGGGCCCCCTATATATATGGGAAAAATGTTGCTGCCCCCTAGGGGGAGCTAACTTAGCTCTGAAGGATATGGAAAGATCCGCAAGTGCATCACACAAGCGTGAAGATCACATCATATGCGATCGGGAGTGACTAGACACACTAGTTGCTCGGGGCAGTGGAATTTAAAAAATTGAACGATGAAACCACATGATCCAAGAACACTTCTAGGATCGTTTTGTATAAACCACAAACAAGTATTAGGTTTACTTCTTGAAGCATGATTGTGATCGAGTCTCTAAACGAAGAGATCTCCTATCTCAAGTCCAGTCCAACAGAGGAGACACTTGCGAGCGCGTTGATGAAACGTGTGCTACTCACAATCCATGTTGATGATCCAAGTGGCAAGTCTCCTGATCTCGTCTCACGAGATCCGACGTCTTATTCACAAGCCAAGCCTACCAAAGAAGATGGAGATCCACGAGTAGTCAATCCGGCAGCAAACGACGTCACGATGCCTACGACCCTCTTTAAGGTTTAGGGTGTACGACCACTCTAAGGAGGAGAGAGGGGGCATGTATAGAGAGAGATGGAGAGAGTTTAATTACTCTTGGAATTATGTGTATTATAGAAGAGCTAGGGTTGCCTCTTCTTTTATAGTACTTTGGGAGTCCATGGATTCCAATCCATGTGAAACACAAAATTAAAGATTAAGATTGATTATTGTTTCTATCCAATGGTCATGATTTTGTTGTAAAAATAAGATAACAATTAATTTAGATTAAATTAAATATATTGAATAATCAACATAACTTAATTTTGAACTAAATTAATTAGCATAGAAGGATTAGGAGGGAAGCCACCCACCCTCCTAAAAGGGGGGAATACCACCCTTATGACCAAGTACAAAGGGTGGCCGTCCACCATCCATTAAATAGATGGTGTTGGCTCCTCCAATCCTTCATATATATTTACAACAACTTTTGTTGTAAATTAATTCACAAAAATAATTCCAAATTAATTTTGTGAATATTGCAATCATGTCATTAAATAATTGTGAATCATATTCACAACCTAGAATAAAATGTAAATTGTATTTTCAATTAATTTCCAATGTGAATCCAATTCACATCAACAATTAATCTGAAGATACCATTTACAATAGTTCTCCCTAATATATTATAAATCACATTTATAATATATACGAATAATATGGATAGTGTTATCCACATTACTCATATCTTTGATAATTATATCATATTTAATCGTCTTGAATCACTGTTCTCATGTGTCCAAATAACATGAATCACATTCACATTATTCAAATCTTTGATAATTAAATCTCATTTAATCATCTGAGATAACACTCCTTATATTGCCAAATAATATGAATCAAATTCATATTACTCATGATAATTAAATCACATTTAATTATCAACATCTCAATGCTCAGATACATAATTCAACAATGGAATTATTCTAGAACTCTTTTAAGAACAATGCGCTTTCTCCACGGATACTTGGAGATAAGGACAGGGCGATTGTATGTTCCACGTATAGTGACTTGGATATTAAGATCATATCTCAAATCCAGATTTCGAGGACCTGATGAATCTCTATTTCATCACATTTATTCTTTCATTTTGACCTTTAAACCCTAGCTGAATGCATGTATATATCATTAATTTGTCAAAATAAACGCTCATTACATTGTACAAAATACTGTATGAAATACTGTACAATTATTGTATTTATTGCTAAAATAAAATAACAAAGGAAAGAAAGAAAAAGAGCGAAGTGTCAAATATACTGAAGTGACCCTAACCCCCGAGACTTAGTCGTCATGATGACTTAGTCGACAAGGAATAAAGTAGGGGGAGATAGGGTTGCTAATTGTACAGGAAATGCATAGCAACCACTCTACTAAAATAGGCCGGTAATTACTTTTTGGGACCTATTTTATTCTTTATCATTCACACCTCAAATAATGAAACTTTGAACATGAAAGTTGTATATAATAATACAAAAAATACAAAATTTATTTTATACAAAATAATATACAGTGTGCATTTTATGTAGAAAATAAAATTCCAAAAGCCAAAGTTCACATACCAATATCTCTCAAATAGAAATTCAAAATATATCAAAATCACTTTAATTGTATATAACTTTTAATAAGCTATTTAATGGAAGTTAATTTTTGGACCCCTATTGTATTGTTTACTTGATTAAAATAATCATTTATTTATTATTCATTATTTTTGTAATTTTATATTTTTATAATTTTCTAAATATTATTTATAATATATGTACCTATTAAAATATGAATAAAACAATAAAGAAAACATTAAAATAAAATAGGCATATACAATTCATAAATAAAATACCTATGTCTACACCTATAAAATTATACACCTATTTATTAAGGGTATATATTACATCAGAAAAATATAATAAAAATATATTTAAATATCTACAATTAATTATAAAATTATAAAATAAGAAAAGAAAATAATAAAATCAAAAATATAAAATAAAAATAAAGTACCTAAAACATAGGTTAATATACCTATATATGTACCCCAAGAAAATAACTTGTAAATAAACACCTCTAAAAAATAAATAAAAATGTGCATTAAATACTACAGAAAATTAGAAATATTTTTTATTTTATGACCTAAAAATAATAAAATTAAATTCTATTCATTATCCAATTTCCAAGGCATTTTTGCCTTGGAATTTCCTGGTTGGTCCACGTGGACCAACCAGTCACGTTTCTTTGTTGACCTTGGTCGATAGTCTGGCCTACCTTCTGACTCTTGTCAAAAGGTCACGAGGTTGTCTTCTTCTCCCATTTCTCCACACCTCTCCATCCACTCACTACTCTTGAAACCACCACCATCTCGTAGCCATTTTGTCCCTCATTCACGCCCATCCTTGCATCTCCACTTACCCCCGATCGATCGCGCGCCATCATCCCTCGAAACTTGATCAAAATCTGCCTATAAATATTCCCCCCTTGCCCATTTTGACTTTTTGATCCCTTCTCTTCTCTCTTTAGCCCCTCATATCACCCATATGATCTTCCCCATGGTGACAACGTGAAGAAGGATGTGATTTGCAACGAGGAGAGCCATCGGAGGAGTATCCACCCACCGCCGGAGCACCACCAGCAGGTCTTGCTCCTAGCTACCTCAAGCCAGTTGAGCCCCCGTTTCTTGCATTCTTAGGTAGTCCTCTATTCTACTTTCAGTTTAGCATCTTTCATTTGTAGTTTAGTTGAGTGATTAGTGCTTAAATAAAAAAATGCCCAATTACTTGGAGCTCGAGCTCCAGGTCTGATTCACCATCATCCGACCGTTGATCCACCTCAATTTCCATGCAATCTCCATCCCCTCTGCATTCTCCATCGATACCACCTTCATCCAACCCAGATCCATCGTGGATTTGGGAATCGAGCTCCCTTCGTCGCTACCTCGCCGAAGCTCCCCTCCATTTCGTTCCCCCTATCATTTTGTGTAAACTCGGGTCGAGGAGATGGCCCTCGTGCCAGGGATTCTTTTGGTTCCCTTGTGCAGGTTTGGAGGCGCATCTGGAGTCTTAATGCCCACCTAGAGCTGCTCCAGGTGGTCTACCCTCGTCGGAGCATTCGTGCTCGCTCGCCTTCATCGGACTCTGTTGCCGCATGCGGAGGAGGCCCAACTACCTGTTGGGCCCATCGGAGAAGACAAAGGCCACTGGAGGAGAGAGGATCAACAAAATCGAAAGTTGTCGGCGGTGTGTTCTTGGGTGTTCTCCCCCCCACGCCGTTAGATCAACTACAACAGTCCAGATTTAATCTCGACCGTTGATTTCTCGCGAAGGGGTATGCGATCAAAGCCGCTCGATTAGACACGTAGCGATTCCTCAACGCTAGGATCCAAGCGCTTAAGTGGTAAAATTTCATAGATCCCCTCTGCCTTTTTGTATCTACTAAAAGGTCCTTAAATATTTATGAAGTTTAAAAACTTTTGGATGACCCCTTGGAGTTTTAATATATTGCAATTTGGTCCCCGGTAGAGTCGCGTGTAGGTGCACGTTTATATTATAAAATTTGCATCAAAGCCCCCACGTGTTTATATAATTATTTTTTAATATATAAAACTTGGATATTAGTGTTAACTTTTGGGTAAAATTGCATAGTAGCCCTAGTATGTTATTTTATTTGCAATTATATCCCTATTAGGATAAGTATATTTGTTTGATATTTTCTATTTATTAAAAATAGTTTCCATACTCTAGAAATCGCCACGGACTCGAGAGCAACGTCTCGGTCGGGTTGTTAAGTGCGGTGGGTACACGGAAGGTGGTGGCTCGCCGGAGCAAGCTCCGGCGAGTTGTGAAGAGGTTGAGTGGTGGCGTAATAATAAAATGAATGGCGGGGAAACGAAGCTACAGACGCAATAAAAAAACAAAGGAAATAGACCTCGAAGGCTGGTGGCCTGAGATGGGTACCTCGCGGCGGCGTAGGCCGCCGGAGATGGGTGGAGCGCCGCTTATCTTCGCCAACCGCCTCCGCGAGAAGGCCGGAGAGGTCCTGTCACCACCTCAATCCAGGACCTGCAAAAAGAAGGGGGCTTGGCTAGGGCAAACGGGTTCAAAGTGAAATGGAAGTATGGGGGTTGGTTTTGAAACTTGGCCGAGAGGGCTCCTTGATCGAGGTATATCGGGCGGCACAGTCATCCATTCCCCGAGGAGATCGATGGGCATGTAAGAGGAGGTATCGAGGAGAAAAAGTCGTCAAGGAACCTTCACAAGATGGTGTAAGGTGCGCCCTCCAAAAAGCATCGAAGTCGAGGGAAAAACTAGTCTGGCACGCAGCAGGCAGGGGTCAGAGAGTTGACCCGAGGTTAACTCTCCAGCCCACCTGGTTGGTCCACGTGGACCAACCAGGAAAAAGCGTGGAAAAAGATCTTGTAAATTCAATAAAAAATAGGAACGAATTATTTAATTTTTTATTATTAAATAAAAAATGTTTATTATTTTATGAATTAATTTATGGAGATTTTTAATTATTTTTATGAAATGTATTTTTACAAGTTTACATTTATGCCCTTTATAGGTATATTACTTATATAAGTTAATAGTTTATTTTTATTTTGTGTCTTTTAATTTTATTATTTTCATTTATTATTTTCTAAAATACTTTTATACATGTAAATATATTTTTATTTCATTTTTCTGATGTGTTTTGTATATTTAATAAAATATAAATAGGTGTTGTATAGGTATGGGTATAGGTAGTATACCTATGTATCAAATATATAACTATTTTATTTTGAGTTTTCTTTGCATTTTTATATAGAGTTTAATATACATTATCTGCAACATTATAAAAATATAAAATTATAAAAATAATAAATAAATAATAAATTGAATATTTTAATCAGTACAATTGTACAAGGTGGGTCCAAAACTCAACTTTCAAACCGTAGCTCTGCCAAATGCGAAACTACCACCATTAAATAGATTATTTTATTCTATATACAATTAAAGGTGAGTTTGCTGCATTTGGAGTTGTCAGTTGTGAGATACGGGTCTGGGAAGTTGGGATTCTGGATTTTTATTCAGACCATAACTTTTTATCTGTACATTATTTTTGAGTGAAATCAATTTTGTATTTTTCTTTATTTCATTATCTACAACTTTCCTGTACAAAGTTTCTTTATTTGATGCATAAAAAGTGGAACCAAAAATAGGACCCAAAATGATTAAAGAATGAATAAAATAATATAGGTATTTGACCCTTATCTCCCCCTACTTTATTCCTTGTCGACCTATTCATCAAGATGCCTAGGTCTCGGGGGTTTGGGTAATAAAATATTTACAATATTTATTCTTTTTCTTTTCTTTTATTTATTCTATAATTTTGGCTTTAATTACAGTATTTTATACACTAATAGGATGCACATGCATGAATGCTAAGATGCTCTATTTAAGGCTATTTACAGGCATTTGCTAGGGTTTTTGGTGCCAAAATGATAGAATAAAGATGATGAAATGTGGGTTCATCATCTCCCTATACTTTACCTTTGCTAGTCCCTAGCAAACACTCATGCAATAAGTGCAAAAAGAAAAAGAAAGAAAAGAAAAAGAAGAACTTGGATTTTATTTGATTATCAAACTTGTCTTCACAAAATCAAAGTTTGGAGCTTAAGTCAGATCTTTGGAATTTTAGTGCGGGCGGAACCTTAATGAGAATCAAATTTGAAATCCAACAGTCCCTGAGAATCCCAAAACTCTACTCAAGTCTCCTCAATAGCCAGGTCAGAAATACTTCAACTCATACGCAAACTCTTATGACTATGAATCTGACTCGTACGGTGTAAGTGATGGTGGCTCTCCCCAACTAGAATGACAAAGAGACTGAATTCTCCAGTACGACAACCCAATGATTCCCCAATCCAATAACTCCATCCTCGAGGAGCAGGGTATTCCCTTCTAAGTTCAAGTGGCAACCAGCTCAAGAGGAGGGGGTGAAGAGAAGAATGGACGGTAGCCAGTGTAGCTACCTATCATGGGATGCAAGACCAGTGTAGTCAACTCATCCTGCTGCAGGATCACATGATATGACTTTGGAACTCAAGCTTGCTTATTGGCTTTACAACATTTGTACATACTTTGCAGGCTTTTTATTTTTGTACATGTCTGAACACACATTTTTTTTGAAATACTATTCACAGCAGCATTTACATAAGGAGTTTTTCCTCTTGAGCCAGTAGACTATCCCTCTTTTGAAGCTTTATTGCAACCCACAACCTCCTGTCTTTAGACTTCCTTATCACTGGACGGGTTGGGGTGCACTTCCCTCCCTAGAGGAGGACAAGTGTTTCCACTTGTGTGCGTCTCATACCGGCAAATCCAATCCCCTCACCACTCCAACTGAGTTGAGCCATGTGAAAGGTGCAGGTGTCCAAGTTAGGTCATTATCAACAAGAGTCGTGCGTGTGCTCCGAAATACTCTACTTAAGCAGTCAAGAATCCATTGAACCAAGTCTCGTGATCCTCAAAGAATTAAGTCAACTAGACCTGAAGTACCTCAAACCCAGTTCCTATAAGGTTCCTGTTATTAGGTAGATTTTAAGGTCCAATCAAGCTCCAATCTCCGGATTTTACTTAGACTTGTTCAACTATCAAACTCAATCCGAAAAATACGAATGCTATGCAAATGTGATGCAGAATGCAGAAAATATTTTTGTGATGCAATTTTTAAGATTTTGAACTTTTTATGGGTTTTTGAAAAGATGATGATGCATATGCATATGCAACAAATTTTTTCTTTTTCAAAAAGATTTTTCAAATATTTTTGGATTTTAATTTTGCAAATGTTTTTGGGATTTTTGAAAACAAAAAGTTTTTGGCTGAAAACAAGGTTAAAAATATGTACACAGGAGTTCTTCTTATATCTACAAGAAGTGGATTTTAAGAATTTACAAGGGTAAGTGATCAATTTTATACATATTTATAGTGGATTTTGGTGAGATGTAAGTATTCCTCAAACTTATTTGACACAAGCTTTTCAAACAATTTTTTTGAAAACTATAGTCCAAAATAGTTTTTACAAATATTTTTGCAAACATGTACACACATTTGAAATCATTTTGCAAAGGCTTTCGAAACAATATAGATAGATTTTTCAAAATATTTTTGCAACCATTTTTCAAACCATTTGCAAATCATTTTTCAAACATTTTATTTTACACAAAGAAAATAAATTTTACAAACCACACATTTTTACAAAGGTTGAAAACATGTAACAAAATATTTTCAAAATAGTTTTCAATAGATGTTCACAAAGATTTTCAAACTATTTTTCAAACATTTTGCAAAAAAACATTTTCACCTGATTTATTAATCAGTAAATACAAAAAGAATTTGAGGAATAATCAACATCTTTTTATTAAAGATTTTTTATGAATTTTAAAGAGTTATTAGCTATATTATTTAAGAAAATACAAAAGTATGAGTTATGGCTAAAGTATATACGCAGTATATACGACCCCCCTATACTTAGCTTGAGCTATGTCCTCATAGATCAGAGAGAAAAGAGAAGACATAACTCGTACTAAGTATAGGCAAGACCAAAGAATAAAGAACTGATGAATGAATCAATGAATGAGAAGTCGACCGTCCCCCCTATACTTAGGATCCAATAATCCTAAGTATAGCAGACTGTACACAAAGCAGGGAGGGTCAAGGGTGGGAATGAACAGATCGTACTCAGATTGTCCCCCCCTATACTTAGGGTAAAATATTCCTAAGTATAGACAAGAAGAGGAGACAATGGAGAGGATCGAGATAAATGAAAAACTCGAGGTGCACCCCCCCTATACTTCGGACAAAGTACGTCCTAAGTATGGAAAACTATCTACAAGGGCGGCACCTTTTTGATATAAAAAGAAGATAGAAAAGGAAAAGAAGAAAAGAAGAAAAGGGATGAAAGAGATCTGAAGATGGAAGGATAGATCAGAGGATATACACATCACTCCCCCTATACTTAGGGTAAAAGAAGCCCTAAGTATAGGCAACAACATGAGTGATTACACGGAACGAAGAATGAACACTTGGCTCGTCCACCCCCTATACTTAGGACAAAGTACGTCCTAAGCAAGGCAAACACGAGAATGGGTGGACGAGCAATACGGAAGATAGACAGAGAGTCACGGGAGAGAATCTACAACATAAATGGATGATCATAAGAAGGTGGAAATCAAACCTTCTTGCGGGACCGCTGAGGGATAGATCTGATATGGTGTATGTCGACATCGGGGTCCACAGTGGGCGGAAGCCGATCAGGGCCGACACGGTGAAGGCCCTTAGTGGAATCAAAACGGAAAGGGACGAACTGATCAATGGAAGCAGTATGGCTAGGTTCTCCCTTGGTGGTCCTATGGTGTGACGGCACAGACGGGTGAGTGAGAGAAGTACGACTAGGTCCGGCCGTGGAAGTCTCGCAGATGTCAAAATGGAATGGGACAAACTCATCATCCTCGGAAGAAGTGTAATCAGAGTCGTCCTGCGAGGGCTCGTCCAGGTCAAAATCAAAAGGCACAAAATCATCAGTGGAAGTATACGAACTCTGTTCGTCCTCAAGAGTTTCACCCGGATCATCTTTCTCATCAAGAGGCCAAAAATTGTGAAGATTCGCATCATAGCCGACCTCAATCATCTTTACCTTTGAAGGACCAGGATCGGACATATCAGTGGAAGTAGTCAAACCAAGTCCATCCCGTCTAGTCTTGGTATCTGCCCTTCGCTCAAATGGATCAATCACATAAATGCTTTGGATTTCATCAACACATCGCCACACACCAGGGGGAGGAACAACGAGGTCTATGCTTTCCGACTTCCTCCCCTTTCGGGGGATCCGTCGGGTCTCATCAACGGTCGCTAAGGAAGCATCTCTAGTATCATCAGATCGGTCACAGGCCTCGGAGTCAGCTATGATCGGTGAAGGTGCATCAGGTGCAGGTCTCTGGTCAACTGTGGGTGCGGTGATCAACACTTCGCTCTCGTCAACAGGACGGAAGCGAACCTCTCCTGATCCATAGTTGATAACGACCCTCGCAGAGACGAGGAATGGTCGTCCCGGGATGATTGGAGACGGCTCCCCTGTAGAGCTCTCCATGGGCAACACGACAAAATCAACATGGTGTTCGTGCCCTGAATAGAAATGACGGCGTTTTCAAGGATACCCTTCGGCCTCTTGATAGATCCATCAGCAAAGTGAACGATCATCCTGGTTTTTTTGAGAGGCCCTAAGTGATGAGACTGTACCAACGAGAAGGGTATGATACTAATCGAAGCACCGTCGTCGAGGACAGTGTGATCACATGTGTGGTCAGAGATGGTGCAGCTAATGAAAGGTGTGGCGGTGTTCTTCTTCTTGGGAATGGGACGGTGTGTGATGGCGAGGGCAGTGGCCATGGTCAGCATGTGACGCTCAGATCTACTCCTCCGCTTTCTCTTCTGGGGAAGAGGAGCAGATAATTGGGTCATGGCCTGCTGAAGTGGGGCACGGATAATCTCATGAATAGCAGCCACCACTTCGGGTTCAGATAACATTTTTTTGAATTTTTGGACTTCCTCCATACAAGGGAGGAAGTCAGAATCATCATATACACGAGGCATGCCAAGAGCAGTCTGTACAGCGGCATCCTTGGGGTCGAGGGTGGGACTAGGTGTGAATGCATGTGTGATCAAGGGTTCTGGCAAGTGGACTCTCTCCTCAAAATATTGATCAACCAAGTGTCTCCCGAAATCTTTTTGGTCTTTTAAAATTTTCTCATTTTTTTGTATTTTTGGCGATTGCAAGCTCCCATGATTACCTACAAGTGAAGCAGTGTCCCCGACGAAAGGAGCATTAATCTGATTCTTCCTCAAGAAAGCAAGATCATCGTTCATCAAATCAATGCGCTTTGTCATCCGATTCAAGATATCACTCATAAAGATCGAGGGAGGTGACTCCATCAGGTCAGACTCGGGTGCATGTGACGGTGGAGATGGATAATAGACATGTGGCGGTGGATGTGGGTAGAAGTCCGAGTCGTGATACTGTGGCTGAGGCGGGTATGTACAAAAATCAGAAAAAATAGGAGGTGGGTCCTCCTGATAAAAGGGAGGTGGATCGGCTGGAGCGAGCGAGGGGTCCGCAAAGTCCGGATATAATGCACTCCAGGGATCCATCTCAAAAACAAAAGGAAATGATTCGGGGGAGCACGTCGGTCAAGTCAAGAGAGTGAAGAAGAAGGCGCAGGTGCACAGAGGCGATCTAGGACACACACAAAACAATCACAAACAAAAAGTGAAATAAATCAAACCCTCAATTCACCTACTCAACTCGGTAGAGACCGCAAAGAGCGGTCTTTTTATCTTGTTTGTTTTAGAGTTAGGTGAGCAGTCAAAAGTTGCACAAACACTTAGGGGGCTGAAAATGGGATTTGGGCACTAACCTTAGTGTGTGTGCGAGCAATGTAAAACGAAGACAATGAGGGGATTACTCGCCCCAAGACACGATTTTCTTTTTGATCAATTTTAGGGTCAAGTAAGATTAGCAGTCCCAAATGTTTTTTGATTATCACTTTTTTTGGATTTTTAGTGAAAAATGCACGAACCTAACGGGAAGTCAATTCCTTTAAGCACCTATGTGATCAAAATCTGGGGTTTAGAGGAACGGAAAAGCAATGCAAGCGAGAAACGATGATGTATGCTAAAGCGTAAATGCTCACCTTGCCTCCAGCACTCTACATGCAAGGATGCTCAGCAGAATTGAAACCTATCTATATGCAAATGCAAAAGCCGATGAAATCGCCCTAAGTTTCAGAAATTGCTATTACCGAGAAGAACCACAAGTTGACCACCAATCCTCAACCCTAGAGTCCGGTCTAGGCTCATCCCTCCTCCTCTCGACAAATCAAGTTCAGGAGAAGCGCTTGGCAGGGAGAGCTCACGGCGCGGCGGATCAAAGATGATGAATCAACTGTTTAAATTTGACTAAGTCCAAACACGGCTATCGGTGCATGCAAGATATTAGGTGTTTGGCCTTAGTCTATCGCAAGCAATCCTAGAACTAGGGGCTCAATCACACAAAATAAAGAAAATCGAAAATCGGAAAACAACGTAAAAAAATATGCGATGAAAACCGATGAAACCGCGACGAGCCCCCAGGTGTACAAACACCTGGAAATTAGGCTCAAGAGTGTCCAATGTCCGGGGGTACCTGTATTATTACAATAAAAGAGTCTCTCTCTCACTTAAAATTACAAAAATAAATGCAATGAAAGAAAATGCAAATAAAGTCGAGCTCGGTCTTCAAAACTTCTCTTCTCGTCTCCTTGGTGCTAGGTGGCCTAGAGCCGGCTTCACGTGGGTGCGTCGGTGCCTCGAGTGACGCACCTCCCTTGGTCCGCGGTACCTCGCAAAAAGTCAACAAAGAAGAGGTATTAGACAACTCAAAAGATATATCAAATAAAGAATACAAATAAAAATAAAAGCCGCGAAATGCAGACAAATGATCACAACACAACAAAAATAAGACCTACGCGATGTTGCTCCCTGGCAACGGCGCCATTTGATTTGGTCAAAATTCACGGAGTCTAAAATGGTATCTCACACAAGGCGGAGACAACCGAAGTCGCTGTGACGACCCACAATGAATCCTGGACTAAAGTCAACAATTAACCCACACCATAGATCAAATAATTAGAAATAAATGTGGAGTTAAAATTTATTTTTAACTCTGCACAAAAGATGTATAGCAAGCAAGTATGCAGAGAGTTCAAACACAGGGAGCAAACAGGGTAGAACAATCAAATGTGTGTGAAATGAATGTGAGTGATGTCTACACTATGCAAGCAAAGAATTTTTTATGGGTTTTTAATTTTTTTATTTAATTTTTAATTTTGTATTTTGTTTTTTAATTTTCTGATTTTTATAATTTTTATATTATATTTTTTTTCTTTTTCAATATTGGAATATAAAAACAATGTAAGAGAAAGGATAACAAAATACTTATAAAAATATGCTAAAATAACCAGAAATTCAGAAATAAAATCTTTTTGGTATTTTTATAATTTTTTACTGTTTTTGTGATTTTTGGGTATTTTTCAAAGTGTTTTTGGTATTTTTAAACACTAAAATAAGACAAAACAGTGGACAAGCTACTGGCTGGGGGTAAAATGAGAATTAAAAATAGCAAACAACCACAAAATTTTTCCACACTATTTTTCAAATAAAGACAATAAAATATAGAAGACACAAGAACTGAGTTTATTTTTTTTGGAGTTTTCTACACTTTTTTAGAATTTTTTGAAGTTTTTATGTATTTTCTAATTTTTTGGGTTTTTCTTTTGAGATTTTTAGGGATTTTTGGACTGACACTAAAATAGGTCAAAATACACAATAGAGATTTTTTTGGAATTTTTCTAGGTCTTTTAATATTTTTTGGTATTTTCTAAGCTAGACAGTAAATAAAAAGCATGTTTTTGATTTTTAATAAATATTAAAATGAAATAAAATCAAAAACTAAAAATAGGGCGTGGAAGTACAAGTCAACATGAGCTTAAGTTTAAATTTTGAGAATTTTTCGATTTAAAATGATGCCCTAAATAAATAGATCAAACAAGTAAAAATGTCAAGGCTGGCAGGGGCATATATGCAAATACTAAAAATTCCAGGGGCACGTATGCAATTTTGCCCAATTCTTTATACTTAATATGCAAATTTCTGGAGCAAATGCCAATACCAAAATCCGCAAGGGTGTGTTCGCAAAAATATCAAGCCTACGTGCTTAGGCACGCGCGCCTGGAAGGGATATAAATGTCATATGCGCAAAATTGAGGGGTCCAGACGTAAATGTCACAGAAAATTATAACTATTTCAAAAAAAACTTGCGGGCTGAATATAAATATCAAATCATCCGAGGGCCCCGCCACAAGATAGCTAAGCCCACGTGCGCAAGCACGTGAGCTGAGCTGGCGAGGGGCTAAAGGCAATTAACAGGAGTTTAAGGGCAAGTTCGCAAATAATACAAAACGATATTAAAGGCCAAAGAAAGTTTATAAGTGTTCTGGAAATTACACAAAAATGCGGGGGTATGCACGCAAAATTCCCCAAAATCGACGTGGCACGTGTGGATGCACTTCAAGGAGGGCGTATCGAACGATGCACACTCCCTCAACCGTGGACGGCCCTGATCAAAGGGGAGGGGGAAGATGAACGGCAACTGTAGCTTGTCCCCCTCCCCCTCGTTCTGTTCTGCACAGGCGCGTGCGGGCAGCGGCGGCGCGCGGGCGGCGGTGGCGTTCTTCTCCGGCGAGCTCGAGGCACCCTCCAGTGGTTAGGCGTCGACGTTCGGTACCTGCGAGATGAAACGGGCTCGAGAGCAACGTCTCGGCCGGGTTGTTAAGTGCGGTGGGTACACGGAAGGTGGTGGCTCGCCGGAGCAAGCTCCGGCGAGTTGTGAAGAGGTTGAGTGGTGGCGTAATAGCAAAATGAATGGCGGGGAAACGAAGCTACATACGCAATAAAAAAACAAAGGAAATAGACCTCGAAGGCTGGTGGCCTGAGATGGGTACCTCGCGGCGGCGTAGGCCGCCGGAGATGGGTGGAGCGCCGCTTATCTTCGCCAACCGCCTCTGTGAGAAGGCCGGAGAGGTCCTGTCACCACCTCAATCCAGGACCTGCAAAAAGAAGGGGGCTTAGCTAGGGCAAACGGGGTCAAAGTGAAATGGAAGTGTGGGGGTTGGTTTTGAAACTTGGCCGAGAGGGCTCCTTGATCGAGTTATATCGAGCGGCGCAGTCATCCATTCCCCGTGGAGATCGATGGGCGTGTAAGAGGAGGTATCGAGGAGAAAAGTCGTCAAGGAACCTTCACAAGATGGTGTAAGGTGCGCCCTCCAAAAAGCGTCGAAGTCGAGGGAAAAAACCAGTCTGGCACGCAGCAGGCAGGGGTCAGAGAGTTGACCCGAGGTCAACTCTCCAGCCCACCTGGTGTTTAACCCAAAAAGTCGGTGATCTTAAGTTCCACACAAGGCGGGAACTCAGTCGCTGAATCGACCACGCGAAATCCGGATTAAAACAACAATTAACCCACAACAGATAAATCAAACAATGAAAGTAAATGTGCGGAGTTAAAATTTATTAATAACTCTACAACAAGATGTGTATAGTGCAAGTATGTGTAGAGGTCGAACACAGGGAGCAGACAGGTAGAACGGGGTACTAAGGTACCAAAAATGTGTGTAGGTGATCAAATGCCTATTAAGCTATTTTTTGTGGGTTTTTAATTTTATATTTTTTATTTATTTTTAATTTTATATTTTTGTATTTGATTTTTAATTTACTGATTTTGTATTTTTCTTTTTATATTTTATATTTTTATATTTTCTTTTTCAATATTGGAAAATAAGCACAATGTAATAAAAGACAAGCTAAGGTATTTATACAAATAGATAAAAATGTCCAAAAGTTAGAAAATAAAGTCTTTTTTGGTCTTTTTATACTTTTTACTGTTTTTGTGATTTTTGGGTAATTTTTAGAATGTTTTTGGTATTTTTAATTATCAAAATAAAGCAAACAGTGGCAAAATGCAAGGCTGAAACTTAAAATGGAGAAATAAAATAGCAAACAGTAGCAAAAATTCTCCAACTTAATTTTCAGTGAAAGATAATGAAACAAAGAAAATTCAGGAAAAGAAAAACACTATTTTTGGATTTTTTATGGATTTTATATATTTTTATGAAGATTTTTAGAGTTTTGCAATTTTTAGGAGTTTGGTTTTGTATTTTTTAATGATTTTTGGCTGAGAGTTAAAACTAACTAAAAGACACAAAATATATTTTTTTGGGATTTTTCTGGAAAGGTTTTATATTTTTTAGTGATTTTCTAATGCAAACAGTGAAGAAAATGGCTATTTTTGAATTTTCATAAATAATAAAATGCAACAAAAATGGAAAATAAAACTATAGCGTGGAAATATGATGCAACAGGAGCTTAAGTCCAATTTTGTGGAATTTTTAGACTTGAGATGATGGTCTAATTAATTCAAACAAGCTTACAAACATGACACAGCCTGGCAGGGGCTTAAACGTAAATATACAAAAGTCTAGGGTTGACTACGCAAAATCTCCACAAAATATTTTACTAGATGAAAAAGTTCCTGGTCTAAATCTTAAATACCCAAAAACCGCAAGCCTCTGCCTGCAAAATACCCACGCGCACGTGCTATGCGCGTGCGCTTGGCTGGCAGGGGCTTAAACGTAATTGCAGATACGCGCAGGGGTTTTTAGAAATTATAACAAAAGATACAAACGGCCAAGGAATGTTTCAGTACTGCATACAATATTACAAAAATCAGCGGGGAACATATGCAATACCCGCTCCAGTGGCGCGATCAAACGGCGGGGAGCCGTTCACTAATGCCACGTGTCGCACACGGGGGGGGGGGGGGCGATACCCCTTCAGATTTAACGGTGGAGATTAGGCGCGGGGGCCTCGATCTACGGCTGGGCCCCCCCTGGGCGTGGACGGCCTTGATCAAAACGGGGGGGGGGGGGGGGGGGGCGAAATCAACGGCTGCTGGGCGCCGCCCTCCCCCCTTCGTTCTTGTTCTTCCCAGGTCCGCAGGCAGCGGCGGCGCGCGGCGTTCTTCTCCGGCAAGCCTCGTCAACAACGAGCCTCAGCGAGACTCTCGGCACCGGGGACCTGCAAGAAGGGATTAAGGGGGTCTGTGGGCAAAATGCCACAGCCCCCCAGGTGGGCGTGATGGCGTGGAAGTGGTGAAGATTGAGCTCGCCGGAGCAAGCTCCGGCGAGATGGTGTAAGGGGTGTTCGAATGGATGCGAAGCACAACTGGATAGGGGGATCAAATCTAAGTCTACAAAGCAAATAAAAATGCAAGAAATAAGAAGAGAAGGACCTCGAGTGGTTGGGGAAAAACCACGAGATGGGTACCTCACGGCCGCGTGGCCGGAGATGGGTCGGAAGCGCCTCCCGATCGCCTAACCTCCTCTCTCGAGGGGCTGGAGGACCTCCTGTCACGAGGTCCAGTCCGGAGCTCCGCCAAGAGAGCAAGATAGAGGGTCAAAAAGGGTTCAAAGAGGAATGGGAAGGAAGGGGGCTGTTTTGAAAGTTGGTCGAGGCGCGACCTTCGAGGGCATGTCACGGGTGCGTCTTTGATCGAATCGCCAAGCCAAGGGCTGGGCGTGGTAGCTGGATAGTAGATCTGCAAAAGTCGTGAAGACTTTGACATCAAAGGATGAAAGGATCGGCCCCCAAAAATCGTCAAAAACGAGAAAAAATCATTCTGACAGGCAGCAGGCACTGGGTCAGAGAGTTGACCCAGGTCAACTCTCCAGCCCTCCTGGTTGGTCCACGTGGACCAACCAGGAAAAAGCCTGGAAAAAAATGATTCTAAAATCATTTAAAAATAGTAAACGATTTTATTAATTTTTGATTATAAAATAAAAAATGTTTATTATTTTATAAATTATTTATTACGATTTTTATTTATTTTTATGAGACTTATTTTTACAAGTTTGCATTTATACCCCTATAGGTATCTATATCTATATATTTAAGTATTTTATTTTATTTAGGTATTTTTAATTTATTTTATTTTGGTTTTATTTTCTAAATTATAAATACTTTTATATACACAAATATATTTTTTTTATTTTAATTTTCTGATGTATTTTATACACTTAATAAAATGAAAGTGTTATTTGTATAGGTATAGATATATGTATGATACCTATGTATTATTTATACAAGTATTTTATTTTTTATTTTTCTTTGCATTTTATTTCAATTTTAATGCACATATATATTATAAGTAATATTTACAAAATTATAAAAATATAAAAATGAATAAATAATGAATAAAGAATAAAATTGAATATTTTTATTCAGTACAAGTGTTACAATGAGGGTCCCAAAAGTCAACTTTAC